>CM026554.1:10543124-11078124 GCA_015143295.1 Tetracentron sinense
TTCCAACTCTTGTTTAGAGTTGGGGGACTGCGGAATGAGATTTATGAATCTCATTCCGGGAGAACGGTTGCGTGGCTAAGTGCTCGTGGGAGAGCTCTAGGGGGCTTCAGTTAAACGAAATTCCATGATTCTTATGTGCTTTTAAATTCTCTCACTATTGAAATTTTTCATTAATAGCTTGTTTAATTTGCATGTTCTTTTCGGATGGATCCTGCAGGACCTAGTGGGTTTCGCCACCACCTGCTTATCCTTGCACCTTAGCCCGGGCCTACGAAGAAGACCTGAGTGAGTTGTACCCGGGATGCCTGTTTATGCACACCGCCCAGCCGGGGGCTTTTAACAGGGTTTAGATCGCCTCTCTGTCCAACCCGTAGGGCCGGTGTCAAGAAGTTAGTTTAGTTTTGTGGGTAGCCATACTTCGTTCCCCACCAACCTTTTTGGCGCTTCGTGTCGTTTAGGGACATCGACACCGGACCGAGGCAACGTTCTGGCATCTATCCAGGTACAGACCGCAAAAACTATGATGATCCTTATGTTTTCATTCTTTGAATAGAATACATTTGTTATATTTAATTAGTTGCAATTAAGCAAGTGACAATGTGATCCGGAACTTTCCGGGTCCCTCCTGCCTCAAAAAAATTCTTCCACCCCGTCGGCATAATTGGATGGACTGGATGGTGGGTTGCCGATGAAATGCACTGCTCGAGAGCTTGGACCGACGGGAGTCATCTGCCAGATCTCTCAGATTTCCAGATAGCACAGTGGCATGGCCATCGTGGATTATTGGTTGCTTCTCCGATACTGGGAATGGTATATCTTCCTTACCCTTCTTTATGTCTAATATGTAATGGACTTCAATAATGTCAACGTATTCATTCTAAAAGGGAATAATTTTTCAATTTTGTAGAAAGAAGCGCGCAAAATAAAGATAATCGAAAAAGGCGAAGGTGATCGCATACTTCTGGTCGATATAGCTTTTGCTCGCGTCAACAGACGCGATGGTATGTCGACGAACACGTTGTCCTAAATTGAAATTTATATTCCTCTTTAATGTGGTGGTGGATTTTTGATGTTGTCATTATTTGGGGAGCCCAGATAAGCAAGCCCGCCCAGCCCTCCCCGGGGCGTCAGAGGTGTGGATCGTCACACACCCAGAACAAATTTACAACCGGTAATGAGGAGACTGGAGAGGTTGATGGTCGGTAATCTTTTAGAAGTCGAATATTTTCCTTATATCAATACGTATTTTTTAACATATGCGACATCCAACCCACGTGTTTATTTTAATTTGGTTTGTAGGGACGCAATGAGGGACTCCTAGCGCAGTACCGGATGGGTCCCGCAAAGACAACACGTAGCGAGATGATGTATTCTCCCGGGTCTGCCGCCTGAAGCATCCTGGTAGACATACGTGGTCCGTATTAGGGCCACCGCCCCCCAGTTGGCTGGGTCACAATCGTCGAGCCATGCCGGTTCGGCGTTAGAAGCTGCTGAGACCCAGATGCTGAGGGATCAATTCGTGTCTACTCAGGCGCTGTGGTGACCCAGCACTCCACGCTCAGATCCAGGCGAACCCCGATTGGGTGTTGCAGGGATGGCCTTAGGGCCAGGGTAGTATATAATCTATCGACGTTAATTACCCTGTTTAATAATTGATCTTAAATCATTTAATTGACATCATACATCACGAACAGCATGCAGGTGAGCCTTCGACAGCACCACATCTCTTCGGAGTAGGTAAATGTTAATGTTTACATGTTTATCAAATTTTATATTTTTTAACCGTATAGAGCATTCCTAGCCAACCTCACCAACTTTTTACGCACCAAAATAGCCAAACTCACAAAAAGTTTAGTGGTGGTTGCTACTAGTGGTAGTGTTCGTGGTGGTGGATGGGTGTTGTGGTATTGTGGTGGGTGAGTGTAGTAGTGCCGGGTGTGATCGTGGTGGGAGGTAGTATGGTATTGGTGGTGATAGGTGGTGGTCGGGGTGGATGGTGGTGTACTGCTGGCCTGGTGGTGGCATGGGTGGTAGTGGTGGTGGATTGTGGTGCTCGTGGGGTGGGTTAGTGTTGGGTAGTGGTGGGTTGGGTTATTATGTGTAATATGTCAAATGTAACCTTGAATGTGATTGGCCAAAAAAAAATCTGTCATTCCTTAGTACTAAGAGCATTCCTAGCCAGCAGCCTCACCAAAATTTAGACCTATTTAGTTAAGTATGTTAGTAATGGACATAACCTCATTTTCATAAGTTCGAACACTTTACTCTGCAAATTTGAATCTTAGACCTATTTAGTTAGTATGTTAGTAATGGAAATACCTCATTTCATAAGTTGGAACACTTTACATTGCAAAACCTGAATCTTAGATCTATTTAGTTAGTATGTTAGTAATGGAAATACCTTATTTTCATAAGTTGGAACACTTTACCTTGCAAAATCTGAATCTTAGACCTATTTAGTTAGTATGTTAGTAATGGAAATACCTCATTTTCATAAGTTGGAACACTTTACCTTGCAAAATCTGAATCTTAGGCCTATTTAGTTAGTATGTTAGTGAAGGATGAACCTTACTTTTGTGAGTTGGACTCTATACCTTGCAAAATTTGACTCTTAGACCTATTTAGTTAGTATGTTAGTAATGAAAATACCTCATTTTCATAAGTTGGAACACTTTACCTTGCAAAATCTGAATCTTATACCTATTTAGTTAGTATGTTAGTAATAGAAATACCTCATTTTCATAAGTTGGAACACTTTACCTTGCAAAATCTGAATCTTATACCTATTTAGTTAGTATGTTAGTGAAGGAAATACCTCATTTTCATAAGTTGGAACACTTTATCTTGCAAAATCTGAATCTTATACCTATTTAATTAGTATGTTAGTGAGGGATGAACCTTACTTTTGTGGGTTGGACTCTATACCTTGCAAAATTTGCAATATATGTGATTACTTAGCATGTGTTAGTGATAGAGATACCTCACTTTCGTGAGTTGGAACACTATACTCTACAAATCCGAGATTTAGTCAGATTAATTGGAGATTTCCTAAGGTTAAAACTTAAGGGTAGCTTCCAGATCGGGAATTCGGCTTTTCAGTGCCCAAATTGGGTATCAAAAGGTGCAGATGTAACTCCAACACTAGCTAACACTAAATTCAGAATAAGGATAAACTTTGACTTGCAGATTGCATGTTATGCCTCAATGTACCACCCGATTCCTATACTATTTATTACAACCAGCATTTATGAAAGAAGATATTTGATAAATTTTCTTACTAAATGACCCTTACAGGGGTCAGGAATGTCCTCATTCTTGGACTGCTCATTCGGACACTCTTTACAATAAAAAGTCTGGTGATGTTGAGGTTTGTGATTCATAGATATACATTCTTTTAAACCTCTTCTTTGACCAGACCTTCACGTGCGCATGCCCACGGAATGGATAATGATGACATACAATGACCAAAACAACGTGAACAACAATATTCACCTTTGGTTATGTCATTAACATTGTGGAAGGTTTTCTGTTACTGAACAACCACCAAACTACGTGAATTTGAATAACCTGAACTTTTTCATTTCGTTCTCTTCTTATCCCTATCTCCATTACCGTTCCTAACAACTTCCTTTTTGGGATGAAGGTCATCTAAATCATTCAAAGATAGAAGAAATGACATCTCAGTGCCCAAATCGGGCTGACTTCCAAGAACCTAGTCTAAATCCAGGTATAAAATTAGTGGAAGACATAGTCGCTCAAATCGACAATTTTTGAATTCCAGATAGGTCTTCGAATGGATAGCCAAATGAAGTTGTCACAAACGGTACTAGTGAAAGGGATAAGTCGAGAAATGAATCCAAATTTTCAGCCTATTCAAATTTAGGTATTTTAGTCGTCCTTCAATACGTAGCACGGATTCCTCCATGATGTTAATGACATAATTCAAAGGTGAATAATATTGTATAAGTATTGTTCTGGTCATTGTATGTTATCATCATCGATTACGTGTACATGCTGACGTGAAGGCCTGGTCCAAGAAAAGGTTCGGAAAGAATGTTTATCTAGGCATCACGAGCCTCAACATCATCGGACCTTTTATTGTTAAGAGTGCCTGTATGAGCGGCCCAATAATGAGGACATTCCTGACCATTGCAAGGGTCATTTAATAAGAAAATTTATGAAGTATATTCTTCCATAAATGCGGTTGTAATAAGTAGTGCAAGATTTGCTGGCTGGTGGTGCGTTAGTGGTGGTTGGGTGGTGCTAGTGGTGGTGGATGAGTGGTGGTAATGGTGGTGGATGGGTGGAAGTGTGTTAGTGGTGGTTGGATGGTGCTACTGGTGGTGGATGAGCGGTGGTAGTGGTAGTGCTAGTGGTGGTGGATGGAAGGAAGTGTGTTAGTGGTGGTTGGGTGGTCCTAGTGGTGGTGAATGAGTGGTGGTAGTGGAATTGCTAGTTTTGGTTACATGGGTGGTGGTGTGTTAGTGGTGGTTGGGTGGTGCTAGTGGTGGTGGATGAGTGGTGGTATGTTAGTAGTGGTTGGGTGGTGATAGTGGTAGTGGAAGGGTGGTTTGTGTTAGTGGTGGATGGGTGGTGGTAGTGGTGGTTCTAGTGGTGGTGGATGGGTGGTGGTGTGTAGTATCCAAGTATGGATTATAGTATTCAATTATGGATTTTGGTCGTCTTGGCGCCCATATCGGGCATACAGCCTCGGAATCGCTTGAAACCAACTTAAACAATTAGGATGTATTGAAATACACGCGTTAGATGAAACATGATTGAAATCCGACCCCCGGTTTGGAAATGGTAGGATGATGTAGGTTTAGACCGAAGTATAGTATCCAAGTATGGATTTCGGCCGTCTCGGCACCCGGCCATATCGGGCATACGGCCTCGAATTCGCTCGAAACCAACTCCAACACTTAGGATGTACTAAAATACACGTGTTAAAAGAAACAGGATCGAAGTCCGACCTCCGGTTTGAAAATGGTGGGACGATGTAGGTTTAGGCCGAAGTATAGTATCCAAGTATAGATTTCGGTCATCTTGGCGCCCATATCGGGCATAGGGCCTCGGATTCACTCGAAACCAACTCCAACACTTAGGATGTATTGAAATACACGCGTTACAAAAAAATAGGAACAAAATCCAGCATATGGTTTGGAAAGGGTGGGACGATGTAGGTTTAGCCCGAAGTATAGTATCCAAGTATGGATTTCGGCCGTCTCGGAGCCCATATCAGGCATACGGCCTCGGATACGCTCGAAACCAACTCCAACAGTTAGGATGTATTGAAATACACACGTTAGAAGAAACGAGATCGAAATCCGACCCCCGATATGGAAATGATGGGACGATGTAGGTTTAGGCCGAAGTATAGTATCCAAGTATGGATTTCGGCCGTCTCGGCGCCCACATCGAGCATACGGCCTCGTATTCACTTGAAACCAACTCCAACACTTATGATGTATTGAAATACACGCGTTAGATAAGACACGAAATCAAAATCCGACCCCTGTTTTGGAAATGGTGGGACGATGTAGGTTTAGGCCGAAGTATAGTATCCAAGTATGGATTTCGGTCGTCTCGGCGCCCATATCAGGCATACGACCTCGGATTCGCTCGAAACCAACTCCAACACATAAGATGTACTGAAATACACGTGTTAGAAGAAACGTGATCAAAATTCGACCCCCGGTTTGGAAAATGGTGGGACGATATAGGTTTAGGCCGAAGTATAGTATCCAAGAATGGATTTCGGCATTCTCGAAGCCCATATCAGGCATACGGCCTCGGATTCGCTCGAAACCAACTCGAACACTTAGGATGTATTGAAATACATGCGTTAGAAGAAACGAGATCGAAATCCGACCCTTGCTTTCGAAATGGTGGGACGATGTAGGTTTAGGCCGAAGTATAGTATCCAAGAATGGATTTCGGCATTCTCGAAGCCCATATCAGGCATACGGCCTCGGATTCGCTCGAAACCAACTCGAACACTTAGGATGTATTGAAATACATGCGTTAGAAGAAACGAGATCGAAATCCGACCCCCGGTTGTGAAATGGTGGGACGATGTAGGTTTAGGCCGAAGTATAGTATCCAAGTATGGATTTCGGTCGTCTCACCGCCCATATCGGGCATACGGTCTTGGATTCGCTCGAAACCAACTCCAACACTTAGGATGTATTGAAATATACGTGTTAGAAGAAACGGGATCGAAATTTGACCCCCGGTTTGGAAATGACGGAACGATGTAGGTTTAGGCCGAAGTATAGTATCCAAGTATGGATTTCGGCCGTCTCGACGCCCATATCGAGATACGCCCTCGAATTCAGTCAAAATTAACTCCAACACTTAGGATGTACTGAAATACACGCATTAGAAGAAATGGGATCAAAATCCGACCCCTGGTTTGGGAATGGTGGGACGATGTAGGTTTAGGCCGAAGTATAGTATCCTAGTATGGATTTCGGCCATCTCGGCGCTAATATTGGGCATACGGCCTCGAATTCGCTCGAAACTAACTCCAACACTTAGGAAGTATTGAAATACATGAATTAGAAGAGACGGGATTGAAATCCGACCCCCGGTTTAGAAATGGTGGGACGATGTAGGCTTAGGTCGAAGTATAGTATCCAAGTATGGATTTCGGCCGTCTCGGCACCTATATCGGGGTTACGGCCTCAGATTCGCTCGAAACCAACTCTAACACTTAAGATGTATTAAATACACACGTGTTAGAAGAAACAGGATCAAAATCCAACCCCCGGTTTGGAAATGGTCGGACGATGTAGGTATAGGCCGAAGTATAGTATCCAAGTATCGATTTCGGCCGTTTCAGCGCCCATATCGGGCATACGGTCTCGGATTCGTTCGAAACCATCTCCAACACTTAGGAAGTAATGAAATACACGTATTAGAAGAAACGGGATCGAAATCCGACCCCTAGTTTGGAAATGGTGTGACGATGTAGGTTTAGGCCGAAATATAATATCAAAGTATGGATTTCGGCCGTCTTGGCACCCATATCGGGCATACGGCTTGAAATTCACTCGAAACCAACTTCAATACTTAGGATGTATTGAAATACATGCGTTAGAAAAAACGGGATCGAAATCCGACCCCCAATTTAGAAATGGTGGGACGATGTTGGTTTAGGCTGAAGTATAGTATCAAGTATGGATCGGAGCCCATATCAGGCATACGGCCTCGGATACGCTCGAAACTAACTCCAACACTTAAGATGTATTGAAATACACGCGTTAGAAGAAACGAGATCGAAATCCGACCCCCGGTATGGAAATGATGGGACGATGTAGGTTTAGGCCGAAGTATAGTATCAAAGTATGGATTTCGACCGTCTCGGCGCCCACATCGAGCATACGGCCTCGTATTCGCTCGAAACCAACTCCAACACTTAGAATGTACTGAAATACACGCGTTAGAAGAAATGGGGTCGAAATCCGACCCCCGGTTTGGAAATTGTAGGACGATGTAGGTTTAGGCCGAAGTATAGTATCCAAGTATCGATTTCGGCCGACTCGGCGCCCATATCGGGAATACGGCCTCGGATTCGCTCGAAACCAACTCCAACACTTAGGATGTATTGAAATACATGCATTAAAAGAAACGGGATCAAAATCTGACTCCCGGTTTGAAAATTGTGGGACGATGTAGGTTTAGGCCGAAGTAATACTGCATACTATTAATATTTTGAGATGTGTTTGGATCTTTGCATATTTATTAATTATTACATTCTCAAATTTTCTCATTTAGAAAAAAGATTAATAAATTATGTATATATATATTTTTTTTGTAGGGGGTGCCGGTAGCACGCACATATCGGGTTTTCGACCATCGCCAAGCGGGAGTTAGAAGGCTACTTTTTTTTTCCTTTTTCCTTATGTATACTTTTTATGACAAGACTTTTATGGGCATGTATATATAATTTTTGATATCGCTTGTTTGGGGCATTTTTTTAATTTCATGAATTTTTTATTCTTAGTTGGAATTATATATTGTTATAGGTACAATACATGTTTATTTAGATTTATATTGCTCACAGGTACAGATAATACAGGAAAAAAAAAACAAAATTTTTGCAAAAATAATTTTTTGTTTTAATATTTTGAATATGGCGGCGATTTTGAACCGCCATGATATTAATAAAAATTTAATTTATTAAAATAATATTATGGCGGTTCTAACCCACCTTAAGGTCTTACGGTGATTGCAACTGCCGTTGATTTTTGATATATAACGGCGGGAACTGATGCCGTGATAGAATCAATAAAGGAAGGCGGGATAAAATGCCGTAAAATGAAATCTAAAGAACGGGGGTTTGAACCGCCGTGATATGGATTATATATAACGGCGGTTGAATAACTACGGTTACTTTATGACGTGACAGGTGATTTTAATAATGAGATTAAAAATAAAACTACGGCGGTTACCAACCGCAGTAATTTATTCATATAAGACGGCGGTTGTTATTAACCGCCGTTCATATCCGCCGTGATAGGAATCGCCGAAAACTTATTCTTCGACGGGTCAACTTACTACCGTGATACATTATGACGACAATAATTTTAGATAGTACGGCGGTTTAGAACCGCCGTAAAAAAGCTCAAATTTTGTAGTGATTAACCATCTCTTTTAACCAAGTGTTAAATCCTAAGAGAGGTTTTTTTGGTAATTAGTGTAGGAGAGTTTTTTTCTTGGTTGAGGAGGTAAAGTAACACCTAAACACACAGTTAGACCTATGGTTACCACTAAGGTGTCATAAGGCTAAACCCACTCAATCACTCAAAACGGGATTGACTAATGGAAGATTGTTGGGCCCTTACAGTGAAATAACATGTTCTCCAAGTGTCACACCTCATCTGGTGTCCATATTTTCGGCAAATCAATTTTGTTCTCCTTTACAGTTTAGTCATATGCTAAGTTAAAGATGTTAGTTGATTCCAACAAATTTAATTGAAGAAGGCCAGACACCACTGAGAAGTAAATTGATGCAAATATTTGTATTAATTAATTTTTTTCCATTCAAATTTATTCACTTTTAATTAATTTTTTATCTTCTAAATTAATGAGTCACATAATGAGTAGATTCTCTTGATTCATTAATAATTATTTCTCTCACCCTCTTTATTTTCAATAAATAAAATAAATTAAAAATTATTTTCCTCTCCCTCTTTATTTTCTTTAAGTACTATTATTTAATTTTTCCACTCTCACTTCTCTTGATTTTCCTCTCTCCTTATTTCTCTCTTTTTAATAATTATTTATATCCCTCTTTCTTTCTTTAATTGCTATTATTTAATGTGTAATCAATTCTTAATTTTCCTCTCTCTCCCATCAAACCGTCCCCTATCTCCCCCCACTCCCCATCATATTCAAACTAGTAAGAAGCCCGTGCAAAGCACGGTATGACAAATGGAAAAAAAAATGTCTGACAATATTGGAAGACATAATAAAAGATATTTAGCAATAAAAAACCCCAACTTAAATAAATAAAAGATGTGTCCCCCTTTTCGAACTTTTTTTGTCAAGAAATGTGGGGCCTTACATCCAGAAACTCACTTCTCCAAGTTGCGTTTCAACAAAACTCCATTTCAGATTAAAACCTCGTGATATACAAAAACTCACTAAACCCATTATTTTGCTAAACGTCTATTGTGCTCGCTTGCACACATATATGAAGAAGTGAGCATGTTGTGGATGTTTTGGAGGATTTCTTATCAATCACCGATCAATGTCATTGTATCCATTCAAGCTTCATCATAAATAAAGGAAAGAAAACACATTACCAGTAACAAAATTCTGAGTCAATATTTAGAAATCAAGCATCAAATACACCCCATCTCTACCACAACACTTCATAGGATTAAAAAAAAGGAAAATAAGAAGTATCCATCAGATTCCCAAAAATAGTGTGGGAAGAGTATGAAAACAAACGTATTCCTTGGGTCTACAGTCTACTCTCTTGGATCGTAATTCCCTGATATGCACATCAACTGAGATTGAAATTTAAATAGATGCCCAATGTATCATTATAGCGCAATGTCTCTTAAGACCCCCTCATTAATCCTCTCTATACAAAAACCAAGTCCATTGCCATAATCAAAATAGGCAAATGGCAGTTGAATGGAAGGTTCTCCATTACAACCTAAAATCTTTTACAACATAGAATTGGGTGAAAAAAGAATACTAACCTTGTAAAATTTATAATTATTTTTAAAAAAAAATTTGTAAAACACCGCTACAACCCTCTCTTCTTCTCATTCTTTTCACTTCGCTGCAACAACTCTCTACATATGATTTACAGGCAATCATAGCCGCATAAACATTCAATGATTAATACTAAATAGCAATTTCTATTTAAGAAAGCATTTCCTTGGTTTACAAAAGATAAGGACCATGCCAAACAAAAAATTCAGACAAATCAATCATAAGAGTTCAAAGGATGGCATCTAAACTCTTATACAATAGCATTCGCTGCTATTGGCCATGCTTGCAATCCTTGGCTAGAGATCAGCACACTCCTTCCCAATTGGGATGGTAATAGCAGACTTGTTCATTTCTCCTTTTGGGGTTCGCAATGACATCAGCATTATCTTTCAAGTACATGTAGACATCGTCTTTTCGGGGCATGGGAGAGGAGGAGAAGAGGAACAAATCACTGATCCTCGATTGGGGTAAGCTGTTGCCGAATAAAGACGACGAAACTGCATCGCAGCTGATGGTAATGGATAGTGAACAACCCTCTAAGAGGGATACTGATGAACAAAATTCGAATCATCTTATCAACAACTCAAAACCTTGTTGCTTGGGTTTCTGATTTTTAAAGAGGTGGAGGATGTCTCAGATATCGATTAGGCGCGTAACGTTACCTCTAACCACGTTTGATTTCCTATCATTAGAATTAAGAGGTGTTGGTTTAAGGAAGAAAAGGCAATAGGAATTTCTCAAAATGAAAAAAAGAAACGGTCATAAAAGGAAGGGTTTTATGAGGGAGAAATGTGGAAAGATGAACAGAAACATTTTAAAGAGATGAACCGTTACATCTCTCTCTAGAACCATACCCCCTCGCCTCTCTCCTTCCCCGCATCTCTTTGCAGTGCACTTGTTAAGGTAGAAAAAAAAGAAACTGTCATAAAAGGAAAGTGTGAGTGCGGAAATTTTCATTTACGGGTGTTAAGAGTCGTCACCTATTCATTCAGAAGGGAAAAGTCCCCGTGGTGTTGGATAAGGTCTTGGTCTACGATTAGAGATCAGGGTAAGAGGTTCGGTTAAGCTCGGGGAAGAGGTTAGGCACCCCGACACTTCCACTTTTCAGTGGTTCCCTACTTGCTAGGTTTAAGCCAAATCAATCTCAATTGTTAATCAAATATCAAAGTGTTTAAATTAATACTAACCGTAAGAAAGAAAAGCTAACTAGGGTTGAACCCGGGTTGGGTTGCCTATGTACTCAAATTGGGGTGAGATTAGACCAAGCGTAGTTCTAGCACATGAGCCCGTGCTAAGGCTAAGGGCTGTGTGTGTGCACCAAGGATGGCTAATGGGCCTAATCCGGTGATTAGGGTTTTGTTTGACCGGGGTTGGTCAATGTGCAATGTTTGAACCCGAAGGCCAAGGGTTGGGCCCAAAGGCCAGGATTTGGGTCTGGTAGGCTAAGGATGAAGCCCGAAGGCTAAGGGGTGTGTTAACCCAGGATTAGGGTTGGTAACCGGGGTTAAAAAGATGGTTAACCATGGTTAGAGGTGCTAACTATGGTTAAAAATGTCCAAAGTTGATTTTTTGATCTTTTTGTTTTTTTCTGATTTTTTGGGATTTTTCTAAATTTTTGTGGGTTAAGGGGTGCTTAACCATGGTTAAAAGTTAAGCATAGGTGATTTTAACTATGATTAAGGGTCAAGGTAAGTCAAAAATGGGCCCAGAGAGTATGGTAGGGCCTAGAATGGCCTCCTACCAGGTCTAGGCCCTGTACAAAGCCCACAAATCAAAATTTGAAAAATGGAGATAATCGGATTACCTTCATTCTGTTAAATTTTTAACCATAGTTTGCACTAAATTAACTGGGTTTGAAGAGTGAACCAGGGTAAAGTAAGGGTATGGAGGGATAGCCTGAAGTCCCAAGAATCCAATGGGCCTAATGTGGGCCCGATAGGGGCCCAAATTCAGTAAAAAACAAGGTCTGTGCTGTCAGTAAAGTCATTACCAACAGCCTGTTAACCAAAGTTTGAGACCATGCTAACCATGGTTAGGCTTAGGCCTAGGGTCTAAAATTTTGCAGGGAACTAGCTAAGGTCCAGGGCTTCCTACTGGGCCTGGTGTGGGCCCCAGGGCATGCACGGTATGGGCCCCACAAGGGCCCAAAGTCACTGTTGAAATTGAACAATATTGTCGGTAAACAGATTACTGACAGTATGCTAACCATGGCTTGAAGGCCAGCTAACTGGGGTTAGAATCAAAGCCAGGGGATGAAATTTATAGGGGAGTTAGCCAAGGGCCAGAGGCAACTAACCATGGCCCTGGAATTGACCAGGGCCTAACCTAACCCTAGTTAAGAGGCCAGTTACAGAGAGGTTCAAAAATGGCGGTAAATAGTTTACCGCCATTGTACTGTTTGCCAAAAAAAAATTCATTTTCCCCTACTGGGGGTGAACCAGCAAAGGTTTAAGGGTTCCCTCATGGGTTGAGGGACCCCCAGACCCCCTAGGGAGTATCCATGCAGATTAAGGGGGTGTTGCACCCGTGCTATACCTTGAGGGTACTCCACACATCTATGGAGAAGATGGAGGGCCCTGTCCTCGGTTTGGAAACTAAACTACCATAACAAATGAATAAATGACCCCTAAAGTAGGACTAGGGAGTCTTACAACTAGTTACCACAAAATAAAAGAACAAAATGAACAATATGGAGGGTCCTACCCTCTGTGGAGCTGCTACGGTGGCTGTGGGTGGCCGCAGTAGGTGGTGGTGGATAGTGAAGCTACACTGGTAGCCTTGGGGCAGACCTAGGGTGCTTCCTGAGGCATTAGGATTCCACCTAGATGCCTGGCAGGTGCATAGGAGGGCTGGGTGTACTAACCTAGGCTGGACAGTGGTGTTGGGTCTGGCTTGAGGAGATGCTGAAGCGCCTGAGCTGCTAGGGGAGCATTGGAGAGGTTTGGAGTCTCAAGGGAGTTCTGGGATTGGGCTAAGATGAATGTTGAAGGCTGGTTTGTGCTAGGTGTAGTTTGGCAGAAGTTGGAGGTAGGAGAAAATGGCATGAGTTGAAGCTTGGGATGACTGGGCTTAAATAGAGGATGGGCAGACCCTTGGGGGTGTTCTGGGCAATTTCCCAGGCGTGGGAGACCAAGTTGAGAAGGAGCCAGGGTTGGGCAGAAGGGCCTGTACTCGTATTTGCAAGATTACCAGAGTGGCAGTACTAGGATTACCGCCACTCTCAAAACTGTTGAGTTTGAGAGTGTCAGTAATCCCATTACCAACACCCTAAAGATTTTCTAATTTGGGCCATGCCCTCGCACACTTGGGCCGAAAGCATGGTCTGGCTTGCCGTTTTGGGACTTTTGCGCCAAAAATTTGAACTTGAGGGGTGTAGGCCCCACCCTAGTGGTCCCCTATGGGTTATGGGCCCAAGTTTGGGCCCACAAAGGCCTTGGATCCATGGTTTTGGCCGTGAGGCTTTGGCCTAGGTTTTGGTTAGGGCTTAGGGTAGGGCTAGGTCTAGGGTTTGGTCTAGGGTTCACCTAGGGTTAGTCCTAGGGTTTAGCTAGGGCTCACCTAGGGTTTGAGGATTCTAATGGTAATGGGCCTTGAGCCCAAAGGTTTAGGTTTCTAGGGTTGGCCTAGGGGGTAGGTTTAGGGTATACCTAGGGTTTAGGGATTCTACTGAGGACTCCACTGGAGGGATGATCAGGGTTAAATGCATGTTAACCCTAATTACACAGGGTGTAAAAATTGGGTGCTTACAGAGAGGTTTTTAAGAGGGAGAATATAGAAAGATAAACAAAACATTTTAAAGAGGCGGACCGTTACTAACTCTAAAAGAATAGGTGTCAAGAGTTATCTATTTTAAGAGTTAATTTTATTATTTAGAAATCAACACTTTTCCACTTTATTCTAACAACCTAACCTCCCCTCAATTCCCACGCCTCTGTAAATTGTATGGTTTCAAAGAAAACCCCTACACATGCAATGAAAGGGGCGGGAGGCAGTGAGGACATGCCCATGGGTATGTTAAGTTGCAGGTTACCAACGGAATAGAGAGATAATTTTTCTTCAAAGCTTTGGTTATTTTATCATACTTAGCAGCAATGTCATTCCTTCGTTGAATGTATTGACTGATTTTTTAGTACTGTTGTTTTTTTTTTGGGTGCTACTACGAGCACAGGAGGGCACTATTCCTCCTCGCTCTCACAAACCCTTTGAACTATGGTTAAAAAATTAATCACCTCATGTGGTTAATTTTTAAAAAATATTTTTTCTAAAAACCAAGGGTAGATGTGTGAACCATAGGGGTGACTGAATCTTAACCACAGTTAATGGAAGTAATTAAAAAGGGGACACGTGGCCCCAAAAAGTGGGGACGAGACAATAACTCACCTCCTTGTCCTGAGGAGGTGACTATTTACCTTTTTATTTATTTTTTATTTTTTATAGTTTGTATTCTATGCGCACCCACACCCTAAATCCCAAAACCGTTACTAAAAACTCTCCTAACAAACAGTCTTCTCCTTTTATAGAAGTAATCTTCTCAATGTCTTCTCATTTTATCCCTTCTCGTCTCGTTCTATATGTTGTCTCCTTCTATATGCTTTGTGCTTATTTTTCATATTGATATTAATCCTACAAAAACAGTTGTTTCAAGGTGGTCGCAGGGCTATCAAGGTACTCTTTCAATAAAATTGGACATGTGGCGACTTATATGGATGAACCCTAAGGGTGAGTGAATTTAACCACAATTAATGGGTGTTAAAATTGACACGTGATAGTTTATATAGCTCCTTTAACTATGGTTAAGCTCAATCTACCTAAGGTTAGTATTTTTAAGGTTAATATATTTCCTATTTTTTTTCTTCTAAAAACCAAGGTTATATGAAAGAACTCTAGAGGTGAGTGAATCTTAACCACTATTAGTGAGAGTTAAAAAGGGACACGTGGGAGGGTGTAGAGGTGTGCGCGGGAAAAAGTATTTCTTGTAAAATGGTGTATAAGTAGAAAATTTATAAGTATTTTTTTACTCTTGGTATGCTCGTAGAATTTGCTATATTTTAATGGTGTATGGTTAGTAAGTAATATAAATGGTGTACAGTCAGTAAATAGTGGTGTGCTCATAGTGTCACCTTTTTTTTTTTTTTTTTGCTGTAGCCCCTTTACATCTCTTGCCTTGCCAATGGTGAAATATGACATATTGCAACAAATACGAACTCTTGGTATAGTTTGTTTTCATTTTATTATGATCTCTTTTTATGTATTGTGTGAGAAAACTTCTAAGTTCTAAGGAAGTTTTTTTTTTTTTAATTTGAGCATGAATTATTTTGACTAAGCGAAAAGTCTGCCAGATTTGCATTCCTTATCAACAAGCCAGTCTCTTTATCAAACACTAGCGTGTTGCACACGCGATGCACGTAAGAGAGGAAAGAGGGAGAGAGAGCGGGAAGTGTGACCGACCCTAGTGTGACCCGCGTGATGCACGTGTTTAAATTCGAGGAGATTGCGTGGAGTTATCGTTATGGCACCTTAACGGTTACCATAGTTCTGGTTTTATGTATGTTTAGGGTGTTACATTATATATATATATTATCTATATTTTCGTTTGTAGAGAAGATAGAGAAGAATGATGAGAGATATGTAATCACAATCAACTCCAAGTTCAATCGCACTCACAGGTCAACACCTGTTTTTTTTTAACCTCTATTAATTGTGGTTAAGACTCATTAACCCTCGGGGTTTAACAATATAAATTTGATTTAATTTTTTTAATTATAAGAGTTAAAAATTCTTAACCAAGAGTTACTAAATTTTAACAACAATTAACAGTGATTAAAAGAGAGACGTGTTGACCTGTGGGTGAGGTTGAACTCAAGAAGAGTTCAATCCATTTTTTTGGTTAAAAACAATCTTAATTGAGCACACACAATCAAAACAAATTACAATTGAACTTAGAGAGAGTTTAATTGCACCCATAGGCCAACACATGCCCCTTTCAACTCATATTAACGGTAAGATTCATTAATCTTTGGAGTTCAACAATATAACCTTGTTTTTTTTATAAAAAAAACATTATAAAATATTAACCCTAAGGGTTAAAAATTATTAATCAAGGTTAAATATTTTTTCCAAAATCCAAGGTTATACTATTGAACCCTAAGGGTTAGTGAATTTTAACCGCTATTAATAAGGGTTAAAAGCACACGTACTGGCATGTGAATGCAATTGAACTTTCGGAGAGTCCAATCGAATTTGGCTGTGATTTGGCTGATTCCATCTCCTACTTGAGTTCCACGTGAGAAAGAGTGGGGGGAGAGAGAGTGTGGGAAGGAGAGTGAGAGGACGTGTGAGAGGACGTATGAGAGAGAGAGAAGAGAGAGAGAATGGATGAATTGACATGTGACATGGTTGTGCCTGAAAAGAGAGGAAGAATAAAATGACAACCTTACCCTTTTAAAAATTGTACAAACTTCTGTTTATAAGATTCTTTGTATTTATTATAATTAATGGTAATTTAGGCATTATAAAATTTTTCATCAACGTTTTGAACGCAGAATCCGCTTTATAATAGTGAAACCGCTTTATAATAGTGAAAGAAAGATACAAATCTCTCCCTCTGCCTCAATAAAATAATAAAGAAAGATACACATCTCTCTCTCTGCCTCAATCCTACCAATACCACCGGTGTTAGCTGGCTGTTACCTTATATATTATATATTTAGTCTTTATTTTTAATTTTATTCACACCGTGCATAACCCTAGTTTCTTCATAGAATATTGTAATTATATTAAGTAAGTAAATGAGGGTAAGAATGGAATTTACTTATCATGTATAATCCACTCGCAAGGCCTCCCTCGAAGGAACCCTACGTCCCGCCGTTCAACTTGCCGGCGATGGCCTGATTCCAGAACGGTAAGTCGGGCGTTCAACAGGTTCGGCCGCCTCTCTTATCTTGTCAAAAAACGGTAAGCCCTAATATTCTCCCCTTGCTTTCAAACTAGATCTAATCTGCGACATACATGTCGAAAATTGACCTTCGTCGAGTGAAGATGAGGTATGCCATTTTCTTTTTTTTTTGCGCGAGTCAAGTATCCTCTTAGAAAATTAGTATTTTCATATGAATCTCTGATGATTTTCCTTATTTTAGATGGAGCCGGATCCGGATGACCTCAACGTTGAAAAGGCATCGGGCATACAGAATGTACCGCGCCGCCGTAAACATCCACGGGTTGAGGTGTTTTCGGTGCGCATCTTGAACATCCGCGGATCAGGCCACCTCTTCGGCATCATCACAGCCACCAACGGTATAAGTACTCAATTCCTCTACAACCGAACAAGGGAGGAATCCGAATCCTTCTGCCCGGGCGATACTGTGGCCCTGCTCTTTCCATCTCAGCCTGCGGGAACTTCAACATCGATGTGCATCTCATGGATAGGGACGACTACCAATCTCGGGGTGGTGTTTCTAGTAGTGATCTGATGGCGTGGCATTATAGTCGTGATCGGATGCCCTGGAACTATAGTCCTGGTCGGATTGCGTGGAACTATTACGAAATCGGCAATGTGTATGGCGAAGTTGAGAGCGAGTATTGTTCCGTGAGAGTGAACTACATTGTGTTTAGGGATGGGGTGCAGGCCACTGTGAATGTTACACTCATAATCGGAGATCCGAAAGACTCCAATAGGAAAGACACGACCGATGTTTTTGGACTTATTACGGCTGGCAATTGCAACTTTCCAAATGAAAGTGTGGTCTTTCAAAAGGCATCGAATGAGCACATAGATGTAAGGCCTGGACAGCTCATTCCCTTGTCAAGATCCGTAGTAGCCGTGCCTTTGAAATCCATCCTCATAATTCGAGCGGATCTGTGGGATTACGATTCCATTTCTTCTGATGTGATTGCCAAGGGCACTGCAGAGTTCCCTGCAAATCTCTCCGGTACATTCGAGGAAAAGATTATTTATGGCCAACGCTATGAGATCCGAGTGAAGGTGACTTGGGACTTGAGATAGAATTATATTTTATTTTAATTGGGATTGGGATTGGAATTGGAATTGGAATTGGAATGCCAATGTTATGATGTGCTTCCATACTTTTTTTTTCTATTAAATGTTCAGTCTTTTAAGAGGAAGATACAAAACCTACAGTGGTGATACTATGGGTTTCTGAGTCTTAGCTGGTAGTTTCTTTATTTAAATTGTTTTTAGTTGTCAATATCAATATGACTCTTGTTAGTTTTGTTCTTTTCAAAGAATCTCACAGTTTTGGTCCCTAATGTTCTGTTGTTCTCTTTGGTGAGTTGAATATACCGAGTTACTGACATAAGAAGCTTACTGATGTTGTTGTTGAGGGATTTATTGCGCTTAAAATCCTAAAAGGCATGTTAAAGTTATTGGAAACTTGAGAAGCGAAGACTACCCGTTTGAACTTTTACCATAACGCAAGGCTCTATCAAGTCACTTGGGTCAAGTCAACTTGATTCGGCAAATCAATCATGTCTCATTCAAAGTTTAAGTTAAGCTTGTGTTTCCAACTCCAAAAATTGGCCTCGTCCAGAGAAGAGGGGTCACTTGAGATTTTAAACCATAACAAAATGCTCTATCAAGTAACTCTTGTCAAGTCTAATTGACTTGATAAATCATGTCCCAGTAGAGCCTCGAGTTAAGATTCATTCGTGCAGTCAAGTGGAGTTGGTGAAGAATTTATTCATGATTTATAGACGCTCAATTTACTTGTTACCAATTCCTAAGGTCCTCTTATGTTGATCTCCTTTTCTTTCACAATTTCTCTAATGAGTATTTGTCTCTCCAATTTGAAACTATTCTTTACAAGTTGGCAGAAAACGGCTAAACATGCCCAATCCAGTGTCATCCAGAATTCAAAGATTTTGCAAAATCCGTGACCGGAATAGGCAGTCAAGAAGATGTACAGATCCTGTTGCCAGTAGCTCATCAATAGATGATGATAAGCTCCCTATCCCAAGTTCGAGTTGTCTCTGGGCCTTTTGAGGAGTTCACAGGTAGCCTTAAGAAGCTGGATCGAAAGAATGGAGAGGTATGCTTTTTTGTCACAGACTATAAAGAGGGTAATTTGAGGAAATTTAGTTGCACATTGCATCCTTTGTTCTAAACAAGCATAAAGTAATTTCAGCAAGATTGTCTTCTTGCAGGCAACTGTGGGATTTATGTTGTTTGGAAAAGAAAGCTTAGTAGATCTTGATGTCAATCAAATTGTTGCAGAGACAATGTGAAGGAAACAGGATTTTGTCTGAAAAAACTATGAGATGGTAAGTTCATCATCCAGTAAATCCAATTCCTCTTTCTCAACTAATTTTTGATGAATGATGAGAACGTATCATCTTAGAAGTAGGCACATGGAGTAAGTTCAAAAAACGGGTAGGTTACTACACACTCCATTGCTTGTGAAATGTTGAATTATATGCTAAAGGGAGATGAGGTCAGTTGCAAAGTACATTATAATCATCTAGTAGGTTTCAGTATCACAGCATTTCAGTTATCAACTGAGTTTTTTGAAACTAGTAGTTATTACCTTTTTGAACTCTACTAAATGTATTGCTTCCAAATTCCAATCAGGTTCTGTCCCATGTTGCATGCAATGTCTTGTCCAACAAATAGCCAAGTATAATTTCAAATCTACTGATAATCCAGCTTATGAGACTTCTGATAAGTAGTTTGAGAGATTTATCCAGCCTTTTCCCTTCATTCTTAGAAAATACATTTTTAAGTCTAGAATCCAACATTTCTCAAAACTTTTAAGACATATTTATACTGAGAAAGTCAGTTGCACTACTACTTCACAAACCCGGGTAATTATGAGACGCCGCAAAAGAAAAAAAATAGAAGGGAGGCATAACTTTCATTAGACATACAGATATGCACAGACACAACATGCAAGACAATATATAATTCATCTGGCAAGTAGAAAATATATGATAATGATGCTCGCTCGTCATTTCTCCAATATTGGATTGGCAGGGGATATCTTTCCATCCTTGGTGTGCTCTTTTTATTTTTCCTTTAACAAATTATCCCTTTACTTATAAAAATAATAGTAAATAAAGTTCGAGAAGTGTTTCTTCTTTTTAGTTCTTATTTTTCTTGAAACTGATTGCATTCATCTTCCAATTTTGTTCGAAGTTCTAATTCCTGACTCTCATTACTTGAATTTTACGTAATGGAAAGGGCAATTCTCCAGAGCACATTCCATTTGGCGAATCAAGTGTATTTTATTCTTCAAGGTCTATAAGTTACGCATAGTAGACATGATACTGAAGTACGAGTCGCAACGGATTGTGAATTGTTTGTTGACATTATAAGATACTTTGTATGCATTGTGATCAAAAATATCTTTACTACTGTTAAAATCTAAAAAATTCTGAGATTATTAGGACATTATAAACACATGGGTAATTGGATGGTAGTTGGTTGTTGCTCATGAGATCTAATTTTTATTATTACTATTTTTTATATACTTGCAACAATAATATATCAGTATGTGATTCTAATTATATTAGTATAGGTCCTTTGGGCTAGGACCTTTGAGCCTGCATACTATTCTTCAAATTTCTGCTATATATTCTTGAAAAACCTTGTTTCAATTTTCTAAAGCACTTCAATAGGTGTTAGGGTATATTATTACGGGGGCTTGGTGCGAGAGATTGAAAAAAAGACCTGTAAATAATGACTACAGAGTAAATCATGATAAGCTCTTCAGTTAACTTTACAGATCCAAAAAAAATCAGAACAACATGCACACTTCAATTTAGCTATCCTATAGCATCCTACTAGGCCCAATTTCGGTACGCAAAACAAATAGGAGTGTAATGCTCATAGAAAGATCCATCACTTAGACAGGAAATCCAGATTCAGATTTTCTAGGCTTTAAATTGATGTAATACAATGTAGCTTAGGTATGATTTTCTAGTTTCTACATTTGGGCATTTCTTCAATTGAGGTTTGTACTTTTAGTTTTAGAAGTGTAGTTAAGGAATGAGGAGCTTTTGTTATTTACTTATTTTGATTGAGGGCATTTGGATTTTGTCATAAATGATCATACATACATATATATATATTGTTGGGTGCTTTTCAATTCAATGCTCCACCTAAGAACAAGAGATTCAATACTGATGACAACATAGTCAGATAAATTCATACTTCCCTTCCGGCGTTCTGTTTTAGTTTATGATAATGATCAATAGTAGTACTAGTTTGTTACCTTTGTAGGAACTCATGTCTGATTGGGCATTTATTGAATCCAAAGTTCCACCTCTATAACTTGAAATGAAAAACATCTTAGCCAGATAAATTTAGCATGTTACCTGAAATGAGAAACATCCTTGAACGAATTCCTTTTCATTAGCTTGATAATTAAATGACTTTGAAATGTTACCTGAAAAACATTTCAGGTGAAGTCTCTTTGAGGTGAAATTCCATAATACTCCATTATTATAGTGTTATCTATTGGGATTAGAGCATGGGGGTCACGGGGTTGATCTTCTCAACAACTGGTAGGTATAGAGCCTTTCAGAAATGGAACTAAGGCAGTGAACTATATGACAAACTATTGTTCCTGTTATTTTTGTTCTTTTTTATATGTTTGAGAATAGTCAATCAAGATATATCATATAGCCATCCTCCATGATTAGCTGGTGAAATCATTAGAGGTGAAATTGGGATTTTGTATATTAGGATGACATTGTTGGCATAGTTCTATACTGGGATTTGGTATATTAGGAACTCATGTCTGATTGGGTATTTCTATATGTTCATTTCTTTACTTGGCGAGTATTCTCAATTCTTGCTAGCTATGATACTTGAAGAAGCAATACTTATGCTTTCAGCTCTAGTTTTCAACTGTAAGATACACTTATACCTGACAAGTGCACATATGAACGGGGAAGTTCAAGCTTCGCTTCTTTAATAAGCTTGTATCCTGATTTGGTTACTAAAGAAAACTTGCTTTCAGCATCTGAGATTGAACCATTCATGAACTTTTCATCATAGTTTTAAAACTTGCCGAGTCGACTCGAAACTCGGGCGAGTCGACTCGGCTCGGCTGAGTTTCGAGTCGAGTTTCATGAAAAACTCGTTTTTGTCAGAAACTCGCCCCGACTCGCCCACGACTCGCCCCGACTCGTCCGAGTTTTTGCACTTTTTTTTTAAACCTAAAAATCGAGTAAACTACCTACCCGATTGACTAAATTATGTTTTTTTTCTTTTTTTTAACATACCCCACTCACTTTTAAGTATAAATACAAAACAAAAGTGGGATGTTTAGTATATATTGAATTATATATCTTATTTTAGGCATGGTTTATCATTAATTTTGAATCTATTCCATATATATTATTAGAAAAAATATTATATATGTCCGAGTTTTAGGTGTCATTACTCGGACGAGTTTTGCCCGAGTTTCCGAGTTGACTCTACTCGGCAAGTTTCCGAGTCGAGTCGAGTTTTCGGGTTTTAAAACACTGCTTTTCATCTCAGCTAATCAATGTAGATTAATCTTTTTCTTTAGTATGCTTTTGTTTCAACAACAGTTACATATATCTAATTGGGGTCCTTGCACCAAGTTAAAGAGTCTGATTATGAGTTGTTTAACCACAATAGCATTATGTGATGCTTTGCAATTGCTTTTCAATCACAAGTCTTTAATAAAGACCAAAGCAACGAAGGAATACTTTACAAAGCGAATTAGTTGAGTGGAGAACATTCTTTCAAAGCAGATGGCCTACGTCCGAGTCGGTGGTTAACATACATTTGAAATCATAGTTATATTTTGAATTTGATTTCTTTTATAATTTTTTGAACTTCACACTTATTTCACTTCTTTATTCTTAATAGGTTTACAAAATTTCTCGCGATGATACCCATCCTGAGACATCTGTTGTTTAGTTTTATTTTGAAAGTGTTATGTGCAATTTCGATATATTTGACATGTTACGCCTCATGAAGCGGAAGGTCCTGGGTTTGACTTCTCACTCCCCCTTTGGGGCCAATCCCACACAAATTTTCCGGGCTTACCCGGTGTGGCAGGTTGTGGGCTCTCTTCACACCCTTGGGGATTAGTCCTAACCCAAAGGGTTGGGGACACCCCGAGTCTCCAAAAAAACATCTATATATATATAGTTCATGCGTGGTTTAGTAGTTAGACTTTTGTAACTTGATTCATATGTGGTTTGCATGAATGTGAATGGAATATGTTACAGGAATTTGCATTTTGCAACGGAATAAAAGCGTTACTAGTAACACCTTTAGAGACGGTTATTGCTTGGCCCTAAAATACCTTTAGCAACAAAAATAAACTGTCCCTAATAATACCTATATAGCAAAAGTTTTATCTTTTAAAGGTGGTTTTTTCATCACCAAATACTCTCTGTTCTATCTCCTTAAGCGAGGTTTTTTATTACTTCGAGTGGCAAAAAAAACCATCACTAAATCTTTTTTTTCTTTTTACGGATGGATTTGTGCTTTGTCGCTATTACTTATAGTGACAGTGGCAGTAGTGACAAATTAGCGACAAATAAGTTTTTTGCCGCTAAAAAGCGATAGTTTTTTCATTTTTAGGTTTGCAATACGTGAACTATTTTCTTTTTTTATATGATATTCGCAATGTTTTAATATTTTTAGGAATTTTTGATGTCAGCTTGTTGACTAGTAAATGATTAGTAGGACGGTTTTTCATGGCATTGGATTACCTCGGGTGCACACTCGAGGCCCAGCCTTGGGCGTCCATTCATCTACCGACATTTGGCGCTAAAATTGGGAGAAGTCATTTCATTTTCTCCCCTGTTTTTTGACTTCTCCCGCATTGATATCTCTCCCCTTTTTATCATCACATGGTAGTAGATGAATGGACGCCCGAGGTTGGGCCTCAGGTGCGCACCAGAGATAATCTGATGCCATTTTTAAATTTTTTAAAGAGAAATGTAAGTCTCCGACTTCCAAAGTTTCACGGTGGTGATGAAAAGTGTCGCTACAACCCATTACCTTGAGAAACTGTGTAAAATCCATAAATTTATCTTGTTTGAATTTTTGTTTCAATTGATAGTAATGCCACGTATTACTACCTCCTTGCATCTTTGGAAAAAAATTTAATGTTGGGGCTAGGGCTAGCACTCCTCTTTTTTAAAAATCAACTATATGTACTTGTAACACACACATGATATAGCATATATGGAATGTATAGGCAACTTGACATAGGCAAGATTGTCTAAGCATCACACATTTGAGCAACATAATAACACTCTTTTGAGCTCACAAAAAATTTATGATGCAGGATATCTTTCTTAATCAGCTTATTTCACTTGAAGATGTCTGCCATTTTTTGATTGGATGACAAAAACTATAATATAGGTTGGCCAACTAGGGTTAGGACTTAGGAGGCTTGAATTTTAGTATTTTTGAATAGGCCCGGCCCGAAGCCCAACACATTTACAAAGGCTTTAAAGCCCAAAATCGGCCCAATTGCCACCCCTAACTAGGGTTAACAACAGAAACCCAAAACTGAGCCTAAGCTTAGCCCAGCCGGTACCCAGCCTACTCTTAACTTAGGCTGGGTTGGGCCGACTAGGCCTGATGTTCAGCCCTACATAGGATGAGTGTTTTGGCCCTTGTAAAAAAATATGGAGTATCAGCCCCGGTGAAGTGTAGGGATGAGGGTAGAAGAGCTCAAGCCTCAAGGGGACTTTGGTGAGAGGAGGAGGAGCCGCGGTATGGGTGATGGGAGTAGGGTGGGATAGAGTGGGAGGAGCAGGTAAGTGTAAATCAAATGGAGGGTTAGGTGGTGTAGGTTGGGTTGGAGGGGATAAAGCTGGAATTATTGGCGAAGGGGGAATTAACACCGAGGAATTTGTTTCCATGTGCAAAGATGATATGGGCAATACCTTCATGGACTTAAAAGGAAAGTTAAACTCATTGAATATCACATGATGAGACGAATATACTAGTCCAATTTCCATGTAAAGACACCGATACTCTTGAGGATGTAGAGAATAGCCTAGGAACAGACAATGCTTGGATCGAAGTTCAAGTTTATTTTTGTTGTAGGGCCGAAGATAGGAAAAGCAAGAGCAACCAAACACACGAAGGGTAGTGTAGTTGGGGCGACGATGAAACAACTTTTCATAAGGAGAAAGGTGAGTAAGTTGTTTCATTGGAAGATGATTAATAAGATAAACTGATGTATTAAACGCTTCCACCCAATAAATTTGTGGCATCCCTGCCTGAGCTAGTAGAGTAAGTCCCATGTCAACAACATAAAGATGTTTACGTTCTGAAACACCATTCTGTTCATGCGTGTGTGGACAAGACATACGATGAGAGATCCCATTTTGCGATAAAAAGGATTGAAATTGGTGACTTAGGTATTCACCACCACCATCTGTTTGAAGAGTTTTGATGGCACATGAGAGAAGTTTTTCAACTTGAGTTTTAAATTTCACAAAATAATCATAAACTTCATGCTTAAACCGCATAGGAAAAACCCACGTATATTTGGAGAAATCATCAACAAATAGCAAATAATATTTGGATCCTTTTATCGAAAAATGAGATGATGTCCAAACATCAGAATGAACTAATTCCAAATGCATTGAAGCAACATAATTGGATAAAGAAAAGGCTAACTTAGTGCTCTTTCCGAGAGGACATGACTCACATAAATTCTTATTATGCATAAAACCCTGTGAAGGGAGAGATTTGTGAGCCACCAAATGTTGCAGTATTGAATAAGCAGGATGACCTAATCGTTGATGCCAAACAAAGGAGGCAACCCGATCACCAAAAAAAGGCAAAACCACATTTATTTGAGAAGCCTAGAGGAAGACAAAGTGGATAAAGCCCATTATCACTCTTGCCGTGGAAAATCGTCCTCCCTGTTTTGGTGTCCTTCACAGAAAAACCATGTGCACGAAAAATAAAATAACAGTCATTATCACGTGTAAATTGATTTACGGAGAGTAAATTACTAGAAATAGATGGACAGAGTAAAATATTTTTCACATGAAAGAGATGAATTTTGGCTAAAAGAAGTGGAGCCAATGTGAGAGATTGGCAAACCTGCACCATTACCAACCGCAACCTCGTTTGAACCACGATACTCATCATGTAAAGTCAAATTGGATAGATTTGAGGTGATATGAGTAGAAGCACCATTGTAAGTTATCCAAAATTGCTCACTCGGGCGAGCAGGTGTTGAAGTAACCATAGCTGCAAGCTTTTTTGTGGGGACTCGTCCCTCATATGAGTGATCCATGTGATGAAAGCAATTAATGGCGGAGTGGCCAGAGCACCCATAGATCTGGCATAGGGGTCGATTCGGATTGGACGAAGTTTGCGAAGAAGGACCAAATGAAGATCTAGCTGCCCCTTTGCCTTGATTCGAAGTACGAGCATTGGAATGGGAATGGAATGATCCACCATTGTTGGATCTGGATCCACCAATCCTACCTCTGAAATTTGGTTTGGTCCGGTTTGTATAAAGTGCAGTGACAGTGGGTTCAATGGGAAGAGCATTCAGCTCCTCAAGACGCATTTCTGCACTAAGAAGTAAACCGATGAGATCTTCAAGAGAGATGTGTGTCTCATGGGCTTCAGCGGAGTTCACTGTGGTTTCATAGGTTGGACCAACCCCATTGAGAAGTAGAGTGATGAAATCATCATCATCAATAGGTTTCCCAGCAAGAGCAAGACTATCTGTAATAGAGGTCATTTTGTCAACATAATCAGTGATGGAAAGATTCCCTCGCTTCATTGTTTGAAGCTGATTTTTGAGTTGCACGAGGCGACTACGAGACTAAGATGCATAGCGCTTTTCAAGTGATATCCAGACATCACGAGAAGTAGATAGACGAGTAACGGTAGCCAAAACGATAGGAGTAAGCGAGGCATTAATCCAACTCAATGATGTTTGATCCTGCTGATGCCAAGTTAAAAACTTGGGATCAGTCGTTGAAGTGGATTTCCCTGAATCATCAACCTGAAACTGATCTGGGCATGACTTAGTTCCATCGACGAAGCCAAGCAAGTTGTGACTTTTGAGAACGGGTAGAAACTGTGCAAGCCAGAGCTGATAGTTGGTGTGATCCAACTCGATTGAAACCAAATGAGAAACATTGGAGATGGCTGATGAACTTGCAGAATCCATTGAGGAGAAAAAAAATCAGAGTCGTTGGACGTTCAGCTCTGATACCATAAAAGATTGTGATTTTCCTTGTCTATTAACATGCTGTTACAGGCCTTTTTTATACACGTTTTTGATCCTTGACTTTTAGGGATGCAATTGCTTTGGAAGGGAAATAATATCCCAATCCACTATTTAAGGAAAGAAATCAAAATTTAAAACCAAAGAGTAAATCAAGGAGAGGGAATTGATTGAGATTGTGCATGATCAGTGGGATCATGCACCATGAGTTTAGCTTCAGATTTATCTGATGATACTGGTTCCGTGAGAGTGGGCTACATCGCGTTAACTGATGCGGTGGTGGATACTGTGGAGGTTACGCTCATGATCAGAGATGGGGAAGATCCAGCCCTTGTTTATGGACTTATTACTGCTGGCAATAACTTTTCAGAAGAAAGTATGCTTTTCTGAAAGGGATCCAATGAGCACATATATGTAAGATCTCGGCTTGTCATTCCGTTGTCAAGATCTGTAGTAGCCGTGCCATTGCAATCCTACCTTATAGTTCAAGCGGATCTGTGTGATTACAATGCCATTCCTTCCAATGTGATTGCCAATGACACTGCAGAGTTCGGTACAAAATTCTACGGTACAGACAAGGAGCGCATTTGTGGCCAGTGCAGTGAGATCCGAGTGAAGGTTACTTGGACTTGAGATAGATATCTAGGTACTGATATTATGAGTAGTAAGTTGGGACTTGGATCTGTGTTGTTACTAAAGGAACAAGAGAAAAGTTTCTATACTCTCACAATTCAAAAAGTTTCCATACTCTCCATTCTTTTGATAATAAAACACATTTATTTTTTTGGAATGGGAAAGCTGGGGTTAGGCAGACCCCTACCATACTTCATTGCGATAACTGTGTTTGTTTATTGGCTGGGATTTTCAACACTCGTCAGTCTAATATATATTGTTACTGCATTTTGTTCTGTCACTTCAAGTTGGTATGTCTCCTACTATAATGCTCCACACTGGGAATTATCTTCCTTAATCTCATGCAATCTATTTCTATATTTTCAAGGAAGACAAAAATCCATGCTTGTTTTCAGATTTCAGTCCTAGATATCATCACCAATTACTTTAGCCGAATGGATGTTGTCAACTGATCTAAAATCTCTATAATAGTTCTTCATGCTATCAAAATTGATTCATTTTTCTCTGTCCTTTTTCTTTTCATCTTGCATTCTTTTCCCCCCTTTTTTTTTGGCACTAGTATAAAGAGATTACTAAGTGTTAGGAAGTAAGCTTCCAATATACAACGAACCTCTATTTACACCACTTCTATGAGGATTCCTCAGTCATCTTAGAATTTCTGTGTTAGAAAATGCTATTATTGCATCCTTTAGCCAACTCTTTTTAACATTTGGGAACCTCCAAGGTTCAGAATTTGAATGCCCAGGGGTATGTTTTGGTCTAAACGGCGGTACCTTAGGAGATAATTTACCTTTATTCTCTTTCTTGCTAATCCTATCTGAATTTTAATTTACTCATTTGTTTTGCTAATTTTGTCTTGTATGTCTAGTCCTGAAATAATCTTCATGTAAAGTTCAAATTGTTTGTGTCCTTGAACGGCACTGTGGGGAGTCAACCGGGCCCTTTTTGGGGCATTGAGGGACTTGAACCCTCATGATTTCTAAAGTTGACGAATTTTCCTCTGACTAAAAATAAAATTGTTGTTTACATTGACATGTATAATGGATTCCCTTATGGGTGGAATTTAATTCAATTAAGCAAAACTAAAATTTTCATTAGTGCACTGGAAGGGTGGGGACTTTGACCTTATCATTGAGGTTTTTTAAATCCTCTTGGGATGTTTTTTATTTATTTATTATTTTTTATCAATCTTGAGATGTTGGAGACCAACATTTTTCAATTTCCATTTGGATAAATTTGACATTGGCTAGTGCCGCCTCAATGGCTAAGAATTTGGAAATGCGCAATATTAATTTCTTTCTAGTGCCACCTCCTTTGATAGGAAGGGGATTGGGTCAATTGGGAGAGAATACACAGGTCTAGGAGTGATAGTGGTCTAGGACTTAGAAATTTTCCATTTTTTTAATCTATTTAATGAGGGCTTATTTGTAATGGTTGATATCTAGAAAATCATTTTCTGGCTTAACAAATGGCTTAGAGAGACGTACTTTGCATACAAGTATCATTTTGTTTTTAGGTAAAGTAATGGATATATATAGAATTAATTTAGGGATACTCCCAAATATACTCCCAAATTCCAACCATTTATCTCAATTATTAAACGGTTAGGATTAGAGCTGATATGGCATTAGAAAAGACAAAATAAGCTAACTTGAAATGGGTTATAAAATTTCTGGTAAGACAACATTTTTATCGTTATATATTCTATTCCTTTCCGTATATGTTGCAGTCTGTTCTTAACTTGAAATGGGTTTTGGGAGTGCTTAAGTCATAATTCTTATTATGAAATTATGTTGTAGTTACAGACTTTAAGGGGGTTGGCTATTACTTGTTTTCCTTGAAATGTTTATGCTTGTAAAATTTGAAAATTTGAAAATTTTGTGTGTATTTTGACTTTTGAGATGCTGTCAGTCTTAATAGTAATATGCTTAATGCCTTCCCATTCCCAATGCAGAAATCTTGCAAGCAACAATTTAAGTGGGAATCTTCCTTACTCCATTTCCACAATAGTATCTCTCAATTACTTGGAATGCATTGTCGTGGTTACTATTAAATTCTGTTGGCGTATCTGTTTTTATTTGGGCAATTTAGTTATACTTTTAAGGCCCCTTCCCTTGGTCTAACAATAAATCCCTGATTATAGGAATATTAGCCATAATTTGCTCTCCCAGATGATTGGAGATAGTTTTGCAAATCTTGAAGGCCTCTCAATATTGGAGATATTAGCCATAATGTCATGGTCTGTCCTATTTAATTTATCTTATGTTTATCGAGACCAATAATTGTGGTGACTCCTCCTTACTGATAAAATAACGGTATTTTAGTTGGATCATGCAATATAATCTTAGTCATGCTATGCAATTAGAGACAAACCTAATGCTCAAATCAATTTGGAACAGTGGTTGTGATGTATATTATGCTAATTTATACCAATTGCACGGGGAGATCAGAGATTCCCTTGATGTTGAAGATCCAGAGGCCTCTATGTGAATATTGATAGTTTATGTCATAATCAATGAATCCTCCAACCTACGTAATGAACATATCTCTTATATTTATTATTGTCTTATGTCCTCAAAGTTGTCACAAATACATTCTTTAGCGGTTTAACCCCACTAAAGATGGGCCATTTTTCACTAATAGTCCCTAATCATAATTGTAGCAGTTTTCTATTCTCAATTGGATAAATAATTGTTTATAGGTGATTCCATTTGACTGAATGTGATGAAATCTTCTTAATTTCTCTTGCAGCGCTCACCTCATTCCTTAAAATTTGTATGTGCAGTCTCACTACTCTAGGAAATATAAGCTAGATTAGGACCTACGCTTCTATTTCCATGGATTTTAGCCACCCTAGCACTTCACTACAAATACAACCCATCTTCACAACAAATACATCCTGATGTACAAGGATGGACACATAAATACAATATATTATTATTTCTCACATTTATAAAAACCTGTATCTTCTACAATGAATTAGTGGAAGCCATGTTCGAATCATTTCTTTCCGACATATCCTGCTAAAGATTGTGTTAGTTCTGATAAATAATTCTAGACTTAAGTAGGATGATTTTATAAGTTTTGGGTGTTTCTTAACGTTTTATCTATTGCTTTGATATATATGTGAATGCAAGGATCTTTCTTTCAACAACTTTACTGGATATCTACCTAATTCCTTTAGTTCCTTGTTCAACCTTTCTACATTGCGAGTGTTTTTAGCTACTTCTGTTGAGGATCTAGCGGCAAATTTTATGCAGCATGTTTGAAATTTTCATGATATCTAAATGTCTGGCAGCTCATCTGTAAGTTCTTTTTATAAAAAAATTTAATTTAATTTTATGTTGGGGTTTTAGTTGTACCTGCCCGTATTTTTGCTTTCAACACTCTTATCCAACAGAAATATTGCAAACAACCGTTTCAGTGGCTGGATACCGCGATAGTATATTCCAATCCCAAAATTTAAGTACGCTATTAGCATGTCTGCTTGCTGTTTTATGTTGTTATTTTTACCTGTTGCATTCTTTATATCTTAACTGTTATAATAAAACAGATACAGTTGAAATTCCTTCGACAATGGTCCTTCTCCTCCTCCGCCATCATATACCTCACCCCTCCGGTAGAACTCATAGTAATCATAACCATTCTGGATTAGGCACACATACACCCTGAGGATCTGATGGTCAAGTATCCCAGCCAGAATGAAAATAATAAGAACAGGTTGACAGCAGGACCTTTAGTGGGCATTGTTCTGGGTTTGACATTGGTAGTTGTATGTGCGATGCTTGCTCTTGGTTATTGACTTCGAAAGGGTAAACATGGGAAGGAAAGTAATGCAAGGGCTTCTACGAGAAGTCGTCTTTCTATTGGTGCAGATAAAGGTAGTTTTATTTTTGTTCTTCATGTTCTTAATTTTCTTTTCTGTCATGGTGAAAAAACACAATTGTTGGTGTGCTTGTTTTCGCTGAAATTTTCTCTCTTTGACTTTCTTAGAATCAATATTCTGCTTAACAGATGCATATGTTTCATGATCTAAGTGCCACTAATTTTTCCTTTCCATCTTAGCTTGCATTCACGCCTTCCCACGGAATTTCTAATTACAATTTTTACTTCTTAGGGTTCTACTATTTTTGGTAGATTTTGATCATAACCTAAAAAAGGCTCTTCTAAACTGTTCAGTAGTTTGTTAGAAAAAAAAATCAGTAGATCAACCTTGCACCTGCAGGGCCCCACTAGTGTATATATAATTTGTGACTATCCCATGATCTGTGGAATTTTTATTTAATTTCTAAAAATCCTTTCGTGGCCTACTAAATAGTTTATAGAGACATCTGTTGTAGGCCACTATCTTTTTATTTTCAGGTAAGTATGGGAACAAAGATATGATACATTGACATGTGACTATCTGACCTATCTGGCTTTTATGTAATGAAGTATCGCTGTTGCACATTTGACAGGATCTTGTCTTTTTATGGAGACATCAATGAAAACTTTCCATCAACTTACCTCATATAATAGCTGAAGACTGATCAATAGCAGTACACAAATACTATGACCATAAGAATAATTCTAGGGAGCATCAGGAATCTGATTCCACTAGGGATGCATTAAGAAACATCCTTACTGATGAAAGATAAAGAATTACAACATCTATTTTATACACATCTAATCAGGTTGTTGTGTAGTGCATTAATGTGGTTTTGAATATTCTAGTTAGACTCACGCTATACCCCAAACATGCTGGGTTTGTTATCTTCAGAGTCTTTGATAATAGAACAATGAGGAAAGAAACGAACGCAGTACTTGCATTGCACAAGTGTTTCTCTCTTGAACTCTGCATTTGATTTGTTTATACCGAGTTCAGTTAAAGCCAGCCATCCAGTATTTTTTTTTGTCCTTGTGTTACTGTCAGTAGAAAATATTTCCTTACAGAACTACTTGGATTCACAACATCTCTATTGTTATAGGAATCCAGACACCAGCTAGCAATTACAACATCTCGGGATCAAAAGTGAGCAAAATCTTCACTTCTATTGGCGCTGCTGCAAATCTTGTTTTTGCATTCAATGCAGGAATGCTTCCAGAGATACAGGTAGGACAAGCAATTCACAACAAGAATTGTACAATGAACATCAGAGAACAATACTATATTAAAAATTGAAGAATGATGCATGAGGTGGGCCTAATACTATATTGAAAGTGTTGTTAGGCTTTTTGAAATAATTGAAAAACCTGAACTTGTTGGGGCAACTTAATTTTCCTGATTTTACGGTCATTGCAAGATTTGTTACATGGTCAAAGTATAATATCTTGTTATTGTTAGGTAACCATTATATCAAAATTTTCTGGGTAAACCATATTCCGAACTGTGAATTTTTTTTTGCATTCCTAGAACATGCCAAGAGCTCTGGATTTTATGGAAATCTAATTAGAAATTTCTTGATGCACGCATTCTTAATCTACCTACACTTAGGTAGATAGTATCTTGGCAATAAAAAAAAATCATCATCAGTGTTCCAAAACTTTCTGATCACTTCAGAACTTTGCCAATCTGATTTGAGCTATCTGCTTTCTGGCATAGAGCACACTCTATAAAGCTGCAAGTCAATGACCTATCAATATATTTTAAGTTTTAGGATTTTAATTGTACATTAATTTGTTGATCAAATTTGGAAAATAGGGACCCTTCTCTGAGTTTGATCCAAGTTATTTCATACTTTTTATTTTGATTTTTTTGGCATGTGATGAAATTAATAAATAATGACAGTTTGAGTTTTTTTAAAAATTGCAATTCTGAATATTGTTTAGGATCATTTTGGATGAATTTTCTACTCGTCTATGAAATGAAAATTAGAGTTAATTTGGTCATATATCTGATATCAAAGAAAGATTAAATGACATTTCTAAGTTAAACTTTTAGCAAGAAATTTATGAAAATTCACAGTTTGATCTTTTCATTCTTTTCTATTTTTTTCCGGTCTTATCCTCACTTTTTATGACCTTATTCTTGTAATAAGTTGAACTTTTAACAAGAAATTTATGAAAATTCACAGTATGATCTTTTCATTCTTATTTATTTCTTCTCATTCTTATCCTCACCTTTTGAGAGGTGGTTTACCTAACAATAAACACACTAGTGGCAGCTCTACTGCCATTCCTCGGAGATTTCATGAGCCTTACAGGGGCCTCCAGCTCATTCCATTTTACATTTATCCTCGCAAACTACATGTATCTAATGGCCAAGGACACGCTGACCGCATTTCAGAAATTCTGGCACTGGCTTAATGTCTGCCTCTTCAGCTGCCTGTTGATCCTGGCGGCAATTGCAGCCTTGAGGCTTGTAGATTCTAGAACTTATCATCTCTTTGCTGATTTTAGTTGTGATAATAAGATTTGTGTTTGATTTAGTCCGGGACCAAAACTTTGGGGGAGTCTTCATGGAAGTTTCTGAATCTACAATATCTCGAGATTAATCTCATAATAAGTCTAAGAGTTTCCACAGTTTCAGTTACAGTTGTGAAGCTCATATTACATTTAATCTTTGAACATCAACCTTGTATTTTTAGATTTTGGAACAGGTAATGGAATTCACAACTTAAGTAGATGGTGCAAAAGAGGTTCGTTCAAGATTTTTCTCACCTTTGCGGTTAAACTAGGTCCATTTCCAGCTAGTCTGTTGTAAACCATCATTGATATTATCATGTTCATGTTTCCCAAAACAAAAACAAAATGAAAAGAGTGATAGTACGGATCTTTGTTTCTGAATTCAATATCTTAATTAGTGTGCTCTTTTTGCCCTGAGGATACAGTTGAACCAAAATATCTCGATTCAAGATAAATTCATTAGGAAGTGGGATCTCTTTAGGATCCACTCCAGCGTCTAGAAATTGGTAAAGATGCATGTATTTGGTGTCTAGTAGAAGAAAGAGACCCAAACCCTAGTAACCTTGCTAAGTGGTGATTCAACATGGATTCTACATCTTGGAACCAAGCTAATTTTGGAACAGCTTTGTGATAATGAAACCAACCAGCAAAAAACATTAATGCTGGAAAGACCAATGCACCAATTGTCGTAAATAGCTCACTAAATCTGAAAAAAAACCAAAGGTTATTTGTATTCCTTGGAAACACCGCCCACATCACCATTCAATATTTCTGGGCCCACTATTGACCAAACCACTTGGGTGCTAGGTCCAATGTGAGTAGGATCACTAAAGCCATGTTCATAATTGGAAAAAGGGGCACCGTGGAAATACATGACACTCAGGCAAAGAAAGACACCAATCATGGGCAATAACGCTTGTTTAAGAACGTTTGGAATGGCGAATATTCCCCCTTTTCGATCACTTCCTCCTTGAAACATAACCACAGCCCATGTGTGAGTGAAAAAAAACACTTGCGGGAAGCATGCTTATATAAATGATCACCAGTCATGGGAAGATATTTAAGAGCCCTCATAAAAGGGAGATCCGGGTTCGATCGTGGGGAAAAATCTCAATTAGTGGATGTCTCCTAGTTATTGTGGCAATTGATCCACATCCCATTATCCTTTTAACCATGGTTAAAATGTTAATCATGCCTCCTACCCATAAACACACAAACACCATGCTTAACAAATGACGATAGCTTGATAGGTGAGGCAATATAAAAATGAGGCTCCATCGAGAAAATTTGCGCTCCCTATGTTTAATAGTCCTTATTAAACGGGTGCACAAGTTTTGAGGAATATTGAATCTATTTTTTTAATCATCTGTGTAATTGTGTTTACTATCTAAAAGGTAGAATACCATCACCTATTCTCATTAAAATAACTAAAAGAAATCTTATAATGGAAAGAAAAGGGAATGAGGCCTTTTGCTGAAGCCAAATTAATTTGGCTAATTTGTGCGAGGGGATGTGATGCAACCTTCACAAAGAACGGATGAGGAATCTTAGGTTGTGTTTGGATAAACTTCTAAATTGATTTTTATCAACTTTTAACTCTAAAAAATTAAAATATCGATATAAATCATGTTTGATTATCGGCATTACTTTGACTTTACGCAAAAATCAAAAGTCTAAAAAATAACTTTACAACACTTATTTTTAAAAGGATAGGTGTTGGTTTTTGACATATAGTAGAGAATGTCCGAGAATATGGCTAGCACGCATCAAAATTTTATGAACAAAAATGGTGATTTGGAGTAGTTAAACTCGAGATTGAATCATAGTCATTAACGATTGAATTCTAGGAGAGTTCAATTACACCCACAAGCCAACACGTGTCCCTTTTAGCCCTTATTAACAATGGTTACGATTCACTAACCCTTAGGGTTCATCATTGGTTTTTAGAAAAAAAATATTAACCGCAAGGGTTAAAAATTCTTACTAGAGTTAAATGTTTTTTCTAAAAACCAATGATATATTGGTGAACCCATCTTAACCACAATTAATAAGGGTTAGAAGGGACATGTGTCGGCCTGTGGCCCAACCGCTGCATAGGCCTCCCCCACCCCTTGGATTCAGGAGGTATAATTGGCTGTGAGATTTGGTTAAACGTTAAACTCTTCCCCTAAAATGTACAACTCTAGAGTGCAAACAACTCGTAATTATCTCCAGTTGTAATTGGGGGAGTCAAGTTACGCCCACTGACAGTGTCATGTGTCCCTTTTAAGTTTTAATACCCCTCAACTATGGTTAAGATTCATCCACCCCTAGAGGTTCCATCATCAATCCTTGGTTTTTAGAACAAGAATTACTTAAAAAAAATTTACATTAGGAGTTAGTAAATTTTAACCAGGGTTAAATTTCTTTTTAAATATTTTTTCTAAAAACCAAGGATAGATGGTTGAACCCTAGGGGTGTGTGAATCTTACCCACACTTAAGGGGTGTCAAAAGGCACACGTGGCAGTGTAGTGGCATAACTGGACTCCCCCGAATCCGGTTACAACTGGAGAGAATCACGAGTCAGTCGAAACGTGCGGTCGTGGAGGAACAAAGTCCACAAAGCTATCCCACAAGTCCGGCCACTCATCCTAAAAAAGGTCGCGTATTCCTTCTTACCCACCAAATAATTTCATCTTCTCCATCACTCTCTCCTTATAAAAGCACGAACTCCATATTGCAAACCAAACATTCAGCGAAAAATGGGCATGGTTTTTGGAAAGATTGGTGTCCAAACCCCAAAATTCGAAGTCCTTCAATCCTCCCAAGACTATGGATTGGTGATTAGAAACTTATATTTTTGTACATCCTTCAATTGGTGGATAGCTCTTTACCTTACAAACCTTCTCCTCTAACAGATAATCGTGCTGTGACTCTATATCACAATTCAAAACCTGACAGCCAGGCTGAGTTTGGGGTCATGCCCATGAAAAAGGTGGATAAAATTTTGGGTACAAGGGTCACTTGCTTGGATTAGGCTCACCAGTCACCTCCATATAATGCATTTTTTGACTTTGTATTTCACAATCAACTCATGGGTTCATATACTATTAACACCCTCAATGTGGGACTACATGTGCGTGTTAGGCATAGCACTGGAAGCTGGGACTACATGTGGGCATCTCAACCGCCTCACCTAATAAGACTGAAGCCTGATCAGAGATAGTGCTTTAACCACTTGTCCATTCCTGATGAGGGATAGTGCTTTAACCACCATAACTGATTTGATAATGGATAGGTGATTGGTGGAGGCTGAAAGTAGAGTTTGACCGATAGTAGGGCTAGCACACCTCAAGTAAGAATTAGACGCGACAATCTATATTTAGATGGATATCGGATACTGAATCTGAATGACGAAAATAGGCCGGGCCCATGGTGGGAGTTCCGGAACAACTATGGGCAAAGTTTAATTGAAGGTTCCTCTTTCTTGGATTACGGTGGTAGTTATATTGATTTATCCTCTTTCTGTGGTGATGTGAATGAAATACCCCTTGATCGACAATAATTAATTCATGTTGTATACCAACTTAGTAATATAAATACTACCATGAACAATCACGCGCAACCACTCATAATTATTATTGAAATGATTTATGAGTCTTTAAGGTTCAGGTGTATCTGCTGTTTTCTCGGTCAAAATTTCAATTACGGTTCGCTACCCAGTCTTCAGATGCTAGTGCTAGTGAATAACTGGGCAACGCACGAGAGATGCTTGCCCAGTTGTTCACTAGCAGTAGCATCTGAAGAGTGGGTAGCGAACCGTAATTGAAATTTTGACCGAGAAAATAGTAGATACACCTGAACCTTAAGCACTCACAAATCATTTCAATAATAATTATGAGTGGTTGCACGCGATAGTTCATGGTAGTATTTATATTACTAAGTTGGTATACAGCATGAATTAATTGTTGCCGACCAAAGGGTATTTCATTCATATCACCACAGAAAGATGATAAATCAATATAACTACCACCGTAATCCACGAAAGAGGAACCCTAAATTAAACTTTGCCCATAGTTGTTCCGGAACTCCCACAACAGGCCCGGCCCATTTTCGTCAATCAGATTCAGTATCCGATATCCATCTAAATATAGATTGTCGTGCCTAATTCTTACTTGAGGCGTGCTAGCCCTACTCTCGGTCAAACTCTACTTTACTCTCAATCTCCACCAACCACCTATCTATTATCAAATCAGTTATGGTAGTTAAAGCAATATCTCTAATCAAGAATGGACAATAGTTTGCCTGGAGTATGATATCGAACCATTCGTTGGGTGGAACCTGCTGCTGAGGAAGTATGGTACAATCATGCAGTATGTCACTCCCAAATTATTGCGCACGCGTCGAATGAATCTCATGTACTTTGTCGGACTTGCAGTTTCAACGTTAAACATCATTGTGAATGCCGCCATTAACTCTTAACTGAAGAAGATGACAATATTAGTCGGCAAACACCATATGCAAGATGCTAAACGTAAAATAAAGAGTAAACAAACAAAAATAGATTTATAGATTAAAAAAAACTAAACTAAACAAACCCAAAATTAATTGATTAACCAAGCTAAACTAAAAACACCAAACCAGAAATGAATTAGTTCACAAAACTAACTACAATTAAGCAAACCAGAAATGAATTAATTAACAAAACTAACTAACTAACTAAAAAAAAAAGAGAACCAGGATTTAATTATCTAACATGAACTAAGCGAAAATCCTCACTACTATTCTAATTTTGGATCTAAAAATAACTAGAAAATCAGAGTTAAAATACGAAAAGTCGAAAACTTAAATCGACTCGTGACCTTGCTGAGTTGATTCAACTCACATGCCTGGGTTTGTCCAGGTTGTAGTGTATGTCCCTTTGGGGAGGAGAGACTCGTGTTCGAGTCCGGGTGTGGCCGTTGAGCGCCCACCCTTGAGTTCTAACCCCCTAACCTCTTACATAGATAAATGATTTAGGACTACCACCCAAAAAAAAAAAATTGATTCAACTCAATAACTCAAACAAAACTCAATAGAACTGAAAATCTATAACTCGAAAAATATAATATATTTTTAATATTTAATATAACTTAAAATTTTAAAATATAAAAGGATAATGCTAACAACTAAGGCTGTCAACGAGCCAAGCAAGCTCGTGAGCTAGCTCGGATCGGCTCGAAATTATTCGATCTTGAGCATAGTATGTTGGGCTGTTGAGCCAAGCCTAACATACAATACTTATTAAGAGAGAAGAAATTGAGAATATTATATACAATACCGGAGAGGTGGCTGGCCGCTGCAGCTGATGAAGGAAGATCTCTTCTTCTTCGTGCTACAGGTGGGAGCTCCGGCATGCGCTGGGGTATCAACAAAGGAAGCCAAAGAGAGAAAATTAGAGAGGGTTTGGTCGTAGGAGTGTGGCCATGGCTACGGCAAATGGTGGGTTAAAAGGGGGTTTTCTAGACAATTCAAAGCAAGGTGGAATGGAGGCCTTGCACATTACAGCTACACATTGCTTCTCATAGTAATAAAGACAAGTTGTACAAATTGAAATAAAAAAAAGACAGGCCCATGCAGGGCCTGTTGGAATACCAAGGAAAAGATGAGGTCATGGGATTCTGCATACTCTTGGGATTCTTCACCTTTGTCACGGAATCCGTTACTCCATTTGGACATCGTGCATTTATACATGGCACATGGCCAGTGTTCAGTCCTTGCTTATTACTCCATTTGGACATCGTGCATCTTGCTTATTACTCCATTTGGACATCGAGCATTTATACATGGCCAGTGTTCAGTCCTTGCTTATCACTCTTGAGTCAACTTGAATTTGGAGTTCAGATTCGAGTTCATAACTATCGATTTTGACATTATGCATACATGGCCAATGTTCTGCAAGTGCATTTTATCTTATTATTTTGGAATAAGTGGGTGGCAAACTCAGGGACCTATATTACTTCTTTAAATTCAGTCCAAAATATTTACCAGTTTACAAGTAATTTCTTCCTTCCTTTTCAGTGACATGTTGCTACTTTTTTATTTTTTTGGTTAACTCAACTACACCACAAGGCAATAACTGAAGACAAGACAAAGGAAACACACAGACCCCAAACACACCCACACACCCACACACACCACACACACTTGCAACCCAACATAAGCATCACACAAGCACTCCTCAAAACGGGTACCAACCGTTTGTGTGTGTTGCTACTTTGCCTCATGTTTGCTTTCCATCACACAACTGTGTCTGTGCCAGCAACTACCACATTGCTAGTTTAACTCAGTGTACTTTCGGGTGTGTAGTCCCACATCGGTTGTTTAAGTCGAGCTTGCCTCCCTCATAAGTGTCATCATGCCTCAAACGGTTGGTACCCGTTTTGAGGAGTGTTTGGGTGATGCTTATGTTGGGTTGCAAGTGTGGTTGTGTGTGGTGTGTGTGTGTTAGTGCATGGGGTATGTGTATTTCCTATGTCTTGCCTTCAACTATCGTCTTGTGGTGTAGTTGAGTTAACCAAAAAAAAAACACAGTGATAGGGCTGTCAAAGGGCCGGGATCAGCCCTACCCTTCCCTATAAGAGTAGGGCTCTAGCCCTTTAAGGACCGGAGTTGATTGGGCCCTAGCCCTGCCCTCAAGGGCCAGGGCCGGGTAGGACCAAATGACCGAAAGAAAGTGTGCAAATTTTTTGTCCTCTGAAATACGAGATTTTTTTTCTACACCGACTACCACATATTACCCTAATAGGCAAATGGTCGGGTTAAAAAAAACTTCCCCATGTCAGTGACAGCCATAATAAAAAAAAAAAAAATAGAAATTAAGAAAAACAAATATAATAATATAAAGACTAAAGAGGAAGAGTCGGTCTATGGATACCAAATATACTCTTAAATCTACTCCCTAATCTTAACTGTGAGCACGGATTTTACTCACTGGTTTGACTGGATTTATTTTGAGGGACAGGTCCCGGATTTAGATTAAGACCAATGGTCTCGATTAAAGTTAGGGTAAGTGGTTCGATTAAGTCCCGGGGAAGGTGTTAGACACCCTGGGACCCCCGTCTAAGACGGTTATCTACTCCTTACGTATAAGCCAAGTTAAGTCGAAAATTAATTAAAATATCTAAGTATTTAGAGTGATACTAATCCAAGAAAGAGAAAATCTTAAACTAGGGTCGAACCTGGGTTGGGTTGCCTAAGTACTCACCGAGTGAGATCAGATCGAGCCTAGTTCTGACACATGAATCCGTGTCGGGGTTAAGGAGAGAGTGTGTGTGTGCACCGGGGTGGCTTAGGGTTAGCCCGGGGGTTAGGGTTGATTGATCGAGGAGGCCAAGTACACCGGAGAGTGGTTAGCGTTTAAGCCCGGAGGCTAAGGATTGGGACTAAAGACAAGGTAAATCAACTAGGATTAGTTTAACCATAGTCAATGGCCAAGCATGGTAGAGGAGACTCCAAGGATCTTAGGGTAAAAAATAGGCTTAGTGGGTATCATTCCTGAAGAGCCCAATGAACACCTTGGCCTCACTCTAGAACCTTTCTGTCACATGTTTGGAATTTTTTTATTTATTTTTTGGTGACGGGGTATCCGGGCCTCTTAGAGCACCCGACTAACTACCCCGGGCACGTGCAGAGCCCTCTCTCCACACGCACCAAGAAAGTCGGGATAAATCCGGAGGGTGGCCAATGAGAGCAGGGAATCGAACTCAGGACCTCCGCTTCGTGAGGCGTGGTCCTGGCCATCAGTCCCAACCCCCGTTGGTTAACATGTTTGGAATTGCAATTGAAAGTCCGGGGACCCTGAGAATACATGTTACTGTTCCAAAGGGCGACAGGCTTTTGCAATTTCTGCTGTTTTCTCTTTTTTGGACAATCTTTGGACCTCCATAACTCTGCAATTTCTGCTGTGTTCTCATTTTTTGGACAGTCTTTGGACCTCCATAACTCCCTCTTCCGAACTCAGAATTGAGTTCCGTTTGTTGCATTGAACTCCAGACTTCGAGGAGAAAATGAAAGAATTTTTTTTGGAATTTATTTGCTACTGAGTTGGTTCAGATTTTGATAAACATGTTTTGTTAAAACATGGCATGTAATGAACATCACTTGAAAAAAATATATTAAAAATCATACTGACTATCCCCATGGGAAAATAGCATCAGGTTTAAAATTTCATCCACTTATCATCTAACTTAATTCTCTAACGAACCAGCCCAATAAATTCACAGGAAAATGTAATGATGTATTTTTTTTGGAAATCCAGAGAATAAGCATTCAAGATCAAGTAGCACATCTAACACTCAAGTAAGTGCAAAACATACCTGTGGTGAGTTAAATCAAGCAGATGTAACTTGATATGGCAATAAAACCTCAACAGTATAGGTAACTTCTGGGTGCGGGGCAGCATCTTGGTGCGAGGCAGCACAGATTTGGTGCTTCACGCTCCAATAAAAACCACGAGAGTATAGGCAACTGAGAGAGAATCTATAGAAAGATATAGAACGTGAATAAGTTTTTTTCCATGGAGAGAGAATGATGATCGATTACATCGGTTTGAACCGTGAGCGATTGTATGAGAGAGATGACTGGTGGGAATGATGAGATCGTATAGATGAAATGAGAGTTGTTATGAGAGGGTTGTTCAGCGGATGGTGGCAACTGCTGTATCTTGCGAGTGCTTACTGGCCGAACCAAAGAAGTGAAAGTAATCGCATGTGAGGCGGTAACTGGTGGCTGGCCTAGGATTGTAACAAAGGGGTTTTGCTTGCTGTTTCGGGTGTGAACAGGTGAGGGACTGGCTACTGTTTTGGGGTGGTTTTGAGATGGATAATGGGCTGTTTGAGGGTGTGAATCATGGTGTTCTTGGTGCTGGTTTGGCTGATCTGGGCATGGAGACGAGAGAGATGTTGATTGGCTAAACTAGAGAGAAGGTGAGGTGCTGCGCACACATCTTGGAGTTTGCTGCTTGGACTGTATAATGGTGAGTGTTGCTCACGGCTTGGGCATGAACATGGGATTAAAAAAGGGACTGCTGTGGAGGCTCGATGGAATTGTTTTGGGGTTGTTTAGTTGGAGTTAATGGAAGCAATAGAGGACTGTTCTACGGATTTCATGGAGGTTCAGGGCATGTGGCTGAGCAGGAGAGAAAAGAAAGGGGAGACCGTGAGGTAGGGTGTGAGCTTTTAGTGCACACAGGGGGGACTCCCGAAGTGGAAGGGCTCCCTCTTCCCCTTTTTTTTTTCTTAGCATACAAGGTGAGAAATAGAGAAAATGGTCGAAAAAGAGAGCGAGAGAAAGGGATTCGGTGGTTTTGTGGTTTGAGGATCGTCTCTTATACTACAAGAAACCCTTAACTTTATAGAAAAATGAAGGGGATGAGACAAAATAAAAAATAGGGGTTCTCATTGGTTGAGAGGGAAAGATGTGACAAGAGAGGGAAGGATAGGATGGTAGGCTATGCTAGGTAGGATGAGTTGTCAATAAATGGAGAAGGGCTTAGACACTCGTTCAAGATCTTTTTCTTTTCTTCACCAAGATAGAAAATTTTGAGATATGTGGGAAAGAGACAACAGAAAAGGAAGGAGCGAGGGTCGCTCAAGGCTTTGGGGAATGGGCTTGGATATATGGGCTCATGGACTTTGAGCTTGGCTTTGTGTGAGTTTAGGGTTTGGTCTTGGGCTCAAGTACATGGGTCAATGGGCTTGGCCTTAAGGTCTTAGCCATGGCTCTTGGGGATAGACCTAGTTTTGCTCAGTTAGACCTAGGGTTAGACTAGGGTTTGACATAGGACTAGGCCTAGGATTAGGGCTAGTGTTAGGGCTAGCTACGGTTTAGGGCTCAATGGTTAGGCCCAGGTTGAGGTCAGGGTTGTTTCTAGGATAAGCCTAGGGCAGGCTAACAATGGTTACAACCATTAATCATGTTTAAAAATAGGGTATAAAAATTGGGTGCTTACATGATATATTCTATTAAAAGTAACCTACATTCGTTAAAGGTAGCCTATCTGTTAAGTATCACGTGTTCTTTTAGGAAAGAGCTGCTAACTCATCAAACCACCATAACCAACCTTCGGTTATGATTCATTCTTTTAAGTTGTTATGACCTAAACAACCTTTTGGATACATTCTTCAAAGGTTAAAAGAGTAAACTACTTTAGAAATGAATTTATCTATTTTAACAAATTCTCTCCTAGCCCTCCAAACCACATCTCATACTCCTTCCCCCAAATACATAATACATATTTAAATCATTGTACACCAAAGGTGGGTCATAAGCCATTAGGATACCTTGTCTGGAAAAATCATAAGTGCTGGACGAAGGCAATATTCTCAGGGTGGATGCGATATCCACCGTCAGGCCTCAATCATCTAGTACAAGAGAATGAGACTATGGAGGTCGCGTTTTCCTTCAATAGCCTGCAGGAAAATGGGGGCAAGATACATCCCAACATTCCCTCTTGATTGTCAACCCAGGAAGTAATCCATACTTTGCTGGAATAGGAAATGGGAAGAACAAACACTCCCATTCCCACGAGAAAGGTAATTAGTACATTTACCCCCTGACAAGGCAATAGGGTACATGGTGATCTGAATCCACCGAATCCCTATGGAGATGAGGCTGAACCGATAACTGCTTTTTTGTCTTAACGAAGTAGGACTCATTCGATTTTTTTATCAGCATGAGCTCGCAACGCCATTGATTCAAGACTTGTCTTGAAGAATAGAATATCATGATGGTGTTAGAAAACATTCAGTAATTTGATTCTGCTGAAGTTTTACCAAGGAAGAATTTGGTCCTAGCAGAGTACGGCCACCTTTGAGCTTTCTATCAGATTTTGAAAACTAATCAATTGGTCAAAATCTGCTCATTTGACCACATCATCTATTGAGTGCTCGGATACTTTAGTCACGAAGGTGCAGTGAGTTTAATCATGCACCAATTGCCTTACATAGCTCACCAAATCTGAAAAAAAACAAAGGTTATTTGTATTCCTCGGAAACCTCGCCCACATCACCATTCGATATTTCTTAGCTCACTATTGGCCAAACTACTTGGGTGCTAGGTCCAATGTGAGTAGGATCACTTAGCCATGTTCATAATTGGAAAAAGGGGCACCATGGAAATACATGCCACTCAGGCAAAGAAAGGCACCAATCGTGGGCAATAACGCTTGTTTAAGAACGTTTGGAATGACGAATATTCGCCCTTTTCCAGCACCTTCCTCCTTGAAACCTAACCACCGCCCATGTGTGAGTGAAAAAAAACACTTGCGGGAAGCATGCTTATAAATGATCACCCTGGTCATGGGAAGATATTTAAGAGCCCTGGGAGATCCTGGTTAGATCGTGGGGGAAAATCTCAATTAGCGGATGTCTCCTAGTTATTGTGGCAATTGATCCACATCCCATTAACCTTTTAACCATGGTTAAAATGTTAATCATGCCTTCTACCCATAAACACACAAACACCATGCTTACACAAATGATGATAGCTTGATAGGTGAGGCAATAAAAAAATTGAGGCTCCATCGAGAAAATTTGCACTCCCTGTGTTTAATAGTCCATATTAAATGGGAGCACAAGTTTTAAGGAATATCGAATCTTTTTTTTTTAATCATCTTTGTAATTGTGTTTACAATCTAGGTAGAATACCATCACCTATTCTCATTAAAATAACTAAAAGAAATCTCATAATGGAAAGAAAAGGGAATGAGGCCTTTTGGTGAAGCCAAATTAATTTCTCTAATTTGTGGGAGTGGATGTGATGCAACCTTCACAAAGAACGAATGAGGAATCTTAGGTTGTGTTTGGATAAACTTCTATATTGACCTTTAACGACTTTTAACTCCAAAAAGTTAAAAAAATCAATATAAATCATGTTTGATTATCGGCATTACTTTGATTTTATGCAAAAATCAAAAGTCTAAAAAATAACTTTAAAACACTTATTTTAGAAAGGATAGGTGTTGGTTTTTGGCATATAGTAGAGAATGCCCGAGAATATGGCTAGCACGCTTCAAAATTTTATGAACAAAAATGGTGATTTGGAGTAGTTAAACTCGAGATCGAATCATAGTCATTTACGATTGAATTCTAGGAGAGTTCAATTGCACCCACAGGCCAACACATGTCCCTTTTAGCCCTTATTAACAATGGTTATGATTCACTAACCCATAGGGTTCAACCTTGGTTTTTAGAAAAAAAATATTAGCTGTAAGGGTTAAAAATTCTTAACTAGAGTTAAATGTTTTTTCTAAAAACCAATGATATATTTGTGAACCCATCCTAACCACAATTAATAGGGGTTAGAAGGGACATGTGTTCGCCTGTGGCCCAACCCAAGTTCCTAGAATCACTCTAGGACTGTTGCATAGGCCTCCCCCACCCCTTGGATTCAGGAGGTATAATTGGTTGTGAGATTTGGTTAAACGTTAAACTCTTCCCCTAAGATGTACAACTCAAGAGTCGAAACGACTCGTAATTATCTCCAGTTGTAATTGGGGGAGTCAAGTTACGCCACTGACACTGTCATGTTTCCCTTTTAATACCCCTCAACTATGGTTAAGATTCATCCAACCCTAGGGGTTCAATCACCAAATCCTTAGTTTTTAGAACAAGAATTATTTTCAAAAAAATAACTTTAGGAGTTAGTGAATTTTAACCGGGGTTAAATTTATTTTTTAATATTTTTTCTAAAAACCAAGGATAGATGGGTGAACCCTAGGGGTGTGTGAATCTTACCCACAGTTAAAGGGTGTCAAAAGGCACATGTGGCAATGTAGTGGCGTAACTGGACTCCCCCGAATCCGGTTACAACTAGAGAGAATCACAAGTCAGTCGAAACATGCGGTCGTGGAGGAACAAAGTCCACAAAGCTATCCCACAAGTCCGGCCACTCATCCTAAAAACGGTCGGGTATTCCTTCTTACTCACCAAGTAATTTCGTCTTCTCCATCACTCCCTCATAAAAGCACGAACTCCATATTGCAAGCACATGAACCAAACATTCAGCGAAAAATGGGCATGGTTTTTTGGAAAGATTGGTGTTGAAACCCCAAAATTTGAAGTCCTTCAATCCTCCCAAGACTATGAATTGGTGATTAGAAACTTATATTTTTGTACATCCTTCAATTGGTGGATAGCTCTTTACCTTACAAACCTTCTCCTCTAACTGATAATCGTGATGTGACTCTATATCACAATTCAAAACCTGACAGTTAGGCTGAGTTTGGGGTCATGCCCATGAAAAAGGTGAAAGTATGCCTCTTTTTAATTTTAGAAACACAGTTCTTGGGGGGGCATACATCAAATCCCAAGATCTGACTAAAATTTTAATTGATTTTATTCAATAAAGGTTAGAATAACATTTACCTTTGCGACTTTGAAATTGTTAAGTTAAATCCACATAAGAATAGTACTCGCAAAACTTCACAAGTGTCAAGTCTCTTGTCGATTCACAAGAACCTTCTTTTTCCTTTAAAGCTTTCTCTAATGGAAGCTAATGGCCCTTCCAAATTTCCAGCTCTAGGAATCTTGAATAAAATATCCAATCGTTTATTATAAAGAACCTTTCTATATTCTCTTCTTGATCTTCAAAACTAAGAACCCAAGAGAGAAGAATATGGGGGAATATGAAGTTGACCGTACACCACTTGAGAGAGGGGCTGAGCATGAGATTTGAGGAGAAGGGAGAGGTTTCCAAATCTGAAAATTCTGGAAAATTAAAGAATGCCCAAAGCCTTGGACGTCCAACCCTCTTTATAGGCTTTATTGGTTGCTTGCAACCAAAGTTTCCTAATCCTTATCCAATAAGGATTCCTCAATTAGTTTTCTATTTGGTTTCTCCACAATTAATTAGGAATAATCAAAATAGAAACTAATCTCATCCATTAGTGTCCAACTAATCTTATCCTTATCCTAATCCAATTAGGATTCATTGATTAGCAAGAAATTAATAGACTCCTTGTCCAACAAGGAATCTTTAACTAGTAACTAACTCTAACTAACTAACTAACCTTATCTAATAAGGATATTAGTTATTAGAAACTAATTAAAATAATAACAATTATTACTCCTCCTTGAAGTGGGCGTCCCACCCCACACGCCCCCAATGGGTTCTAAACCCTTTTGCTCACTTTAATAATTCTTTTAAAATATTCCCCAATGGGTCCTACCCATTTGGTTTTTCACATCTAATGTGATTCCACCTTTTAGAGCTTCACTATACCATATAGTAATTACTTAGAGAAATTAATTAATTTAATTAATAATTAAATTAAATACTTTAAGAAGGTCCTTGTGTGTGGGATCTAAAGGGATCTCCTATTTCCGGTTGTGGGACCAAGTACTTCACCTTTTTGGTTGAATCATTGTTACTAGGAAACACTTTTCCTAAAACTTCATTAAGATCATAGAATGTTATCTAAGTCCCTGGACTTCCACCAATCATAATTAATGTCCATTAACACAATGTGATTAACCTCCAGAAATTAGAGAATTGCTTGTAAGTATCATCTCACAAAATATTTACAAATAAATCCTTTCACATTCCGATATCACTTGTAAGCTTCCGGGATTGGAACAATTCCACTGTCTTAGTCCCTAGCTTATGAATAGAACCCTTTCTCATGATTACTTTTTCATTGAACTGAACCTCCAAAACACTTTTGAAGAAACATTAGAAAAGAACTGACATATATATTTATATATACTTTTCCATATTAAAAATATCAACTTTGATAAAAACCATTTTACCGAAAAGCACTAGTACTGGATTTAACAGTTTAGTTCAACAAGTATCACCTTGATATCATTATCTCCAATTAAAGAGTTGTGGATTCCTTATTGAGCGTTTACACACTTCTCCAAACATTGTGTATATGACCCAACATACCCGGAGTTAGTCATGTGTATTAGACATTGCTGATTGGCACATCAAAGCTATATAGACAGATGTCTGAGAAGATGTTAACTTCTCAGGTCTAAGGAAAATTTGTCAAATGGATAACCCAAATACATTCTGACAGTGTATTTCATAGGATATCGACTAGTGACCCCGTTCAGTATTATGTACTTACTACATATACTCACATGTTAGTCAAGAGTCACCACTCTCTGTGAATGAGATTCATCACACTATCTCATAGAACTACACATTTGCAAGCCATGATGAAGTACGGCGCCCAACTAGTACTCTAGAGGCTTCGAACAATATTAGGTTTACAAGGAACTGGAAAATCATATCTCCTCGCAACATTTGCATGATTTTCCTACAATGTTAGCTATGAAACTTTATGTCACCATCAAATGAGACAGTAATTTATATAAATACCCTTTATAGTTGGTTGTGTGAATATGATGCTTGTCTAATCAACATAGAAAAGTCTCTTATTGGCTTTTGAGGGCATATATGTCCAACAAAAGGTGGAAAACATTTTGGGTACAAGGGTTACTTGCTTGGATTAGGCTCACCAGTCACCTCCATATAATGCAATTTTTGACTTTGTATTTCCCATTCAACTCATGGGTTCATATACTATTAACACCCTCAATGTGGGACTACATGTGGGTGTTAGTATCTGTTGTTAGATGGCTAGGCATAGCACAAGAAGCTGGGACTACATGTGGGCATCTCAACCGCCTCACCTAATGAGACTGACGCCTGATCAGAGATAGTGCTTTAACCACTTGTTAATTCTTGATGAGAGATAGTGCTTTAACCACCATAACTGATTTGAAAATGGATAGGTGGTTAGTGGAGGCTGAGAGTAGAATTTGATCGAGAGTAGAGCTAACACGCCTCAAGTAAGAATTAGGCACGACAATCTATATTTAGATGGATATCTGATACTGAATCTAATTGACGAAAATGGGCCGGACCCGTGGTGGGAGTTTTGGAACAACTATGGGTAAAGTTTAATTGAGGGTTCCTCTTTCTTGGATTACGGTGGTAGTTATATTGGTTTATCCTCTTTCTGTGGTGATGTGAATGAAATACCCCTTGGCCGGCAATAATTAATTCATGATGTATACCAACTTAGTAATATAAATACTACCATGGACAATCACGCGCAACCACTCATAATTATTATTGAAATGATTTGTGAGTCCTTAAGGTTCAGGTGTATCTGTTGTTTTCTCGGGCAAAATTTCAATTTGGGTTTGCTACCCAGTCTTCAAATGCTAGTACTAGTGAACAATTGGGCAACACGAGAGAAATGCTTACTGTAAAGGATAAAATTGGTAATATAAATACTACCATGGACAATCGCGCGCAACCACTCATAATTATTATTGAAATGATTTGTGAGTCCTTAAGGTTCAGGTGTATCTACTGTTTTCTCGGTCAAAATTTCAATTTGGGTTTGCTACCCAGTCTTCAGATGCTAGTGCTAGTGAACAACTGGGCAACACGAGAGAAATGCTTGCTGTAAAGGATAAAATTCGTAATTTATCTGCGTGTTGTGACAACGAGTATGTTTTTGAGGTTATAACGGTGGATATGAGCTCATATTTGTTTTTTAGTACGTATCCATTGTGTGTATGACAACGGGAACATTGTCTTCTAGACAACGGAGTCGTAGTCATTAAGACAGTGGTATCGTCTTCATTATAACAACGGACCCGTGCCTTAGTCAATAGTGAGACCGACTCATAGGAGGAAGTGATCAGGAGGCGATCGTTCTACTCTGACAGTAGGTGAAAAGCACTGTCTTGGCATTTAATGCTAGTCACTTCTGCGTGCTGTCAAAACAAACCGACTCAACTAATAGTAGGCTCCCATGTGTGACACGTAAGGTCCAAATCTGTCTGACATATTTGGTAATGATCATTCAGCATGTGGTATGGGCATCAATGGCCATCCATGGGCATCTTGAGCTAAACCTATAAATACCCCCAGAGACTCAGTGAATGGGGGGGGGGGGGGAACCAAAAAAGATTATTGTGAACCGAACCAACAAATCTCGTATCTTACACTCTTATTGCTCCTACTATCTATCATCTTCTTCACATACTTACTTTAGCATCAGAGTGCAGGACAGGGTTCAAACCCTCCACCTTAGACCTTCTACCAGTAAACCGGAGTACCTGTAGTAGTTGCTGACGCGTGGCTTTCCTGAGAAAATTCACTTCAAAATTGGCGCTGTCTGTGGGAAGTTTCTTTTCTCTTGAATCACTTACACCATACAAAGTGATAAGTTGATTCATCTGCGAGGAAGTAGTCGAGCCCTCCCTTTGTTTATCTCTATCGCCATGGCTAAACCAACCTATGCATCTCCAATGGACGAGCAAGTTCCCAAGTCAGAGACATCCTAGGCAGACCAGATCATCACGCTGTTGCAGTACCAGCAGTCCCTCTTAATGTAATTGATCAACCAGCAACAGTTGGTTCAAGAGCGAATAGACGCTTGGGCACATGATTTATCAGAATCAGATTGTGCGGCACTCCACGGTAAGGGTAACCAGGTAGCAGAGCAGCGATCCTCCTCCAGCCGACCTGCGCAGCTGATGTTCATAGCCTGTCCTGCCACTATCATGAGAGCTATATAGGACGATCCACACTTTGAATGGCCTATACAAGCGTGTTGTGACGTCTCTAAAGAACCTCGTGCATAAGAATACTGCTACTATCATAAGAGCCGCGACCACAAGACAAACCGGTGCAACATCTTGAAGATGTATTTGGAGAGGTTGGCAAAAGAGGGCTTTCTGGACCAGTATTTGTTCCCGAATGATGAGCCATGAACAAATCTTTGAACCCCAGGTGTAAACACCCAATTTTTACACCCTATGTAACCACGGTTAACCCCTCATAACCTTGGTCTTTCTTAGTGGAGTCCCTAGTCAAGCCCTGGACTGTAGGCTAAACCCTAACTTTCAGGCTCAAGGCCCATTAGTAATCCCCAAACTTAAAACCTAGGTTAACCCTAGCTAAACCCTAGGACTAACCCTAGGTAAGCCCTAGACCTAGCCCTAGTACTAGACCTAGCCTAAACCCTAGACAAACCCTAGGGTATGAGTCCCACGGGCTCAAAGCCCATTTAACAAATCCAAAAGCCAAAATCCATAGAGCAAGGCCTTTGTGGGCCCATACTTAGGCCTATAAACCATAGGGGTCCACTAGGGTGGGGCCCACATCCCTCAAGTTCGAAAAATAGGCAGGAAAGACCCCAAAAAGCAGGCCTCATCTTGCTTTTGGCCCAAGTGTGTTTGGGTCTAGCCCAAAATAGCAAAGCTCAGTATTGTCGGTAATTAGATTACCGCCACTCCTACAGTAGCCTTCATCAGGAATAACGGTAATCTAATTACCACCATATCCTGAAACCTACAGTTCGCGTATCAGCAGTTTCCCTGGCACATCGGGGCTGCTCCCATTGGTCCCCCACGTGGCCTTTAATACCTAAATTGCCCCTGAGGGCCTCCCTTTCTCCTCTATAAATCCCAAGCCACCCCCATGGGTTATGGACTCCCATCTTTCTCGTCCAAACTCTGCAAAAATTGAAGCCAGCCTTGCTAGCCCACTTGCAGTCTTCACCACCTACCTTGGCGGAGTCCCAGACCTGCCTGGCCCCTCCAAACCCATCATCAGGCCACTCCCTCGCCTGTCCCAGCCAGTAGCTGCCTGCAGCCACCATGAACGAGCACATATAAGGGTAGGGCTACCCCTTACCTCATTTTTCTTAGCTTATCACTGTAAGGGACCCCTAGTCCTAATCCAGGGGTCCCATTTTTCTTTTTGTTGCTGTATATCTCAATCCCAGCCAAGGACATGGTCCCCCTTACCTTCTACATTGGCATAGGGGTGACCCTAGAGGCTTAACTCGAGTGCAACACCCCTCTCCCCTTGCATAACTCCCCATAGAGTCTGGGGGTCCATCAGTCCATGAGGGAACCCTCAGACCTCTGCTAGTTCAAGACTAGTGGGGGAAAATCTCTTTTTTTGAAAAACTCCTAGTGGTCGGTAATCTCTTTACTACCACTATCAACCGTAACAGCCCGTTAACCATGGTTAGTTAAGGCCCTGGTCAGTTTTAGGGCCATGGTTAGTTACCTTAGGCCCTTGGCCATCTCCCAACCAAATTTCAAACCCTAACCTTGCCTCTAACCATGGTTAGTTGGCCTTCAAAGTCTAGTTAACAGACTGTCAGCGATCTGATTACCGACATTTCAATTTTTTGTGCAGTAACTTTGGACCCCTGTGGGGCCCACATCCCTCATGCCCTGGGTCCCACACAAGGCTCAATGGGTAGCCCTGACCCTCAACTGCTTCCCTGCAAAATTTCATACCTTGGTTCAACATTTAACCAGGGAAAACTTGGCTTCAAACTATGGTTAACAAACTGTCGGTAGTCTGATTACCGACAGACCCAAAAAACAAGTTTTTTTATTGGTGGTAAACTATTTACCGCCAATGCAATAAACTGTTTTTGCTGACTTTGGGCCCCTGTAAGGCCCACACCCGAGCTGCTCTTGGGCACACACCAGGCTCATTGGATTCTTGGGACTTCAGGCTATCTGTGTATACCTTTACTTTCCCCTAGGGTGATCCATAACCCTAGTTAGAACCCCACAAACTATGGTTAAAAACTCACTAAAATGGAGGTAATCCGATTACCTCAATTCTTGGATTTTTGATTCTTGGGCTTTGTGCAGGATCCAGACCTAGTAGGAGGCCATTCTAGGTCCTGCCATACCTTCTAAGTCTATTTTTGACTAACCTTGACACTTAACCATGGTTAAAATGACCCCCTGTTAACTTTTAACCATGGTTAAGCACCTCTTTACCCCACAAAATTTGAAAAAATTTAAAAAAATTAGAAATATACAAAAAGATCAAAAAATTAACATCTTGGACTTTTTAACCATGGTTATCACCCCTAATCATGGTTAACCATCTTTTTAACCCCAGTTAGCAACCCTAACCCCGGGTTAATGCACCCCTTGGCCTCCGGGCTTCATCCTTGGCCTACGGGGCCCAAAGCCTAGTCTACCAGACTACCCCTTGGCCTACTGGGCCCATACTTTGCACATTGACCAACCTCGGTCAAGCAAAACCCTAATCACCGGATTAAGCCCATTAGCCACCCTTGGTACACACACACACACCCCCTAGCCTTAGCACGGGCTCATGTGCTAGAACTGCGCTTGGTCTGATCTCACCCCAGTGTGAGTACGTAGGCAACCCAACCCGAGTTTGACCCTAGTTAGTTTTTCTTTCTTACGATTAGTATTAACTTAAATATTTAGGCATTTTATTAACTTTGAACTTTAATTTGGCTTAAACCTAGCAAGTAGTGAACCACTATAAGTGGAAGTGTCGGGGTGCCTAACCCGTTCCCCGAGCTTAACCGAACCTCTTACCCTGATCTTTGATCAGAGACCAAGACCTTATCCAACATCCCGGGGGACTTATCCCTTCTGAACGAATTGGTTGCGATTCTTAACAATCCCGTGAGATTTCTTTAGGGAGTGAAATCCCGAGCTCACACCCGCCATCATGTAATCAATGACGAAGATTCTTTTTTGCCTAGCAAGGACTATATATATATAAATATATCTGGGGGAGGTGCTTTATTATCTTCCAACAGTATTTTCGTTGTTGCGAGCTCACTATCGTTAAACATTGGTACGTCCTCGTTGCCTGTTAAGTTGGTCTTGTCGGCATGTCCTCGGTAACGAGATCTTGTTCTTGCTATCAACGCACTCGTATTCTGATGTTGAATATTCTCTATATATATTTGGAGCTACGTAAATAGAGGTAACTTCATCTGATGACCTCAAGGTTAGTGCTCAGTGTCTTTACTCATCATCATATGAATTTAAGTATTCCTTGGTGCATGAATTGATTGTATGTCAAAATATTGTGAATCCAATATCAGATAGTCGATCATCAAAAGGTTGGTACTCGTTGTGAGATATTTGTGATTCCATCAGAGATGTTGTCCCCTGAGCAAACCAAGTGGCTTATGACTGGGAAGTAATGTCTTTGAGCCCGATATCATAGTACCCCACTACGAGTCCCATGCAGTTCATGAGAGATGGTTTACATAGTGATCCTTTACGGTATTTTATCTCATTCACGCTCATATTCTCTCTCTCCTTGCATTATACAACTGTGCTAACATATGTTTTAGTATAGAGTAAGATGTCTTGAATGTCTTCGCTTAAATCAAATGATTTTTCATGAGAAATAGGGTGCTCACTGTGGCTTATCCTAATGAAATGTCATATGAGCAAAGTGCCATACTAAGAGTTATCATAAGTTCATCCTCTGAATTGTCATTTGTAGCTTACATTCTCGATGTCCAATATCTTGTTGTATCTTAGTAATTTATTCATTTCTGTGTAGTATCGGTGATATTTCCAGTATCGGTACCAGTGCCAATGTCAGTGCCAATATCATCATTCGTGAGTATATTAAGCTTTTACTATTACGTGCTAACAAAGTGTTGTGACCTCAATAGAATATGTCAGTGTTGTGCTCGTAACGTGTTTACGTACTTACACATCAAAAGAATGTGGTATTCATAAACACCCTTAACGGGTAAACATACAATGGGGTGGATGTGCAAAGCAACAACGGAGATCGGGCAAAAGAAATAAGAAAGCTAGACAACGGAATCAGCGTTCGGTCCTGGAGCAGTACCAGAGGGAGCGTTTACTTCATCTCGTCATCAATGGAGACAACCTCAGCGGGCAAAGTAGGAGCAGTAAGAGTTGGTTTAGCATGCAGAGGAGGCTCGTCAACTCTTGCAACTTTAACATCCTCATTTTCGACCCTCTTTTGACTAGCGGCCTCGGTGCGAACAGTCTCATCTCTTGATTGTTGAGGAGATTCGGTCAATCTTCCCTGGTCTTGGAGCTACCTCAACAATATTTCTTCAGTCTCAGCTTGATCTTCGTCAAGAAGTCGATCCATCTCCTTCTAAAAATGGATCCAGAGATTCTCCGTTGTAGCTTCTTTAGCAGCAATAGCCTCCTTGAGTTGTTTGATCAGAACTTCTTTCTCGCCAGCCAAGGCTTCCTTCTCAGCATCAGAAGCTTCGAGCTATCTGCGCAGAGTGTTTGAGAATTCGTCCAGCTCGCTGATCCGGAGTACAACTTGTTCAGCCTCTACCGTTGCTTTCTTGTCTTCCTCTGTTGCTTTGCTGACCTCTTCTTGAGCCACGTCTCGTTGTGCTATTACTGAAGCGAGTTTACCTTCAACATCCTTCAGCTCGGCCTTAGTCCTCTCTAGTTCTTGAGTTAGCCCTGTTGTCTCTTCTATCCTTCTTCGCTCTAGATCGGCGATTTTTTCTTTCAGCTCGTTGGAGGTGCGCCAGAGCTCTTCATATTCTTCGTGCATCCCCACGAGCATATTGTTTAGTTGCAGATAGAAAAGGCATTATCAGCGGAAAGAGCATAGAATGACATGTATTGGAATATATAGAATATAGAATTTTACCATTGCAACAGCCCGGTTTGCAGTACGAAACTTCCCCATCCAGGGTGTATCTTTTGTATCGGCGATATCCGTAGGGAGCCTCATCGCTAAGCTCATTGCTGTGGCCACAAAGTCGTGATCCATCGCTGTGTGAGCCATGGTGGGATGAGGGTATTCGCATGGAAAGGTAAAATTCCACTCCTCGGCAACTTCCGTTGTGGTCTCCTCTCCTGGTGCGGCAAAGGATGAAGCAATGTTGGTAGCAGCAGCAGTGACATGAGGAGGAGAAGGAAGTCTATCCATGGCAGTAGCTAGGGCAGTAATCGGGATAGTCGAAGGTTGAAACTCCATCGATGGTTCAGCTCGAGCAGTTATTTCTGGTTCTTCAGTCTCTAAGTCAATCAATGTTGGGGCTATGGCAACCGTCTCTCTTTCTTGGTGTTCTTGCAATCGTTGGTCATGGTCCGCTTCTCGTTGTGCTCATTTGGCCTTTATTGTTTTCAAGGCCGCATCCATTTTTCTCTTCTTAGCCTTCTTTTCCGTTATGGTAAGACGGGAAGGATGAGTGAACCTTGTAGTTCGTGGTTTCTAGAGTAGTGTGGGCATCGATTCAGCCATGTCTCTTTCGTTGCGTTGAGCAGGAGCAGTCGGAGCAGTGGGAGCAAAGGGAATAGTGACTTGCGGTGCGCTATATGTCGTAAGTTCAGGTTCAGGGTCTTGTAGGGACCTCTAGGTGACGTATTCGTCCCCTTTCTCACTACGAATGTTCCGTAGTGGTTGTTCTTCTACGGTAGTAAGCTATGTGAAGCGTGGTTTGGGGATTTCTTCTGTGCAAAGAGAGAAAGTTCATTAGTGGCTAAGGAATTATGCAGCGGAATTATGTAGCTATGTTAAGCAGCGGGTAATGGAGCTAAGTCATCAGATCTGTCGTGAATGTGTTGGGGACAGGACAAGTAATCTCTGCTCTCCAAGTGCTAGAGACTACGAAAGACATTTCCTTCCAATTTCTTTCTATGTCAGGAAGACGGGTGATGATGTCTCGGATCTTGGGCCGTTGACTCCAGGTGAAATAAGTATTGCCTCCATCCTCAACAGTCCCCTGGCACTTCATGACGTGTTGGAAATGGAAGACGTGCCTAGCCTCTATATTGTATCCGACTCTGTTGAACTTGGTCATCAGAGACATGTACTTGTAAAATTTTGGGTGTATATGACCCGGGGCTATTTGGAGGGCAGCGAGGATGGAATCAACAATGGGATCAAGGGGGAACCGTAGTCTTGTTTCGAATTGAGCAAGGTAGACAACGATGCAAGTAGAGTGATGGTCAACATGAACATCCTCTTGCTTGAAATGCAGATGGATGTGAGGAGGAATTTGATATTGGGTTCTGTAGTGGTCAAGGGCATATCTATACGCTGTTTTGATTTTGGGTTTGGGATCATTGGCTACGACGCCATAAGGAGCTCTACCGAAGCAGCTAACTTCATCAGCGTTATCAACTCGGACCATCTCAGCAGACATGGTGAAAAAGGCAGGAAAGTAGACAGCAAAGATAAAAGGAAGATAAAGTGCAAAGGGTAGGAGTCCAAGAGCTAAGGGCGAAGGGAAGTAGTGAAAATCGAAAAGAGAAAAAATGGTGAATCAGAGTAAAAAATAGCAGAAAAGAGTTTTACCGGGCGGAATGCTGTGCTGAGGATCAGAAAAGCTAAGAGGCTGCAAATCGTCAGTGAGTAGAAAATCTAGCAGAGTAACAACGCAAGAGTTCAAGTGACGAAGAATATGCTCTACGTGCCTTTATTTAAAGGGCAGTGTTTTAGTGTCATAGACGAGAATAGCCCTAATCATCGCCGTACACATAGGCAAGCTTTGGGGTAAAATAGTCATTTCCATGTAAATTCAAAAATATCGTGTCAGACTAATCTTCTTGTAGGACGGAACTAGCCTTCATCTCAGGTGTACACCCCAGCGGTAGCGAGGATACGATTGACTTTTTGGCCAAAAAGAGTAATCGTCAGAGCAAACAAAGCGCTTCGAGAGTCGTGAACGACAATAATGATAGCCTGCCATGCATTTATGAGGTGTGACATTTTTGGAGAGCGTACTACAGCTGGTGCGGCGATTCAACTTAGCGAACGGAGCAAGCGATGTTAAATATCTCTGAATGGAGGTATTCGGATACTTTGAGCTATGTTCTATTGTGCTGAAGGGTTTATGATACTTCGAACTGCATTTAAAGCATCATAAAGGGGCTAATTGTAAATGATAAAATTCGTAATTTATCTGCATGTTGTGATAACGAGTATGTTTTTGAGGTTATAACGGTGGATATGAGTTCATATGTGTTTTTGAGTACATATCCGTTGTGCCTATGACAATGGACTCGGTATGCTCCCCACAATAGGAATGTTGTCTTCTAGACAACGGAGTCGTAGTCATTAAGACAGTGGTATCGTCCTCATTATAACAACGGACCCGTGCTTTAGTCAACAGCGAGACCGACTCGTAGGAGGAAGTGATCAGGAGGCGATCGTTCTACTCTGACAGTAGGTGAAAAGCACTGTCTTGACATTTAATGCTGGTCACTTCTGCATGCTATCAAAACAAACTGACTCAACTAATAGTAGGCTCCCACGTGTAAGCTCCAAATTTGTCTAACATATTTGGTAATGATCATTCAGCACATGGTATGGGCATCTATGGCCATCCATGGGAATCTTAAGCTAAACCTATAAATACCCCCAGAGACTTAGTGAATGGGGGGGCGGGAACCAAAAAAGATTATTGCAAACCGAACCAAGAAATCTCGTATCTTGCACTCTTATTGTTCCTACTATCTATCATCTTCTTCACATACTTACTTTAGCATCGGAGTACAGGACAGGGTTCAAACCCTCCACCTTCAAGCTTCTATCAGTAAACCGGAGTACCTATAATAGCTGCTGACGCGTGGCTTTCCTGGGAAAATCCACTTCACTTGCTATGTTGAAAATCAATGAAAAATTACAGAATTGAAATCAGATGATCAAATAAAGAAGCAGATATCAATATTTCTGGTTTTCCCTTGGTAATCGCTGAGAAATTTCTTTCTTTGCTCGATAGAATTAGGGGTCTAATAAGAGCGATGATCAAAATCATGGGAAGGTCGGTCATTTTGAAGCAGTCAAGCAGAGTAATTTACCCCATTCTAGTCCAAAACTACGAGAAGGCCATTATAGTTTAAATGATTGTTATGCCCACTTCCTGTCTGTTCTTATCCGTCTTTGACTTCAATTGTAGCATGGCATTTCCGTTATACATTACGAAGACATAGTCAGTTTAAATAAACTCCACATCTCACTTTTCATAGGCTGATTGCCCGGAGATCTCATGGGCCGCTTTTGTCGAATCATTTCGAATGATACGTGTGGATACCAGAATGGGGAGGGGCAGCTCAAGTAAAGTTAATGGACGCGTGGCAATAGATAGAGAGCATGGATTTTAGGTATTCGTCTGGAAGGCACGTGAGACGTTGCAGTGTTATGCTTGAATTCCCGATGCGCGGCACGCTCCCTTAAACAGGGAGAAGAGGAGCAGCGAAGTCCAAGCTCGGCTTGATAAAAGTTTGGTTGGCGTAGCAAACAAGCTTAAATATCATTTTAAAACTCCTTTAGTAAACCAGTCGAGTTTGAACACATTTGTATTCCACTAGTTAAAAGCTCATATATATATATATATATATATATATATATATATATATATATATATATATTCACATATATATATATAATAATAATATTTTTAAATTAGTTATTTAAAAATTAATCATATTTAATTGAGATCATTTTAGCTTGAGCTTGGTTTTGCTTGTTTATAAGCAAGTTGAACTAAGCTTGAATTCCTTAAAAAATTTACATGCTCGATAAAAGCACAGCTCGGATCGGCTCTTATTATACTCTATGAGTGCTGTCCCTAGGCACAAAATTCTCACCATAGGTGGTCTTTGGTGTGGGGGGATTTTCCCTCTCTTTGGGGTGTGTTCGTTTGGGGGGTAAGTGGGGGGAAGTAAAAGAAAGTGAGAGAAACACCCACTTACCCCATGTTCGGTTTGCAAGAAACCTTCACTTTCTAGAGAATCAAGATGCTCAATAGTGGCAGATTTTCTTGCACTTACACCCATTTCATATTTCAGCTTTTTGGTGGAATAGTGAGAGAAAGTGAAAAAAGCCCATTATTATCCCAATTCTACCCTTTTACCGAAAGGGTTTTGTAAATGTGAGCAAGGGGTATATTTGGAAAAAAATTTACTTTCTCCCACCACTTTTCTCCCAAACCAAACATACAAGAGAAAACCCACTTTCTCTTTCTTTTCTTTCACTTCACTTTACTTTACTTCACTTTCTTTTCTCCCACCCATTTACCCCTCAACCGAACACACCCTGGAGAATTTTGAAATGAAAAGGGGGAAACCACTTCATTGGTCCCCTTGGTCAAGGTAGGTCAAAAATATATTCGACATAGCTAGGGGTAGGTAGGGTGAGTTGTCAAGAAATGAGAATGATAGAGAGAATAGGGTTTACACCCTCTTTAAAGTTTCCTTTTCTCCTGTCACATAAATGGAAAGTTTGGGGAGGATGAAATGGGTCATGGATTATGGGTTTTGACTTGGTCAATGGGCTTGAACTAAGGGTTAGGCCTTAAGCTCTTAGCCATGGTTCTTGGAGATGGACCTAAGGCTAGTTTCGGTTGGACCTAGGGTTAGACTTGGGTTTAACCTACAGTTAGACCAGGGTTTGATCTAGGGCTAAGTTAGGGCTAGGGCTAGGTTAGGGCTCTAGGGTTGGGCCAAGGTTGGTTCAAGGGTAGGACTAGGGTCGGCTAACCATGATTAACGATAGGGTGTAAAAATTGGGTGCTTACAGCTCCATCATTTTATCTTCTTTAGGCCATTATGAAATGGGCGTGGACGCCCCAAAAAAATATTATAGGAAACGGACGTGACGTGAGGTCCATTTCCCCAAATGATGGTCCATACCCCTTACAAATTTACTTATAAAGGTGTGGTGACTGGTATTAAAGGTCCATTTCTACTTCTCATTTTCAACCAAGGGCGTTAGACCAACTCGGCCATCTCAAAAGTATGGTGTTTCCAAAGTCCAAACCATCTGAGTAGTGAAAAGCTAACCCTAAATGTGGAGAAAGTTACCCTCAGTTCTGTATAAGATGATAAATACCCCCATGTGATGAATCACTTCCATAATTTTGACGGTGGTTAGTACATAGGTGACCCTGAGTTAAGTCAACAATGTCATCTCTCTTGATTGTTATCCATTAATATTGGTTAAAATGGAAGCCTGGGTTGAAATAGATAAATTGAAAACATACAATTGTGAAATTGGTGAGTAACCCAGAGTTGAAAGGAAAAAGGAGATTGAGAAAAATAGCTATGCAAGGAGGAACATTAAAACAAAGATCTTTGTCTATGGAGTCATCTACCCAAAGATAGTCCTCCAACAAAGATCTTCTGGTATTCTTATATGTTGAGTCATCTTTGTATTTTCTTTCAGTCCCAAAATATGGTTTCTTTGAGTCTTCCAAGATAGTCCTTCAACAGAAATGGAATGTGTTGAGACAGAATAATAAGAGCCCAAACAACAAAAGTACCAATGGGAGACTATATGGATAGACATGGGGAAAAACATGCATGTATACTATTGCAATATATAATATATATACACAATCCATTCCTTCGGGGATTTTGATTCACTGGGTGAATCATTGATGAAAATTTGTAGTGGAATTTTCCCAAGTATCTAATCGCTAAAATGCTTATGAATGTGATTACTTAATAAAAGTATTCATCCGAGAGGTCATTTTTATTCCTTAAAACTAGGGGTGGAAATCAGGCCGGGCTCAGGTTACCCCAAGCTTAGCCCAAAGTTCAAAACCTTAACCCAAGCTCAGCCCAGCCCAATCTCAGCCCAAGCACCCCCAACCCAAGCTCGGCTCACAAATAATATCATATCGGGCTGGCCCAAAGTGGACTGAGTTCGGGCTGGCCCAAAGTGGACTCAGTTTGGGCGCAAAGTATGCTTAAAAAATGAGGTCTTTTCTTTTGTTGGGCCTAAAGGATGGAGTATAAAGGTTTCATATCGATCTGCAAGAGTGACTGTAAAGGTTTAGGCTTCACTTGGGAAGAAGTCTGTGCGATTTAAAGAATCGTGGTGAATCCTCTAGCTGGAATAGCTTGAGGCGGGGAGTAGGTTGGATTTGCTGAACCTCATGAACAAATCTTGGTGTTTGATTCTCTAACTCTAACTCTTTTAATTTCTGTATTACTTTGATTATTTTTAGTAGTTGCATAAATATCATGTCTGCATCAAAGAATTAAAGTCTAAAGTTTAAATCAGCCATAGGCCCTATTCACCTCCCCCTTTAGGGTCAATACCTGGCCAACATATATATCTAATCATGGATTTTATCAACTTTTGCTGGAGGCCAACGACATTGCAGGACCGAACTATGGATAGCGATGATGATGATTTCCAAGATACAGATTATGATGTTGCAGCATTAGGAAGCAACTTAAGCCAAGCCTTCCAATATGACATTTACTGTAATGAAGACATTGAAGAGGTTCCCTTCAAGATGTTTAACTAAATCTTTTGTCCGTCACAATTTATTAGTAAACTGCTGAGTCTAATACAAAGTAATACTCCAAATCATTAGGACTTCCCTACAGGTTTGGGTAGCTGTTCTTTTTTCTCTGAAACTCTTTCCGTGCACTTTCTCCATCAAATGTAAACAACTTTGCAACAGCTCGGAGAGAGACATCATTCCTTTGTCGTCTTATTCGTTATTCTGTATTATCCTTTAAGGTTGTGGTTGTTGCTGTAACTGTTGTTTCAATTATTATTGGGATTGTAGCTGTAACTGTTGTTTCAATTATTATAATTCAAAATGTGCACAAATCGATAAACATTGATTCCTACATGATTTGCATCATGTTGGCAATCTTTGTTGTACCATTAATTAATCATTTCCTTTCTTGAATTTGATCTTGTGCAATTTAATTATTTGGAGTGCCTCCTTTCGCTTTAAAAGAGAAGCAATATTATAGAAGAAAAATTCACATGCATTTTTGGGGTTTTCCCCATAACTATCTCATTATGTTTGTTTGGGGGGGGGGGGGGGGGGGGGGGGGGGGTGTATGCATACAGTATGCTGAGACCATTTGGTTGTTTTTTTTGTTGAAGCATTAGTAAAGAACTTAACTTATTCAATGACTGAATGAATAAGGTTACAATAGTTTTAGTGGTAACTATTGAGTTTGAACTTTCACTTGGCTATGTTAAATTCATATATTCTATACCCTCTAATAAAAGAGAGAATTAACCGTTTTTCCTAATTTTGTATTCCAAAATTACCCTCTAACTCTTTTCATTTACCACCTCGATTAGAAGTAACCTTGGTGGGACCCACCTGCTTTAAGCCAAGAGCCGTAAAATCCAATAAAAAATTACCGTCGTAGAACTCTCAAGTAGCTGCTGTATAACCCTTTTTTTTACAAACTTTTGTTGGTGGGACCCTTACTGTACCACAGGCTATCAGTAAAGATATTATTTATTTCACGTGGAAATAAGGAAGCCCTCAAAGATCCCTTTAAAGTCATGTAACTTAGACTTACAGTCGATAACCTTTATTCTACAAGCAGGTGCTGTATCACACAGTTTTCGCCTCTTCAGTTAGATGTTTAAGTGCCGTGCAACACGTCCAAATGACACAAAGCCCGACTGTGGAACCCTGACTGTACCCACAGGCTACCAAAGCTTACATTGAATAAATAAATTGACTAGAATACCCTTTCTCAAATTCCATTGCCTCTGCATGCGTACAAAACTACGAAGTCCATCTAACATTGAACCAAACGGCTTTCATATGTAATGCATCGACCTTCATATGTAATGCAAGTAACCGAGTGAGGCCAATATACTAAGCAGGAAACTGAGACCCAGTTCTGGGACCTTTGAGACCCACTAAAATGATGATTCTAATTTGAATCAATGGGGAATGAAACTGGGTTCATAGCTCTTTTGGACTATCCCTTGTGTTTTCAAGTATCCAAGGACTATTTCATCTTGGGTTTTCAAGTGAGCGTAGAGCTCACTTCACCAATATTGGGTTTTCATGATCAAAGTAAAAAATAATACCTTGCTTGTTAAAAACAGTATAAAGCACAATCAAACCTTGCCAAGATCAAAGTAAAAATAATACATTTTTTTGAAGAGAAGAACTTCTCAATGATCAGTTGGATCGCTTCAAGCACACCAAATTCCTCCACAAGTCCAAAATTTAATACCTTTTCTGAAGCTTCGAAACCAACAACAAAGACAACCTGCAAATGAGGATAGCATTAGGAATCGAAGCTTTAAAACCCAATAACTCATAAAAATAAAAAGAAGAAGAAAACCCCAAACGATCCTAACTTTTAATACAATCTGATCGAGGAATCGAAGGGGTTGATTCTTCGATAGGATTGACCGATTCTTTTGGATTTTGTAACTACGGCTTAAATTTAATGACAAAAATAAGGAATTAGAAAGAGAAATCAAGAGAAAACGAGAGAGAGAGGAAGAAGAAATAAGGAATAAGGAAAGAGGAAAGAGAAAAGAGAAAAGGAGAAAAAAAAAGTAAAGAAAAGAGGGTTTCACCGGTTTAGAGCTAGGTCGCAAAAGAATGAGCTCTAAACCGTCTTCCACTGCGACAAACATAACCAACAGGTTAAGGCTATCGTTTGTAGCAAATGGGCAGTTGAATAGTTAAGCATATCCAACATACCAAGCTCATTTAACAAGCAAGTGAACCCAAAACAACCCAATAATCCCAATGAACTCAACAATAAATTTTGTGGTAACCAATGAATAAAACCCTCAAATCTCAACATTATCCAACAGAGTTGTCATACAATTTGAAGTATGGAGAAGAAAGCTTGAAACTATTAGACTCAAACCCACCCCAATCAATTTTAAAGACTCAAAAATAGCAGCTTATTTATTAGAGTTAACAAGTACTAATAAGGTTGATGGGATGTCTTACACTGATGTTATATAAACAGCTTGAACGAGAAATGAAGATATAAAAAATGCTAAAGCTAACTAATACGAAACACCCATGAAAACCCCATAAATACTTAAATCCAAAATACATAAATAGTTCGCAGCATCAAAAGAATACATAAATAGTTTAATCCAAAATAATCATGATTTCCTGTAAATAGAAAACCCCATATGGAAATGATGGTAAAACACAAATACCCAAATATTCCAACTGATCATTCTATTAGAAGGTTGTTTTTAAGTCTCAAACTTCAAATGCTCTGTTAATTAGCCTATGTAAAGGAACAAACAAAACAAACAAGAGTTTTCATGTTCTCTTTCTTCCCTTGCAACCTCTCTGGAATTTATCTGTTATTTCTCCCTTTCTCTCATCCTCTCTCTCATTCTCCCGCCTTCTCTAGAACCCATGTAGCAGCATAAAAAAAAACCACCTAGAATAACCCCTACAGCAGCAATCGAACAAGGATGTATACAGATTGTCTTATCAAATGTAATAAGGTCCATCCCAAATACATTTTAAGATTCTATAGTCCTACTCATCCTCTCTCTCTCTCTCACTCTCACACCTTCTCTGCATTTCCAAGTTTAAATTTCTCAACTTGAATTACAATTTCGGGGTCACTAAGCACAAAATTATTTTTGATGACCAAACAAAAATTGCAGGATTAAGTTTCAGATAGAACATAATTCCTTGCATTCACGAACAATTCTAGGTTTTTCTATTTCATAACATATAAAAAAATAATTTCTTTGATAACTAAGAACTAACCTAGGGAACTGCAGTTCTTCATTCTGGAACGAAAAATCTGTTTGAGGGTGTTGATGATGGTTATTGAAAAGTTTGATTTGTGAAATTTTGAATTTAAGGACGTTGTTCATAATTCAATAAAATAATGACACGTGGCTCAAAAGATGTTCTAACACATCAGGTATATTAAAATCATTTTTGAGAGTTGGTTAACAGAATTCCATGTTTATCTGATAATGATGATTCTAGCCATTAATGATCAATGATGATTTTAAGCTCTTATGCTTTTAAGTTCATAAAAAAGGGATTTTTTGCTCATTAATGACAAATTTACCCTTATATCACTGATGAAAGTTGAAACTATTGCGCTTTTAACGCTATTAATACAGATTCAAGTCCTAACGCCTTTGGATATTGTTTCAGGCTCTAACGCCTTCGGATATCATTTTAAGCTCTAACGCCTTTGGATATTGTTTCAGGCTTTAAATGCTTTTGATGCTAATTCAGACTTCAACGCCTTCGGATATTCTATATGGCTTCATTGCCTCGCTCTGGCTTTCAACGCCTTTCTCTTGATGATGGGTGTGGTATGGATTTGTACCCTCCTGGTATGCCTTTCTGATGACTTCTGCCAGAAAGAAGATTTGTTTTGTCAGGGGTGAACGGTATGGATTGGTACCTCCCCGTGGGAATGAGTGTGGCTGTTTCCCCTCATTACCTATTCTAGTGAAGCATGGATTACTTCCTAGGCTGACAGTCAGGGAGAAAGCATTGAGGATGGATTTTTTCCTCAGTTTCTCTTAAGGCCTGACGGGAAGGGTGTCCTCGTCCAACACCCATGATTTCCCTATTGGACCTGAGCTACGGGAAGGGTGTCCTTGTCCAACACCTATGATTTCCCTATTGGACCTGAGTTACGGGAAGGGTGTCCTCGTCCAACACCTATGATTTCCCTATTGGACCTGAGCTACGGGAAGGGTGTCCTCGTCCAACACCTATGATTTCCCTATTGGACCTGAGTTATGGGAAGGGTGTCCTCGTCCAACACCTATGATTTCCCTATTGGACTTGAGATGATTATTAGATGATTATTATCATCGTTATTATTATTATTATCATGATTATTACTCTAAGAGGAGTGTTGCTGTCTGAACACTGATATATTACCTCAGTAGGACAGTACACCATGAAAGCGTATGATCCGCTTTCACGATGTAGTTACCAATTGCTTTTGGGGGAGGATGATGAGTTGTGGTTTGGAGGGCTTAGATAGAATTTGTTAAAAGATGGATATTGTGAATACCGCTTTTAACCTTTGAAGAAAATATCTGAAAGCTTTGGTCATAAAAGCTTAAAGGAGGTATGGTGACAAAACGCTTTTATCTTGATGAAATCCAATATTTTCTCTCTAAAAAGTCGGTTACAAAAACGGTTATGACAGCTGTACAAGTTAGTTACGATTTTGATAATCACCTATAAATAGAGGTGACACCTCCTCTACAAAGGGAGGGTTTTTGGTGAGAGATTTTTGGAGAGACTTTACTCGAAGTTCCCATAAGATTTTCCAAACAGAATTTATAGAGAGAGAAAGTAAAGGATTCATCAAGAAAAACATTCTGTCACTACTTTTCTTCATCTTTCTTTCTTCTCTCCCTCTAAATCATTTCCTTCTTCTTCCCTTTCTTCCTTCTTGTGTTCTCTGAATCATTTCTCCCAAAAATAACTCAATTTAGAACGGTCCGGATATCGGATTTAGGCTAGATTGAGGTTGCAGTAAACCCCATTTCTTCAAAGATCAAAACACTCCGCTACATTTTTGGCGACTCCACTGGGGATTTCTGTAACAATTTTTGAGAGAAAATGGTGACTAAAAGAGGTGCTTCGTCTCAAGCACATGTGGTTCAAGAAGAAAATAGGGAAGAATCTCATACTTCCAGAGCGGAAGTTCCTGATCTTTCTGCTGTTCTTGGGCCTTTTCTTGCTCAGTTTCAGGCAACCCAAGTACAGATGCAAGCCCTGATGCAGGCTATCCAAACTCAGGTAGCAGCTCAGTTAGCAGCATCAGAAAAACAAATGCAGGGGTTTTTTAAGAAAGCCCATCGTGAAGATAATGTTCGCAATTCAGAGAGGTCGCAGGAGCGTACACCTTCTCCATCTCAACATGACGAAGAAAATGACATGCACAATAATCCTCCCAGGAAAGATCCTATTCCTTCTTCTCCACCCTGCAATCATCATGAACAAGAAGGGAGGCATTCCTCATATATGACAGCCGAGGATTTCTCTGAAATGTTTGAAAAGGAGCAAGCAAAACGCTCTGGACTTTCGAATGCTTTCGATGCTAGACCCCCCTTTTCAGCAAGAATCATGAGAATGGAATATCCAGTAGGATATATCACACCTCAATTCACTCTTTACAATGGAAGAACTGGAAATGCTCGAGAGCATGTGATGCGCTTCACTGATGCATTAAGCAGATATGCTAACAATGAAGAGCTTCGTCTCCGCGAATTTGCTAAATCTTTGACTGATCGTGCCTTCACTTGGTACACAACTTTGGCTCCAAACTCTATTCACTCTTGGGAAGAAATGGTCACTATCTTTTCCAAGAAGTTCTTCTCTGTAGAAGACCATGTTACTCTCAATACCTTGTCGAAAGAGCGGCAAAGACCTAATGAAGATCTGACACAATATGTTCGCCGCTTTCGATATTTGGTTTTAGATTGTCATGAACCAACAACTGAGGAGCAACTTGTACAAATATGTGTTGATGGAGCAGCAAAAGAATACAGAGCTTATTTGGAGGTAGCTACTATCCCCTCTTTTGAAAAGCTTTATGATGTTTCTCAAAGGCTCAACACAGTCATATCAAGAGCAACCCTACCAAGGTATGAAGACAGATACGGTAGGAGGGATAAGAGAGAATCAGCAATGGCGGCAGAAAATTCTGGAAGGCGGCCGTTTCAGAAAAATACTTCTTATCAGTCTGATAAAAAACCAAAGTACAACCCAGAAAGCATTCCACCGCCTTTTCCCTGCAGCATGGCCGAAATATTACGAATTGTGGAAGTATGGATTGCTGACGGCGTTTTGTACTTACCATCACCATTTCAAAAGCCTACAGAAGAAGACAAACAGAGCAGCAAATACTGTGTGTATCACCAAACCATACGCCATTCAACAAAAGATTGTTTCTCTCTAAGGCGGATTTTTAATGATAAAATAGCTGCTGGACACCTGAAAATCTCAACTACTACTGAAGGATCTGTCCATCAGGATCCTTTGCCAAATCATAAAGTGAAGGATGTGGTTGCTATGGTCTGTCATAATTCAGCAATTGTTACAGAAAAAGAAATTGAAGAGGAAATTATCCCTAATGATCAGTCAGCAATAGAAACTCTTTCACAGAGTTCAAAGTTTAAAAACTTCTTTGACCAGATGCATTTCTCAAAAGCGGCAAGAATAGCTGCAACAGCGGCTTTGACAACAGTTGCAGAAGATCATTCAGAACATTGTTTTCTTGCCTATTCTGCTACAAGAAAAGCAATGCCAGAAATTCAAGATGTGAGTTTCACTACTGATGATATGAAAGCTTCATTGTTAGCTCACAACAAGCCTTTGTATGTTACAGCTTTAATAAACTCTATTGAAGCAAAGAGAGCATTGATAGACCCTGGGTCTTCTTTAAACCTTATCCCATTATCAACAGCAGTAGCAATGGGATTAGATCCTTCAAAGATTTCAAAGCAGCCAATAGAAATATCAGGATTTGGAGGACAGTGCCAGAACACTATTGGCTATGCTACTATTAATCTTCAAGTGGGGCCAATAAATTCAGCAATAAGAGTCCATGTTATTGAAGCCAGCGTAAGCTATCATATTCTTCTTGGCCGCCCTTGGATCCACAAGTTCCAGCTAATACCATCAACATTTCATCAATGTGTAAAAGGAGTATACAAAGGGAAAGTCATCAGAATACTAGCAACTGCCACACCATTTGATAAAGCCGAAGCTCATATTTCAGAGGCATTGTTTTATGATGAGTTGGCTGAAGAAGGTGAAACCGCTTTTGAAAAGGCCAAAGGAGTTATGCCACTATCATCCACTATTTTAATGCCGTCAGAGACTTCAAAGGCCTCAAAAAGACCCCGAGACGAAAGTGTGGAAACAGAAATTCTAAGAGGGAATGTTATCAAAGAATCAAGAACTGGGAGCTGTAAGAGGATGGTACAACCAGATGGAAAGGTTGTATATATCTTATGACAATCAAAGGAAACTGATTCATCAAAAGAAAATCAGATTCCCATGATGGATCAAATATTTCAAGTAGAAGAAACAAGTGAAATTGGGGAAGCGCCAGAACAGATGCAGGATGGTGTAAAAGCGGTACAAGAAAGTCTTGAAGAAGTAAACATTGCAGAAAATCTATCAGAAAAGCGTCCGGTACTTATCAGTTCCAAGTTGGCCCCAAAAGAAAAAGAAGAATTAGTAAATTTGCTCAAAGAATACCGAGATATTTTTGAGTGGAATTATGAAGAAATGCCAGGGTTAGATCCTACATTGGTCACACATAAATTGAATATTGAGCCAGGATATGTACCGATGAAGCAAATGCCAAGAAAATTCAGACCAGATATTGAAGATCAAATTAAGATAGAAGTTGAAAAGCTTTTGAAAGCAGGTTTTATCAAGCCAATTCAACATCCAACTTGGTTAGCCAATATTGTACCAGTCAAAAAGAAGAATGGGCAAATTCGTTGCTGTGTTGATTTCCGGGATTTAAACAAGGCATGCCCAAAAGATGAATTTCCTCTACCCAATATGGACCTATTAGTTGATGCAACAGCAGGTCATGACGCTTTTTCATTCATGGACGGTTACAGTGGTTACAATCAGATTAAGATGGCAGCAGAAGATGCAGAAAAAACCGCATTTCGGACACCAATTGGAAATTTTTATTATACAGTTATGCCATTTGGGTTGAGAAATGCCGGGGCTACTTATCAAAGAGCAATGACAGCCATTTTCCATGATATGTTCCATAATACAGTGGAAGATTATGTGGATGATATTGTTATCAAGTCTCGAAAGCGTTGCAGTCATGTTGAGGATCTAAGAAGAGTTTTTCAACGATGCCGCCATTATCAGTTAAAAATGAATCCGTTAAAATGCGCTTTCAAAGTTTCTGCAGGCAAATTCCTGGGGTTCATTGTGAATAGACAGGGTATAGATGTTGATCCTACAAAGGCTCAAGCAATTGCATCCATGACAGCCCCAAGCACAGTCAAAGAGTTGAAAAGTTTCTTAGGGAAGGTATCCTATATAAGGAGATTCATACCAGGATTAGCAGCTGTCACAGTACCTCTTATGCCACTCCTACGGAAGAACTGTGTATTCAAATGGGAATCAATGCATGAAAAAGCTTTCAAACAACTTCAACAAATGATGAGTTCAACAGCAACTATGATGGCACCAATCCCCAAGAAGCCTTTGGTCCTATATCTGGCTTCAACAGAAACCGCTATTGGAGCTCTTCTAGCCCAAGAAGATTTGTCTGGTTGTGAGTGGCCAATATACTATCTCAGCAGAATTCTCAGAGATGCAGAATTGAGATACCCCCGGATTGAAAGAAGTTGTTTATCTCTGATCTATGCCTTACAAAAATTTCGTCATTATTTACTATCTCATAAGATTTTTCTGATGACAAAATCTGATCCAATCAAATATCTCATGTCAAAACCAGTTCTTTCAGGACGAGCAGCTAAGTGGCTCCTTTCATTATCAGAGTTTGATATTACATGCCTTTGCCCTCGTGCCATCAAAGGACAAGCAGTAGCAGATCTATTGGCAAATTTCCCAGGAAATGATGATTTGATATTAAGAGAAGAACTACCAGGAGAATTCCCTGAAGCAATGACTATTGAAGCAGAAGAGGAATGGTTCATGTATTTTGACGGATCTAAAACTGCAGATTCAGCTGGGGCAGGTATTGTGTTAAAAGCTCCTGGGGGTGAGGTAATGTCTTTTTCTTTCAAATTGGATTTTCCTTGTTCTAACAATATAGCAGAATATGAAGCTCTTCTCATAGGCTTGTCAATTGCTAATGAGTTAAAGGCCAAAAGAATAAATGTAATAGGAGATTCCAATTTGGTAATTAGTCAAATGGAAGGGTCATTCAATGTAAAAGATGTTGGTTTAGCTCCCTACAGAACAGCGGTTCAAAGAATAATGACTAATTTTAATAAAATAGAATTCAAATATCAAGAGCGTACAAGAAACCACCATGCTGATGCACGTGCTACTTTGGCATCAAAGTTAATATTTGAAGGAGAATCTTCTCAGGTGGTAATTGAAAGGCGTACAATAGCTACACCGCTGATGGAAGAATTATGCGACACAGAATCAGAAGAAGCAGATTGGAGAGAACCAATTTTGAAGGATGTCTTCTGCCTTCATGATTCAACAGTAGTCCCTACTACAACACTGAAAGTCTTAAAAAATTTCTTACAGATAAATGGGGATCTGTATTTCAAAGGGCCCGAAGGAGTTTTGATGAGATGTGTTGGAGTAAAAGAAGCTAAGAAACAAATGATGCAAATCCACACAAAAATATGTGGGTATAATCCTTCTGTTAGTCTGTATAGGAGGTTACAGCGTTTTGGAATATACTGGCCAACAATGGAGAAAGATGCTGCTATGTTACAGAAAGAATGTTCTGATTGTCAAATATTGCCAGATAAAGAAGAATGTCACTTTACAAATTCTTGGGAAGATTGGAAGAAACCGTACAATGACTACTTCACAGATGGAATAATGCCTACTGATCAAAAGGAATCCTTCAAGTTTAAGAAGAAAGTTGCCAAATTCTATTTTGACAAAGGAGAATTATTCAGAAAAGGATACAACGGTATTGCTCTCAAGTGCTTGTCTGGAAAGGAGATCGAAATAGCATTGCATGAAGCTCATAGTGGAGATTGTGGTGTTCACCAAGGAAAAAGAAAGCTGTTTCAACACATTTTGGGGTTGGGATATTATTGGCCTACCATGGAGGCAGATTCGCACCTATATGTTCAAAGTTGTCATCAGTGTCAGATAAGAGGAAATGTTATTCATGCACCTGCACAATCTCTACGGTATGTCTCTACGCCCTGGCCCTTTCATACTTGGGGGCTAGATTTAATTGGACCTGTTAATCCTCCTGCTGAAGGATATGTTTGGATACTTGTGGCTACTGAATATTTCACCAAGTGGGTAGAAGCTATACCATTAAGAAAGGCTACAGGTATCATGGTGGCTAAGTTTATTAAAGAAAATATCGTCTGCCGCTTTGGGATACCAAAGGAGGTCATCACTGATAATGGAATGCCTTTCATAAATTCTAATGTGAGAGAATTATTGGAGAAATATGATATCAAACACAAGAAGTCAACCCCCTATTATCCTAAAGGGAATGGGCAAGCAGAGGCTACTAACAAGACTATCCTGAAGATAATTGGAAAAATGATAGAAGGAGCTCATAAAAAGTGGTGTGAAAGACTTCCAACAGCGCTCTGGGCTTACAGAACTTCAGCAAGGACTGCAACAGGTGTTACCCCTTTCTCTTTAGTATATGGGACAGAAGCCGTTGTACCTCTGGAAATTAAGATACCATCTACAAGAATTGAAGTATTCGATGGAGAGGAGGCATGCCTCCAAGCTGCTAGATTAGCTCAGCTAGAAGTTATGGATGAAAAGCGTGAAGCTGTAGCTATAAAGACAAAAGCGTATCAAAAGAGAGTTGCTAAAGCGTATGACAAGGCAGTACGACATAGAATTCTGAAAGAGGGTGACTTGGTCCTTCGAACAGCTATTCATATCAGGAATGGTACAAAAGTGGCAAAGTTTACTCCTAACTGGGAAGGGCCATTTTTGATAAGGCAAAGTTTTGACAGCGGTTATTGTCTTTTGTCTACGCTATCTGGTGAAGTATTACATGATCCTATCAATGTAAAATGGTTAAAAAAGTACTATGCTTAAAAGAGAAAGGTAACAAAATTTTTCCTTTTGTATTCATATAAAATTTGACAAGAGTTACAAAAGAGTAAAGAAAAAGCTTTTACAAAATGTCAGCAGTAAAGCCTTTCTCATTTAGATATACAAGTCTTTCAGCAGAAGCCTTTAGACGAATATATTCTTCATGATCTGCTTTGATTTCTTCTTGTAGAACTGACAGACTATCTTGAGCAGCTTTTATTCCTTTTTCTTTTTCTTCCAGTATGGCCTGATGGCGGGCAATCTCTTGACGAATAACATGAATATTATCTTGATCACTTGATATTGCTTTCTTAATTTCTTCCGCTTTAACAATCTTGCTTGAATAAGAACTTTTCAGCTTAGCAAAATTCTTGGCCTGGAAGAAAGTGATAGACAAAATATTTAAAAAATCCACCAGCCATTTCACATCAACATTGATATTCTCAAGTTCTCTCAGCTCTTGTATCCAATCCTCGAAGGTCTTCATCCTCAAGGGCGTAAGATGAGGCTTGATATCTCTAATGTTCCGAATAATAGAACACACTGTTTCTATACAGCCCGCCCTGATGATAGGGTTCTTCAAAGAACAAGAGGAAGTTATGTCCTTGTAACGCTTTGCTATTTCTGACCATAAAGGGAGAGAGCTTTCAGATACAGGATAACGCCTTAAAATCTCATCCGAAGAATCAGTTGGTGTCAGCGCAGTTGAAGTGGAAGGAGTAACAGCATCTTCGCTCACAAAAATCCCCACAAAAGCGGACAATTCTGATGAAGCGGTCTCCATACTGGAACCAATGACTGAAGTATCTTCATGAATACTTCTTGGAGCGACTTCAGTTTCAGCATTAATATTCTCCTCCTCAACAATCTGTTCTGAAGAGCCAATGATAACGCTTTCAGTAGAAGCAATCATTTGAACATTGATGTTCTCAGTTGAAGATATCGGTGTGTGAGCGCTTTTGTCAACAGAAGAAGTGTTGTCAAGGGGAGTGGAAGTCTCTGATATGATTGCAGGAAGATCTTCAAAAGGCTGTTGCTGAGAGTTTTGAACCACAGAAGAGAAAAAAACTATCTCACTGACCGAAGGAGGTTCTACTTCCACTTCCATAGGCTGTTCTGAAAATTCAGCTTCAATTGGAGCATGAGTAATATTAACTTCAAAAGCGCTTGTTCCTGGAGCTGTTGTGACATCTTCTTCAACAGTAACGAGTCCTGGTATTTTAGCTTGAACGTTTTCAGAAGGACCTTCAAAATAATACATACTGTTAAAACACTATAATGATTGTAATAATAAACATATGAGCATATATATTGATAAAACATTTTTTAACTACTACTAACCTACGCCCTCAGAATCATCGATAGCGTCAATCATAAGAGGTGATGAAGATTGCGCTGTCCTTTGCAGAAGAAGTGACTTTGCCTTGATAGCTTGCGATCTCATTCTCTTCAGAGATGTTAACGCCTTGGCTATGTCAATAGTTCTGGCAGGATTTGCAGTTCTCCGAACACCAGAAGCTTTAGAAGATTGATCTTTCTTTTGGGAAAGCGGAGAGGAACTGGGTTCACTCTCAGGCCAAACATTGGCCAAATTCTCAATTTGTACTCTTGCTTCCGCCGACGGAGGGAAAGGAATATTGGCAACATCATCTTCAGGGATGCTGAGTCCCACTGGAGTAACTGGATTTCCAGAGCTTTCTGCACCAACATCCGAAGGCGGTGCTGTATTCTTTTTTTGAGTAAAAGAGGTCTCAGTCCTTCCTAACTCATGATGAGTCTGTAGATTCTGCTTGCGCACAATCAAAGGCTCGTTATCTTCACTATCAGAAGAAGGATCCTGTGACAAATTTAAGCAAAAAGAAATATAAGTGACGGAAAACTATACAAATGAGAAATTGAAAAGCGTATGAATAAGAATTTTTTAATTATAAAAGCTTTACTTACTGATTGGCTCTTTTGCTTCTTAGAGGGAGGAGCCTTCTTCTTTATTGCTATTTTTTTGATCCTAGGCGCTCTTGGAGTAGCCGCCTTTGGAGCAGTAATAATTACAGGTTGAGGAGGAATAATGTTTTCCTCTCGGATCTCTGAGGATCCTCCACCAATGGATTTTGATTTAGGCTTCTTACGTGGAGAAGCTACCGCTTTCCTTTTCTTGCCTGCACCAAGGGGCTCTTTCAGACATTTTTCTTTGTCCATAGCCAAATTAACCGTTTGACTGAGCATTGGCGGACCCTGAACAAAGGTTTTGAAGGTAGCAATGCAAGCTTTCCAGAAAAGCTGGTAGTTCTTCGTACATCTGCCTATCCTATGCTCCCCAGCCAAGTAGAAACCGGCAACAGATGGCCTTAAGTTTAAAGACCAACTCTCCAGAATGAAAGCCTTCATGGTTCTCTTTAGAGAAAAGGATTCAGCTGTACCATCTGGAACGCCTTGATCAAGCCCAAACTGCCTCAGACACCGATCGGGATTGTAAGATTCAAGGCAGAAACTGTTGGTCTTACCGCCATCAACGCTGTATAAACCGATCAAATGACACTTGGACAAAATGGCAAAACAGTGAAGATCCTTCAAAGAAACTTCTGCTCTCTCCTCAGTACTCATGCCTATAAAAGATAAGGGCTCCTCAGAATGATAAAAGAATCTTTCAATACCTCTTAAAAGCTCAATGTAAGGTCTGAAGCAGAAACATTTCTCCTTGTCAATGAAGTCAAAGATCAACGCATCCTTCTTTCTGGCAATGCTACTCCACCACCATGCCCTTGGACTTGGGAGATCTTCAACAGCGGTATCATCAGCTTGCAAAGGAGAAAATTGCCTAGCTGAAGGAGCATAGCCAGGAAAGCGTTCCCATAACCACATCTGAAGAAAAGCGGTGTGAACGAAAGTCTCTATATGATAAGAACCTGCTGACCAAGCTTGACAGGTATGAAGCTGGTCCAAATTTTTGTACAAAGTTCCCAAAAAATACACCCCTAGAGGGAAACTCTGACCATCAGCAAGGCGGAAAGCCAATGGAAACAGTCTATCCAAAACCTTGTCAGTAGGAGCGCCTTCAAAGACATATCTCGACAGCCACATGCAGATGAACGCTGTCAACTCCAAAGGAGACTTGTACTCTTTTCCATACTGATAGTTTCTGACTCCTGTCTCTTTGTTTACAAGACCCTTTTCTCTAAAAAAATAGCGTACCCAACCATAGAAGTTTGGCCGCCTTGCATGAGTTTCTTTTGCATTTCCCCACACTGGATTCACTCTTGATTCCCAGACCAAAGCGTGAAGAAGCTTAGACGCCTTTATCTCTTCTCTGCTCAAAACAATGTCTTGTATGTCACTATTCCCGAAAACGGGTAATCTCCATAACGCCATTACATCTTCCAAGGTAGGGGTGATTTCTCCCCACGAAGTAATAAAAGTGTGAGTTTGACTGTTCCACCTAGTAACTAACTGAGATAGACTGTCTGTATCTTTCCTAATCTCAAAATCCTTCGAAAGCTCTATAGCTTTAAAAATTTCAGCTGCATGAAGTTTTGGCCCATACTCTGGGTGAGTGAGTATATAATCACACCAAGCTGTCCACTCCTTAGTACAACCGCTATGAGAACTAAAATTTACCTGAGAAAGCGTGAAATCTTTTCTTTCTATTCTGAACATAGTAGTAGCAAAGGGAGGTGGACAAAATCCTTTAGTTCCATCAATGTCACCATAGGGCAATGACCATCCATCCGGAGGAACAGCGGTATCCCAGGAATGATGCATAGCTGAATCCCAAAATTCGTTACTTAAAATATTTTTTTGAGAAGAAGATGCCATAGCTGAAAGCGTAAAAGTTGCAGAAATAAAAATAAATAAATTACAATGTGTTCTTCTAAAAAAAAAAAAAAAATGAATGATGAAACAAATAACAATAACATACATATAATAACAACAATAAAAGAACAAAAGTAGACAAAATGACATGGTATACAGATAATCAAAACTTCTACAATGACGAAACAAATAAAAAAAAAAATAGCAAGCATAAGTATGAACAGTCAAATAGAAATGGTAAACAAAGAAGTAAGAAAGCAAAGACTCACCAGAATTCTAAAAAGATGTTCTGGAATTCCAAATAAAAGATTGAGATCCTTGAAAAGCACAATAAGATCAATAAAGACCCGAGCACAGAAGAAAGATAAAGACTCAGAGTATGCTTGCACGAAGAAGAAGATGAACAGTAAAGCAATAAGGAACTGATTATTTGTTTTTATAATGATTAAACATTTATGATGTGCGGTTTTCTAGAGGCACGTTTTGATTCGAAATTCAAAAAAGGGTACGATCATAATGACTTTGACAGGCTGGCTGCATGATCTTATTGGCTATAAATGTGGCAAAAAACTGTTTTAAGCGGGATCCGAAAAGACGTTTCTTTTAGACGCCAAATTTATGATAACATATTATTTAATGAACTCCTTTTGTCATGATGATTTGTCTGCTCAGACGCTTTTAGAGTAAGATTAAGCCTAAAAGCGCCTTCACAGACAGGGGGCTAAAATGTTGATGATGGTTATTGAAAAGTTTGATTTGTGAAATTTTGAATTTAAGGACGTTGTTCATAATTCAATAAAATAATGACACGTGGCTCAAAAGATGTTCTAACACATCAGGTATATTAAAATCATTTTTGAGAGTTGGTTAACAGAATTCCATGTTTATCTGATAATGATGATTCTAGCCATTAATGATCAATGATGATTTTAAGCTCTTATGCTTTTAAGTTCATAAAAAAGGGATTTTTTGCTCATTAATGACAAATTTACCCTTATATCACTGATGAAAGTTGAAACTATTGCGCTTTTAACGCTATTAATACAGATTCAAGTCCTAACGCCTTTGGATATTGTTTCAGGCTCTAACGCCTTCGGATATCATTTTAAGCTCTAACGCCTTTGGATATTGTTTCAGGCTTTAAATGCTTTTGATGCTAATTCAGACTTCAACGCCTTCGGATATTCTATATGGCTTCATTGCCTCGCTCTGGCTTTCAACGCCTTTCTCTTGATGATGGGTGTGGTATGGATTTGTACCCTCCTGGTATGCCTTTCTGATGACTTCTGCCAGAAAGAAGATTTGTTTTGTCAGGGGTGAACGGTATGGATTGGTACCTCCCCGTGGGAATGAGTGTGGCTGTTTCCCCTCATTACCTATTCTAGTGAAGCATGGATTACTTCCTAGGCTGACAGTCAGGGAGAAAGCATTGAGGATGGATTTTTTCCTCAGTTTCTCTTAAGGCCTGACGGGAAGGGTGTCCTCGTCCAACACCCATGATTTCCCTATTGGACCTGAGCTACGGGAAGGGTGTCCTTGTCCAACACCTATGATTTCCCTATTGGACCTGAGTTACGGGAAGGGTGTCCTCGTCCAACACCTATGATTTCCCTATTGGACCTGAGCTACGGGAAGGGTGTCCTCGTCCAACACCTATGATTTCCCTATTGGACCTGAGTTATGGGAAGGGTGTCCTCGTCCAACACCTATGATTTCCCTATTGGACTTGAGATGATTATTAGATGATTATTATCATCGTTATTATTATTATTATCATGATTATTACTCTAAGAGGAGTGTTGCTGTCTGAACACTGATATATTACCTCAGTAGGACAGTACACCATGAAAGCGTATGACCCGCTTTTACGATGTAGTTACCAATTGCTTTTGGGGGAGGATGATGAGTTGTGGTTTGGAGGGCTTAGATAGAATTTGTTAAAAGATGGATATTGTGAATACCGCTTTTAACCTTTGAAGAAAATATCTGAAAGCTTTGGTCATAAAAGCTTAAAGGAGGTATGGTGACAAAACGCTTTTATCTTGATGAAATCCAATATTTTCTCTCTAAAAAGTCGGTTACAAAAACGGTTATGACAGCTGTACAAGTTAGTTACGATTTTGATAATCACCTATAAATAGAGGTGACACCTCCTCTACAAAGGGAGGGTTTTTGGTGAGAGATTTTTGGAGAGACTTTACTCGAAGTTCCCAGAAGATTTTCCAAACAGAATTTATAGAGAGAGAAAGTAAAGGATTCATCAAGAAAAACATTCTGTCACTACTTTTCTTCATCTTTCTTTCTTCTCTCCCTCTAAATCATTTCCTTCTTCTTCCCTTTCTTCCTTCTTGTGTTCTCTGAATCATTTCTCCCAAAAATAACTCAATTTAGAACGGTCCGGATATCGGATTTAGGCTAGATTGAGGTTGCAGTAAACCCCATTTCTTCAAAGATCAAAACACTCCTCTACAGAGGGTTTTGCAGATCCAAAAATTAAACGAATCAAAACCCTTTCCAAGAATTCAGAGTTTCTCCCTCTCCCTTCTCGTTCAACGACGTACCTAGAACCAAAGCAAAGATGAAGACCTAAAATTTTCCTCCATTTACATAAAAGAACAGAAACTAAAAAAGAAGCAGAGAGAAGAACAAGATGTCGCTTACCTTCAAAGAAGACGCTCAAGAATCAAGAACCAAAGGAGAAGAAATAGAGCTAGTGAAGATTTCCTATAATTTTTTGGACCTGAAAACCTACAAACGAATCGGAGTACGACTTCGTTCTCCATGGCTACTTACCGAGAGAAACCGAGAGAGAGATGATGAAGAAATGATGGAATACTCAATCGACACATTGACCCGAGCACCATTATCCTCTTCCTTCAAGACCAGGTTGGAGGATTATGTGAAGAAGAATTAGAAAGAGAAATGAGAAAGAGATTGGGCAGCCCGTAGAGGAATGAGAAAGAGAAAGGAAAGGAGGCTTCGGGTTAGGTTTAGGTCGAAAAAAATGACGCTGAAGAAGAATTAGAGATTGGAAGTAGCACAGTAGTGGTGTTGAGGAAGATGTGGTGAAGAAATTAAAAAGATTGGATCCACTCACCTGAGATTTCAGCCACCGATGAGGAGGGGAAGATCCATCTGTAACCCCTTTCAAAGAGGGGAAGATTTCCTGCGAGAGAGAGAGAGAGAGATCGATCGCTCTTGCCCTAAACGTAACTCCTTAGTTGTTAATTAACTGTCGCAAACAAATCTTTTCTGTTATGAGCCGTTCTTTATGCCAAAATAGCCGTCCTTTATTTTAGGACGGCCCAAGCCCGTCATTTTTTGCGATATCATGATGTCTTATTTTTATTTTTTTCACGGAGTGCTTGGACGTCCACCTCTATATATAGGAGAGTTTGGGTTGCTTGCAACTCTAGACTCCTAATCCTCATCCAATAAGGATTCCTCAATTCTTTCTATTCTTGATTTCTCCTAATTAATTAGAATTAATCATTAATAGAAACTAACCTTATCCATTTGTGTCCCACTAATCTTATCCTTATCCTAATCCAATTAGGATTCCTTGATTAGTAAGAAACTAATAGAATCCTTGTCCAATAAGGAATCTTTAATTAGTAACTAATTCTAACTAACTAACTAACCTTATCCAATAAGGATATTAGTTATTAAAAACTAATTAAAATAATAACAATTATTATTCCTCCTTGAAGTGGGCGTCCCACCCTAGGTGGGCCCCACTCCACACGTCCCCTATTGGTCACTTTAATTATTCTTTTAAAATAATCCTCAATATGTCCTACCCATTTGATTTTTCACATCCAATGTGATTCCACCTTTTAGAGCTTCACTATACCATAGAGTGATTACTTAGAGAAATTAATTAAAGGTCCCTGTGTGTGGGATCTAAAGGGATCTCCTATTTCCGGTTGTGGGACCAAGTACTCCACTAATCACAATTAATGTCCATTAACACAATGTGATTAACCTCCAGAAATTAGAGAATTGCTTGTAAGTACCATCTCACAATATATTTACAAATAAATCCTTCCACATTCCGATATCACTTGTAAGCTTCCTGGATTGGAACAATTCCACTATCTAGTCCCTAGCTTATGAATAGAACTCTTTCTCATGATTACTTTTTCATTGAACTGAACCTCCAAAACAATTTCGAAGAAACTTTAGAAAAGAACTGACACATATATATTTATATATACTTTTCCATATTGAAAATATCAACTTCGATAAAGACTATTTTACCGAAAAGCACTAGTACTGGATTTAACAGTTCAGTTCAACAAGTATCACCTTGTTATCATTATCTCCAATTAAGGAGTTGCGGATTCCTTATTGAGTGTTTACACACTTCTCCAAACATTAATGTGTACATGACCCAACGTACCCGGAGTTAGTCATGTGTTTTGGACATTGCCGATTGGTACATCAAAGTCATATAGACAAATATTTGAGAAGATGTTAACCTCTCAGGTCTAAGGATAATTTGTCAAATGGATAACCCTAATACAATCTGACAATGTATTCCATAGGGTATTCACTAGTGACCCCATTCAGTATTATGTACTTGTTACATATACTCACATGTTAGTCAAGAGTCACCACTCTCTGTGAATGAGATTCATCACACTATCTCATAGAACTACACATGTGCAAGCTATGATGAAGTACAACGCTCAACCAGTACTTTAGAGGCTTCGAACAATATTAGGTTTACAAGGAACTGGAAAATCATATCTCCTCGCAACCTTTGCATGATTTTCCTACAATGTTACCTATGGAACTTTATGTCATCATCAAATGAGATAGTAATTAATATAAATACCCTTTATAGTTGGTTGTGTGAATATGATGCTTGTCTAATCAACGTAGAAAAGTCTCTTATTGGCTTTTGAGGGCATATATGTCCAATATTTTTGATGGATTTGTGCTTATTTTCGGGAAAAGTACAGTGCAATTTCGATGCTTAATTTCGATGGTTCTTACAGGCCATTTTCGATGGTTTTCATTGCATATTTTTGGTATTTTTCAATCATGATAGTCCTTGTTTTCGGTATTTTTCTGTTATGACAGTGCTTATTTTTGGTATTTTTTAGTCATGACAGTTCTTATTTTCAGTATTTTTCTGTTCTACCAGTGCTTAGTTTCGGGATTATTTTTTTCTGACAGTAACCAATTTCGGTATTTTTCTGCTATGACAGTGGTTATTGTTATGATAATGCTTATTGTTTTATAATTTTGTAGCTACAAGATGCCTCGTATAAAGAGAAAAGCTGGTAGGGAAAAGGAAAAGGCAAAAGATAAAGAAGAAAAATATTTTCCCTCAATTAAATGCTCCCAAACATTATGGTTTGATGAGATAAAACCATTATTGGAGGGGAATCTACAGAGAAAAAGAATTTGGATGGAGAGTTGCTTTTCCCATCTTTTTCACATACCTAAATACCATTGTGTGGCCAAGCAGTTCACCATTTTCTCCAGAGGCGTAAGGGAGGCCTACGCTTTGAAGTATGTGGGAAGAGTCTAGAGTTCACATGTTGGACTTTACTCTGATGGTGGGCCTTAATGCCCAAGTGTCCAAGGCTCCAGTCCTTAAACATGAAGCGTCGCCAACCTCTCTCAAGTATCGGAAGTTTCAAAACTTGTCGGTGATTAAAAAGGCCAAGCTTCTTGAGGTGTTGAAGGGATGTGACGACGATATGGATGCGGTGAAGCTGTCACTGGTCCTTTTTATTGAGTTGTTGCTCGTAGGGACCAGAACGCATGTGGCTGTGAACACAGGCCATTTATGCCTAGTGGATGACTAGGAGGCTTTCAACAAATACCCATGGGGCACTGTAGGTTTTGAGTTGTGCAAGGATGGCCTAGAAACTGCTCTTTTTACGAAGAAGCAGTACAATATCAACAGATGTGCTCTTGCCTTCTAGGTAAACATATCACTTACTAATTATGTTGGTTTACTGTGTTAGCTAATTTGTGTGTACTTTACTTAAACTAATACTAAAATTTATGACTGATGTCAGATTTGGGCTTATGAGTGCATCCCAGCACTTGGGAGGCTGTGTTCTCGTAATGCCCCCAGGTGCGATGACATTCTCATGCATACTACGATGGGTGAATACATCATATCTCAGCTACAAGTCACTTACAAATGTCATATTCAATTTAAGTAAAGTATATAATTGTCTTTCCTGTTTTACAATATTCAACTTGAAACTTTTCATTAACAATATGTTTACTTATAACATATCATTTGTTGTTTTATAGATCAAGCTGAGAAATATAAAACCTGCTCCTACAGAGAAGGAGCAGCAGGTTGTGAAGGAAGTGCTTGTACGATTAAGTGTTGAGGGTGATGATGATGAGGAGGGGGAGGAGGATGATGATGATGATGGTGGTGATGGTGATAGTGACAGTGATAGTGATAGTGATAGTGGTGATGGTAGTGATAGTGATGGTGGTGGTAGTGATGGCGGTGATGATGGTGGTGATGGGGCTGATGGTGATGGTGGTGATGAGGGTGATGATGGGGGTGGTGGTGATGTTGGTGATGATGATGTGAGTCCATCCCCACCACCAGCGAAAAAGAGAAGGTTCAAGCAAAAGTTAAAAACGGTATATCATAGCCATTTTCGGTATTTCACTCATTTAATTAATGACTCCAGTAGCTATTTTTGGTATTTCAGTCATTTTATTAATGACTCCAGTAGCCATTTTTAGTATTTCATAGCCATTTTTGGTATTTCAGTCATTTTATTAATGACTCCAGTAGCTATTTTCGGTATTTTACATTTATTTTCGATATTTCAGTCATTTTATTAATGACTCCAATAGCCATTTTCGGTATTTCAATCATTTAAGTAATGACTCCAGTAGCCATTTTTGGTAATTTAGATTTATTTTCGGTACTTCAGTCGTTTCATTAATGACTCCAGTAGCTATTTTCGGTATTTCATAGCCATTTTCTGTATTTCATAGTCATTTTCAGTATTTTACAGACCAAATTTTGGCATTTTATAGCCATTTTTGGTAGTACTATCCAGTATCCATTATCGTTATTTTCTTTATTCTTTTGTGTGATTATCTAACATTGGATAAATATGGCAGCATATTGACATGTATACGGAGTTATTGGCCCAAAGACACAACCAATACTCCTCGAAATATACGCAAGTTTGTGTATTTGGGAAAACTTGGTACACGGTAAGTCATCAAACTGAAATGGCTCATGTAGTATCGGCTTATGTAGTTCACAATTTCTACAATGTATTAATTTTCGTTATGTTTTAGTTTGCGTTATGCAAGGACTGTCGCTTTTTGGACACCTACCAATCAACGATGAATTCCAAGAAGCTCACCGAGGACATGACCAGTCGGGTGGGGCCTGACATGAAAGCCGCTGTCATGGGAGTTCGAGGAGGGACCCCCATGTGGGAATGTGAAAGGGTATACTTCCTTTTGAACCCCGGAGCTCACTGGCTGTTGGTTATGCTTGAATCCCCCAGAAGGCGTATCCTCCTCCTGGACTCATTTTACCCACACCCGGCATTACAACATGGAGAACACATTAGTGCTTTAACAATGAGGATGCCTGCACTATTTCATATGTGCGGTGACAAGTCAGCCTTCGAAAGTGCAAAATGGGAGGTCATAGAAGTAAAAAATATACCAAAACAGAAGAATACTAAGTCTTCCAAACACTTCATCTCATAATTACCAATACACTAACATGGCTCATCCTAAGCAATTGTTTTGTTGTATATCCAGTCGAGACTGTGGAGTATTAGTCATGAAATATATTGACTTCTTATGTGCTGACTTACCCATTAGGTTCACTCAGGTATTATCCTTTGTATTTGTAATAACATTGGTGTGATGACATTAATCATTTGTAGCATACTGACTTTGTCTAACTGTTTTTATAGGAACATGTACTCACAATGCAGAAGTGAATAACTTTCGATATTATGACGGGGTCAGTCAATCCATGATGGGCTGTAATGGCTGGGAGATGTAAGGCTAGGCACGGTAATGGCTGGGCAGGGGTGTATTGTAATGGCTGGGAGATGTAAGGCTGGGCAGGGGTGTACTGTAATGGCTGGAGTGTATTAATGGATGATTTGTTATGAATGTATGGATTGTAATGTTTTGTAGATTTTTGTACAGTTTTGTAATTGTTTTGGTGTATTTACAGTGATGATTTTCGTCATTTTTGCACTGTCCAGTAGCCATTTTTGGCATTTTACAGACCAATTTCGGTAGTTTTCTACTATTTTCGGTATTTTACAGTTGCATGACAGGGCCATTTTCGCCATTTTTAAATAACCAGCAACCATTTTGGCATTTTACAGGCATTTTCGGCATTTTACAGTATATTTTCAACATTTTGAATATATTTTCGGTAATTTTCTGTTTGCATAGCAGGGGCCATTTTACAGTATATTTTCGGCATTTTGCAGCCATTTTCGGCATTTTACAGTTTGCATAGTAGGGGCCATTTTCACCATTTTGCAGTATATTTTCGACATTTTAAAGGAATTTCGGCAATTTTCAGTTTGCATAGCAGGGGCTATTATTGCCATTTTACAGTATATTTTCGGCATTTTGCATATATTTTCAACATTTTACAGGCATTTTCGACAATTTTTAGTTTGCATAGCAGGGGCCGTTTTCGGCATTTTACAATATATTTTCGGCATTTTGCATATATTTTCGGCATTTTACAGTTTGCATAGCAGGGGCCATTTTGTAATAACCAGTTGCCATTTTTGGCAATTTACAGGCATTTTCGGCATTTTACAGTATATTTTAGGCAATAATAGAGAACCTTCAAACCAACCATTCATTAAACATTAGAATTTTTTCATTACATTCGACACTACACTCGAGCACCATGGGGGATAAGATTATTACATGTTTGCCTATTGTGCCTAATTTGTTTGCATCTTCCACATCTTACAGTGGATCTTTTCTCACCCCGTGAGAGAATTCTATTCTTCTTCGACCTTCCTGAACGTCTTCTTCCCATCGGTGGTTTAATCCTCTCCATCTCTACCATGACTTCAGGTGGGAGCTCCCATGATTTTTTATCAATAAGTGGATATATTGACTCTTGGTATGTGGTTTGGTACGTCATTGATGTGTAGTATGGCGAACAATAGTCGTATGAATCAACCCGATACTTTCTACATCTAGCCAAGGCATGTGCACAAGGCAACCCTATTTTATAGAATTTCCCACAAGTGCAATTCCCCTCAAGAAGCTTCACAGTATCTCGATGTTTTTGCCCAACCACGTAATACTGATACATAGCAATTCCATGAGAATCCAGATAACGTGTCTTTGCAATTCCTTTTTGTATTTTCTTCTCGGCCCATGTTGTTAGCCTGTCATTCATTTGCATAGCGCTGATTTTTCAATTGTAAAACATATTCTGTATCTTGAGTCGTACATTCTCCAGAAGCATAGTGACGGATATTCTCTTGCTTCTTTCAGCAAACTGTTCAGGCTCTCGGTTATGTTCGTAGGCAGCACATTATACCTCTCCACAGTATATAAGGCCCGAGCTCATTTCTCTTTCGGTATTGCATCCAACCATTGCACAACGAGAGGGTTTGAGGCTGCGAGTTCTGACATCATCTCATGAAACTCGCTTTCTCTACATGTCTTCATGGATTTCCAGAAATACGAAAATAATTGCTTATCCTTGAATGTTGCGTACATATTCTGGCTAATGTGGAATGCGTAGTAACCATGAATTGCATGTGGGAATACAACAGGGACTTGACTTATCAAATTGACATGTCAATCCGTTACAATCACCAGATCAACTACGTGCCCAAGTGCTCTTGATAATTGAGTTAAGAAAAAGTTATAACTTACATTGTTCTCTGACTCCGCTATCCCAAGGGCAACTGGAAATATGTGATTGTCTCCGTTTAGGGCTATTGTGACGATTAGTATTCCTTTGTACTTTTCCTTTAAGTGTGTCCCATCAATGGCTATCACTTTTCATAAAGTCAACTGAAAACCTCGAAGACACGGTCCAAGAGCCACACGATTATTATTCCTTTGTACTTTTCCTTTAAGTGTGTCCCATCAATGGTTATCACTTTTCGTCAAGTCAACTGAAAACCTCGAAGACACGGTCCAAGAGCCATAAAACACCTTTCAAATGCCCCATTTTCATGGTCAGCCACTATTGTTGTTACTGTTCCCAGATTAGTCCTTTTAAGTTTATGAAAATAGGGAGAGAGTTCGACATAAGAGTGGTCATATGAACCTCTAATTGTTTCAATGGCAATCTCCTTAGCTTTCCAAGCTTTCTTGTAACTCATCTTAACTTCATATTCTTCCCACACATCATGAATAATCTCTTTGGGCTTATATGAGACATTTGCCTTAATACGTCCCACAACCATGTCACTCACAACTAAACTAGTTGCTTGTCGATGATCGGGACCATTTAAGGGAAATTCACAAGAGTGATGTGAATTATAAGTCTTTATTTTGAAGACACCGGCCTTATTCACCTTCAATGCACGCAACCTCCAGGTGCAATTATCTATAAGACATCTGACTCTGTTCTTTTGTTGATTTGAATCCATAACCTTGAATTGAAAATTGCTTCGCATCGCATATCTAGCCAGTTTATTTTGTAGACCTTTTTTGTCCTTAAATAATTGCCCAAGTGATATTTCAATAGCTTCAACTCCAGTTTCAGACTCTGATGCTTCCCAATTTACATAGTCATCTACATGTCATTTAGTTGGATCACATTTGCCGATGATCGCACTGGAGCTTGTAGCAAAGCTCCTGAAAAAGCTTGTGGTGATGATTTTGGACGAGCTTGTGGTGATGATTCTGGATGAGCTTGTGGTGGAGCTTGTGGTAATGATTCGGGATGAGCTTGTCGATCTACTTGTCTTACTCGACAAAAAAAAAACGCTGAGGAACTAGGAATATCAACGTGCGAGGTATGAGAGTGTATAGTCCTTGTGTCCCACTCTGCTGTTGCCTCCCTATGTAAAAAGTCTTGACGCATTTCTTCAACATCGTATGTTGCTACATCTTCATCTTCATTAAAATCACTATAAAAGTCATGCTCATCTTCATCAGATGATCCTTCTATACCTTCAAAACCTCCATCACCATTATCATTTTCAGCCCCAAAATCTGCATTTGTGCCTCCAATCGTAGTATTAGTGTTGTCTACATAGGTGTTGGGCACAAAACTTGAGTATTGGCTGACTCCGGCTATCAAGTTTACCATCAGATAAGTCCCCTCATAGAAAGGAATGACAATCTCCTGAATATGAGGATCAACAACCTCCTGAACACGTTGATATTCACAACTCACAGAATTCAAACCAAACTATGGTTGTGGTACAGATTTCCTCACCTTCGATATATAAAAAGGTGGTAGGTATTTATTTTCTACTTTTTTGACATGTGAAAGAAATGCCTACAGCTCTTCATCCTCTGTAATATCACTAGGAGGGATTGGCGTTGGTGTAGGAATCAAACACCTCAATATAAGCTTATACTCTTCCGGTCGAGTGTTAGTTAATTGATGTACTTTATCCAATAGTTTCTCATATGTTATTTTCGAAGATAATTGCAACAACTTTGATTTTTTACCACTGTACATGTACCCTCTAACAGGTTCCTCATTATTCTACTCACCATCATAACAACAAACTGCTAATATCGGCATTATCTACATAATCAGAAAAACACTCAATCCGTTAAAAAAATCTAGAAAATATCAAAAATGCACTATAATAACATAAAACCCCCGAAATTGGGCATAAACAGTAATAACATAAAACTACCGAAAATGAGCACATAACCATCGAAATTAAGCACAAAAACCCCCGAAAATGGGCACTAATAACCGAGGTTAGGGTTAATATCATAAAACCACCGAAAATGAATACAACTCTATTGAAAAAGCACTGTAATAACAAAAAACCCCTGAAAATGAGCCTGAACAGTAATAACAGAAAACCACTGAAAATGCACACAAAACCATTGAAAATAATCACAAAATCCCCGAAAATGGGCACTGTAATAACAAAAAAGCACCGAAAATGAGCACAAATTCATCGAAAAAGCACTGTAACCATCGAAAATAAACTATAATAACCGCAAACCCCCAAAAATGGGCAAGAAAAGTAATAACATAAAACCATCGAAAATGTACACAAAACCATTGAAAATAACCATCAAAAATGCACACAAAACCATCGAAAATAAGCACAAAACTCCTGAAAATGGCCACTGTAATAACAAATTACCATCGAAAAAGCACTGTAACCATTGAAAATAAACTATAATAACCAACTATGAGCACAAAACCATTAAAAAAAATTGAAAATGACCACTGTAACCATCGAAAATGGATCAAAAACGTATAAAACACTTACCCTATTTTCTTCTTCTTATTCTACTTCGAACTCTTCTTCTTCTTCTTGAAGGCTCACACGGTGTTGAGGACTTCAAAAATGGATCAAAAACGTATAAAACAGTTACCCTATGTTCTTCTTCTTCTTCTTGAAGGCTCGCATGGTGTAGGCTTCTACTTCGAACACTTGAAGGCTCACACGGTGTTGAAGGGCTCTCTGCATAGACATGGGAGGTATTTTGGAAAAAAAAAACAAAAGGGAAGGCGCGTGATGTACTAAAAACACTGTAGGAGCCTACAGAAATAACTCCGTAAAAGGCGAGCCCATATCTGGGTTTTTTCGTAATACAGAGCCCATATCCATACTTTCCTCTTTATGAGGTGATAGAGAGAGAATGAGGACAACTCTTGAGCACGTGAGTGTGGGTGTTTGAGATTTCCCTCCAAAGTTTTAAACAAAAGGGAGAAGCCACCTTATTGGCTTTCACCTAAAGGGATCAACATGTGAGGAGAGAGAGAGAGAGAGAACCGAATGGGGATGGGGGCTTTCTTCATTGGTTGAGGTCTGGTCAAGAGTTAGGGTACACCTAACTAGGGTGTAGGGTAGTGGTGGTAGACTAGCTAGGCTAGGTGAGTTGTTAAAAAAAAGGAGAAGGGTAGAGAGAGTAGTGTTTGCACTATCTTTCCATGGGAACTTTTCCTTTAGCACAAGAATGGTTATTTTGGGGTTTAGTATCATGAGAATTCAGAGGGCAAGGGAAGAGAGAAAAGAGGGTACGGTTAGTATGGGTCTTTCTCATTGGTTGACAAGACAAGATGTGACATGAGAGAGGGGAGAGAAAAAGTAGGGTTTAAACTCTTTTTCAAAAGATTCTTTTATTCTTTCACTAAAATAGTAATTTTGGGAGAAAAGAGATCTAAGACTAAAGGGTGGTCTTAGTCAAAGGTTTAGGGAAAGGCCTCGATTGTTTCTGGCGAAGCTAGAAAGGGTTTGTCTCGGGGTTCATATAATAGGTGACAAGTGGTGGAGAAGTCAAAATCATAGGGCCCATGATTTTGACTTCTCCCTCCACACATATTAAGGCATGTGGCGATAAATGTATGAGAATAAGGGGGAGAGATATCAAATGGAGAAAAGTCAAAATCATGGGGGAGAAAATAGAATGACTTCTCCCCATTTTTTGGCCAACTGTCGCACAATGTATGGAACCCAAGACCAGTTTCTGGCTTCACCAAAGTCAATCCAAGGCCTTAGGGAAATGGGTTTGAGCTTGAGTTTAGGCAATGGACCTATGGGCTTGGACTACGGCCTTTAGTAGAGATTTTAGGTATTAAACCTAAGGGCCTAGGCTAGGGTTGGGACCTAGGATTTGACTTAGGGTTAGACTAGGGTTGGCTATGGTTAAATTTCCTAACCATGGTTAAAAAATAGGGTGTAAAAATTGGGTGCTTACACCCAAGATATAGCGCTCTTGTCCATCAGATCCACCAGTCTCACAAAATTTTGCTTGGAAAAGAAAATCATCAAATCATTGATTTAACTTGAGTTCTTAACACCAAACTTTTAACTGAGCTGAGAAAAAAATCAAAAGAGTAAGTCTGCTACCCATACTATACAAACCTGAAATTGAAAAAAAAATAAAAATATTCATATTTAGTGACAAAGTTGGGGTTTAGAAATAATTAAGCAGAGGTCAAGTTCGGAAAAATTGACAAATTCGGCAAAATAAGAAATAAATTAATAATTACAAAAATAAGAAATACATTAATAATTATTAAAATATATCTGACAATTTGATTAAGATAATATCCAAAATATGTAGTTTACTTGCCGAATTACAAGAATTATGTGTTTTTTTTACGATTTACACTCGAATTTCGTGAATAATTTGAGAATTATTTGGTAGGGATAAAATTCGCGAATAATTCGTGATTTAAAAAAAAAAAATGGGGGAATTTTGTTACTAACGGCACTTGAAAAGTAATGAAAACAAACATTTGTTGTTAGCCCATTACTATACATACTTACTTGTCAGGGTTGATGGTCTTTCGAAATCCTTCAAACATCCTATGCCCCTGCACTGCCTTGGCCATATTTCCATCATAGGTATAAACGAAGACGCCACTCTTAATTGCCACAATATATTCCTAAGGCAGCAAGTCGATTCTGATATTGCTTGAAGGGGTCCAATTCCTCTTCCCTTGCTAGACTCGAGTGGGAAAAGACATTCGGGAACACGACACGTAATGCAGCAATGTTGTTGCTACCCTAGTTCTTCCCCGCAACTATGTAAAAATGTTTGTAGTGGAAAGATACCCCATAGCCTTGAGAAATAGGGCTGCCTCTCTAGGGGACATCAGGCATCCCCCTTGGAGTCGCCTCTCTTTGCTATCAATCTTTTTCTTCCTTCCAATGCTTAACACTGTACCTCATAACAAAGAACTCCTTAGACTCGGCTGAGGTAAGGTTATGGTTGCAGCCAGTGAATGCAAGCATATCTTTCTCATATCTGTGGTAAGACTGACTCGTTATTCAGATTAAATTGTAACTAGTAATACACTTACAGAGGAAAAAAACTGGAGATGGTACCTTAAATGGAGGGCAATAAATGGGTTGCTATTGTTCCTATTCTTCCCAAGCTCCACGATCTCATTTCTGTGCTGGAGTGCCTCGTAATTTGCATGGCATCGGAGCCTCTGAATCCAACCTGAGAGACCATTATTAGCAAGCCATGAATCGGCATGGGTAAACTTTATCACCTTATGCCTCTTTAACGATTGAAGCATCGCCCCTTTATAGTAACTGGCCTGCAAATGGAGTCTGCACTTCAGATTTAAAACCGTGAAACAGAATAAGGAATAGAATACTGTCATGTACATGTATTTGAATTTTGAAGGGTTCTCATATTTAGACCTTTGATCAACAGACAGGGGGCCTTTAGGTGGGGCTTCAATGCGGCATAATGAGGTGGAAGAGACTCTACTATCTTAACATCATCTTTTAAGACTTCTTTAAAGCGCTTCCAGTCAAAAATATCCTTAAACATTGTAGTTCTTTAATCTACTCGAATCAAACTTAGAATCAATGCGGCATAATGATTGCAGAACTTTTTGGGTGCTAAAAGATAGTCAAGATTCATCATCAATTGCAGAACTTTTTGACGTTTAATCTCTATTTCTCATGTCAATTCTGTTCATCTTTTCTTAAATTTAGATGGGTAGTTTGAGATTAAACCAGTGAGTGCACTGCTGTAAGTTTCATCCTAGACTCTGTTTCCAAGACCGCTTTATGTCTAGCTATGTGAAATAAGGAAGAGAATATTTCACCTTGAAATTGAAATTTATTGAATCACAGAATAAATCTTACAAGGGGGTTTCTTATAATCGTGTTAAGCTATTCTAGGAATCTAACAATTTACAGAAAATACAATATATCTGTTTCCTAATCTGTATCATGAATATCAAGATATCATTGACCTTCTCAACACTCCCCCTCAAGTTGTAGAGTGAATGTCAAGAACTCTCAACTTGTGAATCATGGTAGAAAAAGCTTCCTTTCCCAATGGCTTGGTGAACACATCCGCAAGCTGATTTGTCGAAGCAACATACTTGGTTACAACTGAACCGTCTTGTATTTTGTCTCAAATAAAGTGACAATCCATCTCTATATGTCTGGTTCTTTCATGAAAAACGGGATTGGCTGCTATGTGCAAGGCTGCTTTGTTATCACAATATAACAATGCGGGTTTCAGATGCAATATTTGCAAATCTCTCAACAATGAGCGTAACCAAGATAATTCATAGCATGTACCTGTCATGGCTATATTCAACTTCTGCTAAGGAGAGGGACACAGTTTTCTGTCTCTTTGTCCACCAAGAAATAAGAGAAGATCCCAAAAAATATACAATGACCAGTAGTGGATCTACGAGACGTTGGACAACCAGTCCAATCCGAATCAGAAATGGCTCACAAAGATAAATTATTTTGAGAAGAGAAAAACAAACCCTGTCCTGGACTATTTTTCAAATAACGCAACACACGCAAGGCAGCTTCCATATGTGGTTTGCGTGGCGCATGCATGAATCTGCTTAATACATGTACCGAATAAGTGATATCCGGCCGGGTAATGGTCAAATAAATTAGGCGTCCCACAAGCCGCCTATATTGAGATGGATCTCTAAGCAATTCACTTGCATCTGAGAGTTTTATGTTTTGCTCCATGGGAAAATTCACAAGCTTAGCACCCAAAAATCCACCATCTTTCAAAATTTCCAAAGTGTATTTCCATTGTGAGATGGAAATACATCTCTTTGATCGAGAGACTTCAATGCCCAGAAAATACTTCAAATCACCCAAATCTTTAATCCGGAAATGACTATGTAGAAATTGTTTAATAGCAGATATAGCAGTGAGATCATTACCCGTAATAAGAATGTCATCAACATATATCAATAAAGCTATAAAGGATTTTCCTTCCCGACGTGTGAACAATGAGTAATCTGCTTTGGATTGAACAAATCCGACAGCTTGGATAGCTGTAGAAAACTTGGCAAACCATTGACGGGAAGCTTGCTTTAAACCATATAACGACTTGTTGAGGCGACACACTTGGTTCTCCTCCTGTCGCGGAAGACAGGGAGGCAAAGACATATAAATTTCTTCATGGAGATCATCATGAAGGAAAGCATTGTGGACATCAAGCTGGTGAAGAGACCAACTCTGGGCAGCTACCAAAGCCAATAAACAACAAACAATAATCATTTTAGTAGTGGGAGAAAAAGTGTCATGATAATCGATACCTTCCAGCTGGGTGTAACCTTTCGCCACCAAGCGAGCTTTGTAACGCTCAATGGTGCCATCCGAATGTCGTTTGATTTTATAAACCCAACGACAACCAATAGGCTTCTTGTCGGAGAGGGAGAGAAGTGAGAGACCAAGTGTGGTTTGCTTCTAAAGCAGCCAATTCAGATTGCATCGCATCTTGCCAGTGGGAATGAGAAGCCGCTTCAGAATAAGATGTAGGCTCAATATCCTGACTGATAGTAGCAATAAAGGAGCGATGTTGTGGAGAGTAACAATGATAAGAAATGAAATTTAAAAGAGGATACCGCATACCTTTTAGTGGACCAGATGACGAAGATGGTAATGGTTTGGGAGACGTCACTTGGTTGCAAACATAATCACGTAAAGTCGGGGGAGGAACATGGGGACGGTGAGAACGGCGCAAGACTGGTGCGGGAGGAGGGCTAGGTGAGGGGGGGGGGGGGGGGGGGGAGCAGAACAGGACCCAAAGGAGAAAGCGTATCCGGAGGCCCAGAAGGAGGGACCGATTCCAGTTGGGCCATAGACTGGACCAGTTCTAGTGATGCTGTGGGTGAGACCGGGGCTAGTGATGATGTGGGCTGGATAGTTGAAAATGATTATGAATGGAAAGGATCAGACACACAATGAGGAAGTACGGTTGCTGAATTTTGGGAAGTGGATGGAGTGGACACATAGGGAAAAATATGTTCATGAAAAACAATGTCACGACTAGTGAAGACTTTATGGGTTGCAATGTCATAGAGCTTGTAAGCTTTCTGGCCAAACGGGTAACCAAGAAAAACACAACGTTTGGCACGAGGAGCGAATTTATGAGGAACATGTACTTCAGTGGCATATGCAAGACACCCCGAAAACCCTAAGATGAGAATAAGAAGGGACCTTGCCATAAAGCCGTTCAAAAGGGGATTGCCGAGAAAGAAGTGGTGTGGGCAAACGATTAATAAGATGGACGGCTGTGAGAACACATTTCACCCAAAAATGCAAAGGGAGATTGGCTTGAAAACGAAGGGCTCGAGCTGACTCAAGAATATGTCTATGTTTGTGCTCGACAACCCCATTTTGTTGAGGGGTATAGAAGCAAGAGTATTGATAAGTGGTCCCATTTAAAAAAAGAATCCCGCATAGAGAAAAATTCTCTGCCATTATCAACTCGAATGTTAGCTATAGAAGCATTGAATTGTGTTTGGACAAAAGAGAAGAAATTGGCAAGTAAATGTTGTGTTTCACTTTTGTGTTGCATAAAAAAAAATTATGTGAACCTAAAATAGTCATCCACAATAATCAAAAAATATCTAGCACCAGAAAGAGAGGCAATTTTGTAAGGACCCCAAATGTCACAATGAATTAATTCAAATGGTTGAATAGACGAAATGGAACTAGCAGAAAATGGAAGCCGACTCTGTTTTGCAAGTGCACAAACATCACAAGCATTATTCAATTTGAAGGGAAAATTTAACAAATTTTTGGCTATAAAATCTAATCTAGAGGAAGATAAGCCCCAATCGGCGATGCCACAAGTCAGTGGAGGAGATGACATGAGAACAAGATGAATGGCTAGCAATGGCTGCTGAGGTTCTGATTCTAGGTCTTGGTTCCTTTGATGTCAACACAACCAAGTAATAAAGTCCGTCTCGCTGTTTACCCAAACCAATCGTCGTGCTCATCGTCAAGTCCTGCAAAATACACCAAGAGGGAAAAAAGGTTACGGAACAATTGAGACCTCTTGTAACTTGACTCACAGACATCAAATCCACCTTAAAAGATGGCACACCAAGCACATTTTTCAAAGAAATAACTGAACTCAAGGGTAAAGTCCCAGTAGATATAATTGGTGCTTGTTCCCCACTTGGCATAATAACTGGCGGCAAAAAAGTGTTCTTACTACTGTTGACAAGTAAATTCGGAGATGAAGTAATGTGATCAGTTGCACCACTATCGATAATTAATCGATGAAAGCACAACGGGGTTTGTGACAAACCTGAAGAAGTACCAACAGTATTAGCCTTAGGATTGGCTGATTGTGGATTCCCTTTACCGTTCATGATAGATAATATTTGCTGGAATTGTAAATCAGAGAGCCCATTCATCACTGACTACATCTCCTGCATCGTTGGACCCTCCTTGACATTGTTGGCTGAAGATTGAGTACTATTGTTGTGCTTAGAACGATAGCCTCCTTGATTGGATCTGTTTGATTTATGTTTTGGGTGTCCTAGTGGATACCCATTCAATTTCCAACATGTGTCTCGCACATGATGGTCTTGACCACAGTAAGAGCAATGTAATGGTTTCGATTAGATGAGTTGGAACGAGAAGAAGAACCTTGTCCTTGTCGAATGGACAGGGCTGCCAATTCATCCATTCGAACAGCCATTGCTACGGTCTCCGTTGTCTCTCTTGCAGTGCCCAGGCTTCGTTGCTTCTCTTCTTGTACAATGTAAGAGTAAGCTTTTGTAACATCAGGTAGCGGATTCATCAATAAGATCTGTCCTCGGATTGCACTGTAGGACTCATTGAGTCCCATGAGAAATTGCATTAATCTGAGTCTCTTATGCTATGTTTGGTTGCCGAGAAAATTGATGAAAACATGGAAAAGAACAGAAAATTTTGGATTTTTAATACAATTTGTAGTTAAGTTTTGTCTAATTTTCTTTTTTTTTTCCATGTTTTTACTTATTTTCTCGACAACCAAACATAGGGTTATGGTCTACTCCACAAGAGCAAATGGTGTCATTATGGGAGTTCGTCCCATAGTCCTTTCAGCTTTGTGTAGTAAGCGGCAATAGTCATCTGATCTTGAGCGAGACAAGCGATGCCCCTCTCAGTCTGAAAAATATGAGGGGCATTGCTCTGAGAAAAACGATCCCGGAGATCTTCCCATACCTCCTGGGCGGTGGTTGAATATATGACGCTATCCGCAAGATCCGTTGTGAGTGAATTGAGAATCCAAGATAGGATCATATCATTGCATCTTTTCCATGATGCATGGTCTTCTGGTTTGGTCTTGGCAGGCAGCACTGTGATGGAACCATCTATAAAACCCAACTTGGATTTGGCGTTCAGAGAGATGGTCATAGCTCGACACCAGGTCAAATAATTTTCCCCATTGAGGGGCTTGGAAATAAGCACCATTCCGGGATGATCGGAATGGTGGAGAAAATAGGGATCGGCAGCATCGTGCTTGCCTCCATCCAAAGAGTGTTCGTTCACCATGATGAAAAAAGCAAAGAGCTAGGATATGTCTTCCTACTCTGATACCATGTGAAATAAGGAAGAGAATATTTCACCTTGAAATTGAAATTTATTGAATCACAGAATACATCTTTATACAAGGGGGTTTCCTATAATCGTGTTAAGCTATTCTAGGAATCTAACAATTTACAGAAAATACAATATATTTGTTTCCTAATCTGTCTCATGAATATGAAGATATCATTGGCCTTCTCAACAAGCTGTGCAGGGTTAAGGTTATAAACCTAAGACTAAATAGCTGGATGAAGTTTTAAATTCAAGCTAAAAGAAGGAAGCCAAGCTGATTGGATTCAATCAGATTCCCATAAAAGTAGGAGTTCCTAACACCATTCAACTAGAAAACTTGAAGTTCTAAGAAGCTTCCCTGTTGCCAATGACCATAACCCCAACACCATGTTGTGGCGAGAGTTTTTGTCATTTTAAAAAATAACGTATAGAGGAGTATATGTCATTTTAAAAAATACATGTGGAGAGGGCGTATTTTTTTTTATTTTCAAACATATATATATCTTTACTATTATAATGCGAGAGCCAGGCACATATGAATTTTCCAAAATTCTCAAACTACTCTTATATAAAAACAAATCATTGATTTATTGTTTTACTTTAATTCTCAAACTACCCCCTTGCCTTTGATTTAATATTTTACTTTAATTCCCAAATTACCCAGAATCAAAGCCAATTGCGATTGAAGTCGGGGAGAGTTCAATCGCACCCACGGGTTAACACGAGTCCCTTTTAACTCCTATTAGCTGTGGTTAACTCCTTCCCCTCATGCTCACGTGCATCGCACGTGCCACTAGCGAGTTCAATCACACCCACAGGTTAAATTAACTGTGGTTAACTCTTTCCCTCACTCTCACGTGCATCGCATGTGCCACCCGGTAGTATATATATATATATGAAGAGGGCTATTATTATCATTTTGAAAATGTATTTGAGAAGTGGTATTTTGTTATTTTGAAAAATACTTGTAAGGAATATTTTTATTATTTTAGAAAATACATGCAACAAGGGGTATTTATGTCATCTTAAATATGACTAGTGTAATTTTGATAAATAAATGTGAAGAGGGTTGGTTACTTTAGTAATTTTTCAAATTATTTTTAAAGAGATGGGGATTTTATTAAAAAAAAATGGCACACGAATGTTTAAAATGTAAGTCCTTTTTCGCAAAAAAATTCTCATTTTCCCATAAAAAATTTTACTTATGAAAGATTTTACGTGCAAACAAATATGTGAAAAATGACATTTTCTACAAATTTGACTTGTTTTCCCTATTTTACATCGACGGAGTATCAATCCAACCATTATATCTCCTTGTACCAGTTGCAATCTATGTTGGAGGAACGATTCTCTGGAATCGAAATGATACATCCAACCTTGTTTATAAATAGGACAAATCTGAATGATCCTTGGTATGCTATAATCCTAATGAAAGGTCACAGAGCCTAACCCACATCTGTACTTCCAATATAATAGTCATCAGTGAAGATTGTAGTTGTGACATCACTGGTTCACATACCTTAGGCTTAGGTATTGTTTTAACAGCTGTGGGCTTCATATTAAGCTCTAACTCTAATTAGCATGAAGATTCAATCTTTTTTTTTATTGGATCCGGTCACTTTTTTTTCTTCGTGTTGCTGTGCACAGTCTCCACCCTGGACGGTCTCAGAAGCATTATCCTCGTAAATATGAACAGAGAGAAGATGGAAGAAAACTAGTGGTCAAATTTTCTTTTATAGAGGTCAAGGCAACTCTTTGAAAAGACAATTTCTTTACTAAATGGTTACCAAAATTTAAGGATTCAAACCTTGTGAAGAGTTGCAAACCATAGGAAAGAGACGAAAAAATGGTTGGACTTCTTTTGAAAAAAATATAAACGGTTGAGCTAAAAAGTAAATTAGAGTTTTACATACAACTCAAAAAAAAAAAAAAAACAACAACAACGATGGGACCGCGAATTCCATGCGTGTGAGTTTAGGCATACTTGATTCACAAGGAATGGGTATCAAATTTCAATACCCCTTCAAAGCCCAAAGTTTCTTCCAAGACATACTTAAAGAATCCAAATACAAATTTTAAAATATATTTTTGAATAGGAAGCCACATTTCAGAGAGGCGTCTGATTGAAGAGCTTACCAGAATGGAGTTGAATGAGTCTATTGTAAGGAATCCTTTATGAATGCCACATTTTTTACTTATCCTCTAGAAGCCGGATAATGGTAACTCCATGCCACCATAAGATTTTTGATGGGAGTGCGCCATGTACATCAATTGTGGTATATACCATAGAAAATACTTATTATACAGTGAGACAAATTTGATTTTCATAATTTGTACTTTTACTATCATACCATGTATAGTGTTGGGGCACACAAAATCTCAATTATTTTCATACCATACTTATCGATTACATAGGAGTCTAGATAAAAGGTAATCTTATACATTATATTTTTATATGTTTACCCAAAATTTTAACCGAATTATACTCCAAAGAATTATCCCCGTACCACACTTTTGATTCCATACTATATTTTACCGGAATTTCTAACTATGCGTAAAAGACAAAGGAGGTCATACATTTACCAACAAAGTTGGGCAAAGGTGGGGGTTGCAGGAGGATATGTTCAACCCGAACAAGATAATCTTTCTAGGGTTGAGGTATGTACCTTAATGAGGAAAAACGATCGGGTTGAACATATCCTCCTGTAATCAGTATATTCTACCATTCTTAATCGACCACTTAATTTGCTGGATCAGCACAAATTAATTGGAATTTTTTGCATCTACTTGGTAAATGTAATTACAGTAATCAATTTTGTTTTTGACCTACCAGATCTCTTCACAAAAGATGGCTGCAGTCTCCTCCCTACGTATTTTCTCCTAAGCCTTCTATGCTTATAACCTCTTCATAAGAGGACCAACTTGCAGAAAAAAGAGTGCTTTAATTACTGGGAAGCATGGCTATACATTTGCTACAAGTTCTTATGGATTAATTGTATTTAAACACCTCTTTAAGACTTAAAAGGATTGTAATCTTTTTAAATTCCAAAACCAAAAGATTTTGCTTAAACAGTTTAACAGAGGAGCAACTGACCAATTGGACAGTAACATCTAATCTTGCAAGAACAAGGGATAAGTAAATGCTTCAATACTCTCATGCATCTTCAGACCACAAAGGTGTACTTCTGCACGAGTGAAGCTCCGGCAAGAATTCCGACTAAGAAATAATCTAGATAAGTTAAAATTTTGGAGCTTCGACATAGTCCTGCACACAGATCAAATAGGATGAAGATATTTGGAGTTGGAAATTTTGCTTTGGATATTCTCCTGACATAAAATTCATGAGAAGCACTTCAAAGTATATAGAATAAAAGATTTAACAGGTAAGAGTGACATTTACAGTTACCTTGATGAGCATTGTAGTCTGAGGTGGAGAATCAAGATCGCCACAAGATACTGAATCTAACTTGGCCTTGCCCTCACCCATTCATAAAAATTGTCCAGGATCAAGGGCCACGCATGCTCTGGATCGTAGTTGTCAAGGTCTGGGAAGCTTATCTGTTGAAGAAAAGGAAGGGGGGGTTGAAAGATCGCTTGCATGGCACATATCTACATAAACATAAAACACTTATTTGCCACAATGCTGAAAATTTGTTTAGGCTGTGTTCACGCAAGTAAAATATTGTCAGCATAAAATTCCATTTCCGTGTACGTAAAATGGTCGGGAAAGTAAAATGTTTTACCAAAACATTGGTTTATAGTTGAAAAGAACATCAGTGATCATATTTTTTGTACGTCATTTTCCCGTATAATGGTCGGCTCGATTACTCCTCGCACCAAGAGTAATGCGACCCCAACTGCTCAAGAATGTTGTGAGTGCTTTTTTTAAATCAAAAAACATAAGATATAATATATATGGGCTAAGAGGTTACATATGCAGAAGACCTAGCAAGTAGGTATTATTAGTTGGTTTAGTTTGTGAGGTTATTAGGGTTTGAGAGAGAGAGGAAGGAGGAGATTATGTTTAGTTGGTTTAGGAAAAAATAGTATTATTAATTGATTTAGTTTATTATTTATATTCCACTAATGGTCTACTATTAATATATAAGAGAAACTAATAATAGATCTACAATACAGTATATAAGAGATAACATAAAGACAAGACCCATAAGAACAAAGCCCATAAAGCCTTATTCAACACTCTCCCTCAAGTTGGTACGTAGATATAACTCATGTTCTACTAGCCAATAATATTTCGCAACTGAGAAGGAGGATAAGCAGCCACATCCTTAGGGCACTTGGCCTGAAAGGTCTAATAATGATCTAACTCTTCCCAGAGACGGAGAAGAGTAGAGTAGTATGTAAGAATAGATATATCCCCCTGCTTGAGTTGTGAGATATTCTAACTCAACTCATAAACACGGGTTCCCCTATCTCAGAAGAGGTATGTGTCACAGCATTCCATATAGCTTTTACGGAAGGAAGGAACATGTAGCGATTACTGATGTCTGACTACATAGAGTGGAGAAGCCATGACATTACAGTTGCATTAATTCTTGGTTCTATAGACTTAGGAGTGGAGATAGTACATTTTAAGTATTTAATTTTTCTCTTGCTTTTAACAAACAACATTACAGATTGAGACGAAACAAGAAAATCTGTCTCATCTAACTTCACTGTAGTAATCTGGAGGTTTGGTGCATCACTAGTACTAACCCCAATACTCCCTCCACCCTGTACAGTGACACTAGAGGACTGGCTAACCTCAAATTCATCCATCTTGAATGTCACAAGACTGTTTTACACAAATCAACCCGAAGAGAACGCTAATCTTCAAAAAACAGCAACAAGCTAGGGTTTCACATTAAAAAAAACACCCAAAGTACCTCCACAATAGGTAGAATAGTCAAAAACACTAAAAAAGCAACCCGATAACAACCTAACAATGTTCAGGATAATAGAAATCCATGGAATAGCTCCCACCAACCGTATACCAATTTTCAAGTAACAAAAATGGGCCCCAACAGTGAAAAACGATAATTATGGGGGTGAAAAACCTTCGTCGGCCATTCAATACTTTTCCAATATTCACGAAACTTGTTTCAATCCGTCAATATTTATCATATGAATCACCCAAAAAACCATATCTTAATTTTTGTCTTCTAATTTTTGACGAAAACTCAGAAAAAGTACATATCCGAATCTCAGAAAATTCTCAAAAAATAATCATAATTGTCAAAAAAATCACGATATATCACATTGAATGATGCACAAAAAATTCTGACAGTCCGTATGGTTTTGACAATCTGTACGGCTGATGTCAGTATGACGTCAGCACTCCTCTAATTTCGTCTTGCTTAGTTGTCCTCCCTGAGTCTTCCCTTTGGCTTTGATACCAAGTTGGTTTAGTTTGTGAGGTTATTAGGATTAGAAGTTAGGGTTTGAGAAAGAGGAAGAAGGAGAAGGAAATTAAGTTTAGGAAAAACTAGTGAGATTAATGATATCTCTTACACACTTTATTATTTATATTCCACTAATGGTCTACTATTAGTATATAAGAGCAACTAATAGTAAACCCACAATACAGTTTATAAAAAATAACATAAAGACAAGGCCCATAGGAATAAAGCCCATAAAGCCTTATTCAACACTCCCACTCAAGTTGGTGCGTTGATATCACTCATACCCAATTTGCCAACTATATTTTGGAACTGAGTACTACCAAGACCCTTAGTCAACACATCAACTAGTTGATCTTCAGACTTCACAAATGGGGTGCAAATATATCCCACCTTCAACTTATCTTTGATGAAATAACGATCTACCTCAATATGTTTGGTTTTGTCATGCTGCACAGGACCCCGTGGAGGTGGGCGGCCATGTAGATCCCAACAGGTGTCTTTTGTATGACGTGTGCACCCACAATGGTCACATTTAAGTTTGTCCCGATCATCAATAGATGGTCTAAAAGATCCAAAACGACCACCTCTGCCACGACCACCACTCATGCCTCCCCGTTGGAATGAGGCTAGTACAAATCTATCAATAATGAGAGGGAGCATAACACTCTGACGACGCTCCACACAAAAATAAGTATGCATAGACCTCATTAAGGGGTGAGACCGGGTCCTTGCCAAGTATTTGAACTCTGACTTGTTCACAGTCTATATTCAGCCCTATAAGTAGCTCAAACAGTCGATTCTGTTCAACCAATTTTGTATAAGCAGTCGCATCCTCAAGACACTTAGCCTGGAAAGTCTGATAGTGATCTAGCTCTTCCCAGAGACGGTGAATAGTAGAGTAGTAGGTGGGAATAGACATATCCCCCTGCTTGAGTTGTGAGATATGACGCAACTTATAAACACGAGCTATACCCATATCTCAGAATAGGTATGTGTCACGGCATCCCATATAACTTTTGCGGAAGGAAGAAAAAGGTAGGCACTACTAATGTCTGATTGCATAGAGTGGAGAGGCCATGACATTATAACTGCATTTTAAGTCTCCCACCTGCCATAGGCTGGATCTGTTAAACTTGAGAGTGGAGATAGTACCTTTTAAGTATCTCATCTTCCCTTTGCCTTTAACAAACAACATCGCAGATTTAGACCAAGCAAGAAAATTTATCTCATCTAACTTCACTATAGTAATCTGAAGGTTTGATGCATCACTAGCATTAACCCCAATACTCCCTTCATCCTGTACAAGGATACTAAAGGACTGACTAACCTCAGATTCATTTATCATGAATTTCACAAAACTATTTTACACAAATCAACAAGCTAAGGTTTCACAACCCAAAAAACATTTAAAAATACCTCCACAATAGGTAGAACAGTAAAATAAAAATAAAAACAGCAACCCGACAACAACCTAACAATGTTTGGGATAATAGAAATCAATGGAATAGCCCCCACCAGACATATACCAATTTTCGAGTAATAAAAAAGGGCCCCAATAGTAAAAAAAACGACAATTATGGGGGTGAAATAACTTTTTCAAGCTTTCAATACTTCTCCGCTTTTCACGAAACTTGTTTCAATCCGTCAATATCTATCATATGGATCAAACACAATATGTTCGAGTCCCCAAAAACTCTTAAATCAATCGCACAATTCAAAAAACCAAATCTAAATTTCTTCTAATTTTGACGAAAACTCAAAAAAGTACATCTTCGAATCTTAAAAATTCTTTAAAATAACCAAAATTCTAAAAAAACGATCTATCACATGGAATCAAAAAAAATTTCTGACGCAAAAAAATTTCTAACACGTCAGTCCGATGTCAACATGTCGTCGTGTTGACGTCAGCACTCCTCTGAGTTCTTGCTGAGTTATATTCCTTGGGTCTTTTCTTTGGCTCTGATACCATGTTGGTTTTGTTTGTTAGGTTATTGGGGTCTGATACCAAGTTGGTTTAGTTTGTGAGATTATTGGGATTAGAAGTTAGAGTTTTTGAGAGAGAGGAAGAAGGAGAAGGAGGAGATTAGAAATTACGGTGTGAGAGAGAGAGGAAGGAGGAGGAGAAGAAGAAGAACGAGGAGGAGGAAGAAGATTAGATTTAGGAAAAAATAGTGAAAGAGATTAATGATCTCTCTCATATTTTATTATTTATATTCCACTAATGGTCTACTATTAGTATATAAGAGCTACTAATAGTAGACTCACAATACAGTATATAAAAGATAACATAAAGACAAGGCCATAGGAATAAAACCCATAAGGCCTTATTTAACAGACCCCTCTATGTTCAAATCCTGGTTAGCTTTAGGTTTGTCAATGGATCGGATCTTGATCTGATCCAATTAGATGGATCTTAATACTATTAGATTATATATAACAATAATATTATTTATATAATTTTACAAATATACTACGACACTAATCATAATTTTTTTTTTTATTAAAATATTAATTTTTAGATATATTAATGTTAATCGGATCGGATTCGGATTGAGTAATGCATAATCCAACGGATCTCGGATCGGATTAGGATATGTCGGATTCTTGATCGGATCGGATTCAGATCTAGGAAAATTCGATCCAAATCCAATCCGTTTACAGCCCTAGTTAGCTTCTCAGATGGGTTTAGGTTACTTTTCTCAAACCTGCTAAGAATCTCAAGATACGCAGATCATGGGAGCTCAAGACAGGAGAAATTGGCGGCACTGCCATTCATTTAGTTAAGAGGGGATCAGTTTGATCTTCTTTGATCAGAACCCTAAAAAGCGCAACAAGGTTTTGCATGCAATTTAGGCCAATGGGGAAACCCACATCAAGACTGATTGTAGATTTCTCGAGTGATCTTTCATAAGGGAAGCAATTGAAGGATTGAAGGTTCGGGTTTTGATAAATAATATTGGATTGTTTTTATCCACATAGTGAGGTTTTTCCTTGAAGTAGATAAAGAGCTGTTGAAACTCTTATTAAATCGAGGTTGAAGGCACTACAAAGGTTACACGGGCTGTTCTGTCGGAGATGCTAAAGTGGGAGAAAGTCATAATTGTGAATATTGGTTCAGGTGCTGCCATTGTGAATATAGCCATTTGCTAGTCACTTCAACTAAAAGCCTTTTAAGAGTAGTTCATAATTGTCAAGGCGACTAGGCAACAGACTCCATGGACGCTTGAGGCATCGCCTGATGAACTTTTTGCTGTAGACATCCCCCAATATGAGATCTATTTATGATGCATTTCCTTGAATCAGAGACCCTGCAATTCATGTAAATTACAAAATTTATAGTTATGATACACTTTGATAGAACCATCATTAGAGATAGTTATAAGAACAATAAGAGGGATTTCAAGTATTGGGGATAAAAAAACGGAATAAAAAAAAAATCAAAGTTTACAATGAATTGTCGAAAGGGGGAGAGAGAAATTATGGAGGATAAAAATAGAAAGACAGTCTACAATGATAGCCAAACATGAGAGAGGAAAGAGAGGGGAGATTAGAGAGATTGTAGGAGTAGGACTGAATAAATAACATAAAAATAGTCACGACAGTCGATGTGACATCGAACATGAGAGAGAGAAGAGGGGGAGAGAGGGAGAGGCCGTACCTCTTACTCTCATTTCTTCATTCTTTCTTTTCCTCGATCATACTCAAGAAATGTAATAAAAAATATATAATTATGGGGTTTAAACATATTTAAATTATAAAGACCTCTTTAAATATGGGTTTATGAGAGTTTTGGAGGTTCTAGAAGAAATTTGAAGCATTTAAATACTTTTATTATTATTATTATTGGACCATCTGAGCCCCCTTGTATGCCAAGTCACCTAACCGACACTAGTAACAACCATGCAAAATCAGATGGGGACCATATGGTCCACCCACAAACACAGAGAGAAAGAGAGAGAGAGAGCGACCAATTGTCCACCTATTGAGCGAGAGAGAGGACATATCAACATGAGAGAAACATACTTGACATCATTCCTCTCTTCTTTCCTCTTCTATCTGCAAACCTTTTTTGTTGGATATACAAATTCTAACATATTTTTTTGTTTACAAACTTCTATATTCAAATAAAATAAACTTTTATATATTTAAAAAATAATAATATTACATATATCAGATTTATAATAATGACTGCCTGAGGCGATTGCTTGAGGCGACACTTTTAACAACTATGGATTAGTTGTACTGAACAAATGTCAGAGATGTGTGAATTCAAGTACGTAGTTAACTGAGTACACCAACTGTGAAGGGTTCTTGTTTGGTTATGGTTTTATCACATAAAACTGCTTGTAATTTGTGTATGAATCTGATTCACACCTAGGAATTTTCTATCTAATATCCTGCCTAATTTTTCATCAATCCCTACACCAGAAAGTAAAATCCGTCAAATTTCCAAATTATTTTGAGGATTGCCATAAATAACAAGAGAACATGGTGGAAAGCAAGACGTAAAACAAACTTTAAGCAAGACGTAAAAGGTTTTAGGCAAGACATAATATGAGGAGAGGACAGAAAAAACAATGCAATCTTGATGTACAAGTGACTTAATTCCTCCCAACAAATAATTGCATCAGGACATAGGATACAAGGAATCCAGCAACCCTACCACAGATGCGTGTCACCAAATGGATCTCCAATAGACCAGAAATCAGCTCAATCACAACACAGTAACCATCCTATCAAGACAATTTCTAGACCATTTTTCATCTGTTGTAATAGTTTCAAAGAATCAGATGAGATGGTTAAAATAGAAGATCTCTTATACGGATGCCATTGACTGATGGGCCTGTACGTGTGCCATGAGAAGAGAAGCAAGGAGAACAGCATCTCATATTCATCCTGATGCATGTTCTCTTCTATTTTGCTAGTTCAACAACACAACTATATGAATTTACATAAGCTGTATTCTGCAACTGCAAGCATGAGACCTATGGTCATGTCTTATGGATATCCCAATTTATATCAATTAAAAGGAGGAATTTAAAAGAAAGAAATATAAGTCTGAAAATATCTCATGAACAGTGAAACATGATGGGCATACCTCATTGCAAAACCGGAGAAATCCCATCCACTGGTCCATGTTTACTACCTTGTAATCATTCTGGGACTGCCAAAATTTATGTACGAGTATTCAGATAAGAGATCCTTGCATCATAAATAAAATTCAGCATACCAGTGTTCAAATAACAAATCTTCACAAGGGGATGCAAGTGTGGAAATTGGCCAGCCAGTTAGAAGAATCAAAAACATAAACCACAATTACAATCCCCGAAGAGATAATACAAAAAGCAGTCATTCACCTTCAGAAACTCAATAAATAAATCAACCTGGGGGCAGAATTGGGACCCTAGAACAAGGTCTAGCAATTCGCAGATGCTCTCAATATCGATTGTCTTCTGCTTATCCTCTGAAACAATAGATAACAAGATGTCACAAACATAGTCAGGTACAGGAAAAATACGGTAAAGGAAACGTGCAAATATAATTTTCTATTGTTAAAAATTTGAAACTGCTACATTCAGATTTAATACAAGTGTACTTCAAAAGTTTGGAACGGAATACTAGGCTCTCCAGTGTGAAAAATAATTGGATAAAGTTGAGCTAATGTGTGAATACTTGGCTCTCCAGTGTGATAAATAATTGGACGAAGCTGAGCTAGTTCCTATTTGCATCAATAATCTGGTGCTTGAGCTCAGGTATGTCTTGTTGCCTTCCCCATCTGGCAACCACCGCACAACGCATCATCGTGAACATCATTCATCATGAACTTTTATTTGAGTGCACTGAATCCAAGGTTGTTAAATCGTAATCGAATCGAAAATCGTTTTAGGACTGATTCGATTCAAATCGTAAATCGTAGATTCAATCCATTTTTAAAAAAAATTGTTAAAAAATACAAAAAAATTACATAATAAATCAGGAAAATAAAATAATCTATTATCCAAAAGATTTCATTTATATCTATTGATAAAAGAAAGCAATGAACATTTCATTGCATACACTATTAAAAAAAAAAACGCGAATGAACTCCATAAAATGAAAAAAAAAAAAAAAAAACTCAATATCATTAGAGATAAAATAAGAAAATTAAACTCATAATTATTTGTTTGAGATCAAGAATCAAAAGACTTGTACAATTAAAAAGACTAATAAAATGAACTATCAAGTTTTCCCAAATTCCAACTCTATCATCTTTCTTCTTCCTTTTTTTTTTTCACAACATGTCAGCAATAGAGAGAAAACTCAAATAGGGGTTTTGGCATGTCCGTAACAGGGGTTTTCATGTTTTTTCTCTCTTCATAAAAGACATAAAGTACATTTGGAAAATCAAAAGAATTAAATAAAAAAATTTAAGTAATGGTCCATAAGAGAGGTTTCGTACTCAAATCGTATGTCGCATGAATTGTACGATTTGAATTGCAAATCGTAATCTAAATCGCAAATCAAATGAGATTTACCCAATTAAGATTTTCACCTCCGATTTGAATCGTTTTGCTTGGGATTCAAATCGAATCGTAGGATTTGAATCAAAAATCGCAAAGATTTAACAACTATGACTGAATCGATGAATGAAACTCGTGGATGGGGGCAAAGTAAAGTAGTGAAGCTCACCCTTCAAGTCCCGTGCAATTGGGCACCTTTGGGTGTTGCATATGAGGCAAGAATGGTTTGATTTTCCTTGGATGTTTGTGTTAAGGGACTGTTTGGCATCATTCCTCAGGGACAATTTCCCTTATCTCGAGAACAAAAACAGTGTAAATGCATTTGGCTACTCATTTTTAGGGAAGAATTTAAAAATAGTTCCGGTTTTTCCACAATTTTAGTAGAATAAAAACAAAGATGTTTCTCAGAATTAAATTTGAGACGTGCTTAAAACAAACGTGATGAACATGAAAACAGACTAAAAACCTGAAAACAGATGAAATAGACGAGACATAATATAAAAAAAATTGGATATTTTATGACACTTATAATTGTGTTGATGAATATAACTAGTCACAAAGTATAAATACGGATTTTAAACGACAATGATCCATTTGGGAAGTGCGGGTTTTATACGGAAAAAACACAGGAAAAGTATGGAAATTTTTAATTAATAGTTATAAATAAGTAGGAAACATAATACCAACTCCTAACAATCATTCAAAGTCATCATTCAACAAAAGAATTCCCATTATATAGCCAATAGCATCATTTACCATTCAACCATTTTAACCAATGTTGTCAGAACCGGACCGGAGGGTGAACCGGTTAGGCTGCCAGTTCCTGGTTCGACAGGTTCAACCGGTCGGTCCAACCGGTTTGACAATGAACCCCTTCATAAAATCTGTTCATTTTTTAAAGCTTCTCTTTAATTATACCACAAGCCACCACTTGCTTTGCAAGCAAGTTAAATCAGTCACACAATTAAAGCCCACTTTGATTTAGACATGCAAGTATTGATAAATGTCAGATAACATCAATCAAGATATCACACCATCTATCAAACAAAGTTACAAAAACATAACACTTCGTCATCCACCTTGCGAACGCCTAGATGTGCCTCAAACCCCTTCTCGGACAACATCAACTCTCATTCCTACCGTTTTCCACCACTTTCGCTGCAATTTCCTCCAAAGCCACTATTTCCGATGCTCTTACCTTGCTGCAAATCAAATGTGTGGATCTCCAATCATTGTGACCTCTCTGCTTCTGATCACTGTCATGAACTCCTCTATACTTCCCTCCACCTCCTCATCTGGGGCAAGAACAGTTGAAATGGCATTGCTCCTCACTTGGCTTAGAGAAAGAGTCGCCGATGCTTCCAGGGGCTCAAGTAGATATCATGAACGATTATTGGAACCGGTCACCGGGTTCAACCGTCCGGTTCTCCTGGTTCTTTAAAAAACGCACGGTTTTCAATTGGTCCGGATTTTGGAGGTTCTGAAAACCGGCGAGGGGCCTAGTTCCCAGTTTTGCCGGTTCGACCGGCCGGTCCTGTTCTAACAACACTGATTTTAACAAACGGATATCATCATTCATCATTCAAAAAAAAGTATAACACCATCATCCTCTAAACTAGAACGCCATAATATTCAAACCCTCACATAAGCTTCAAAGTTTAAACCCTAACATAAAATTCAATAATATCTTTGTAAAATAAACCCTATATGCAAACCCTATCATATCATTATACATAACAAATAAGTAATGAGAGTCCTTAATATTAAATTCAATGTGTAAAGGATAAAAATAATGGATCGCCATTTCAAATGGTCACCTTATAAAACTTTGTTTTAAATAAATATGTTTTTTGTACGCTTATTATACGAATTTAATACAGAAAATGTGTTTACTACACGTTTTATACGGATATCACTGTTTTAAACTTAATACAACATAGGTACACCGTTTAAAACGGTCATAAATCATAGGGGTATTAATATAAAGCCCCATCTAGATAGGTAGTCCGACTCCTATCTTTGTTTCTCTATATTAAAACAATACACAAATCAAGGAAAAACTCGATTTACAAAGTCTTTAAACCAATGTTCTCTATAGCTCATTGTCCCTTATCTTCTTGTAGGCATTTGGGTTTTGCAGGATACCCACCATCAATGACATCTTCAAAACCTTACATAAAAGAATATCTTCCTTTCCATCTTCGATCTCATAACAAAAACCCCTCACTAAATTTCTTTATATTCTCCCATTTTTCTTTTTCTTTTTTTTTAAATATACCTGTTTGAGAAATATTTCGGAAGCTGTAATTTTTAAGAAGGTTATCAAGCAAGGGGAATTACTCAATGATGGGGAAGAAGTAATGTTTGTTTGTGAATTTAATTTTGTTTCATCTAAATTCTAAGGTCAAAGGGAAAAAACAACGAAGTACCCCAAAAAATGGAGAATTACTCCACTTCCTTTGTTGTTTTGATCGGTTCAAAAACCTAAAAAGAAGACCTCTCTCTCTCTCTCCAAGTTCTGAAGGGTCTCGTTACCTTTCCAGTCTTTTTGAGAGGTCACCCGCTTTTCATTAGGGATATGTTTGCTAATCAAATATTCTCAAAAATTTTCTTTTATAGGTCCTCCTTTAAGGAAAAAGGCTCTTCAATTTTTGGGTAATATGAAATTTATGAAATCTTTATGTACTTTTTGGTTATTGCATTGGTTTTTTTATTATTATTTTCAACTGGAGATATTTTCTTTTCTGTATAATTAGGATTTTTGGTTGTCTGAGTTGTTGCAGTTTCAGGGGTTTGATGTTAAAAGATTATAAAAGAGGATCCTACAACTTGGCGTCCTTGTTCTAAATTCTTGCTTACAATTAATTTTGGACAAAATAATATGTATTAGGTCATCAGATCAAATAGCCTTTGATTTGAGTAAACTGTGATTCATGGCTCATATTGGGATTATCAACGACCTCCATCTCCTAGAAAATGTGATCGGTTTGAATTATGGTCTGCCAAATCCCATGCCAAAAATTTTCGAGGGAATTACTCAGTGATGAAGTTGGTCCGTTATTGAAAATGCACAGTGTAATGGCCCGACTTCTAGTTATCAGATGATGTGTAATGACCCGACTTCTAGTTATCAAATAATGTGTTATTTAGTATCAATACAATATTGAAGTATGTAAGTTAAGAATAAATTCATTAAGAAAGGGGTGACCCTGAGAGACCCTAAGAAATTCAAACTTCAGATCACAATATTGATCAATCGGAGTAGAATTTCGAAATTCTGACAGTAACAGAAATGATCAGTCTTATGTAAAGAAGGGTTTTAAAAATATATACTTTTTATTAATTTTAAATTACTAAATAATTACTTAGTTATAATTAAGGGATTAATTATAAGTAATCTTTGAATTAAGGACTTAGGAATAATAAAGTTAAGAAGGAGGAGTTAAAATGATAAGTAATCTTTGAATTAAGGACTTAGGAATAATAAAGTTAAGAAGGAGTTAAAATGTTAAGTAATCTTTGAATTAAGGGCTTAGAACTAATAGAGTGAAGGAGGAGTTAATATGTAAGTATGAGAATAATAAAGTTAAGAAGGAGGGATTAAAGGTGAGTATGAAAATTTTAGGCTATGTGTTGGGTGGTGATGAAACCCACCCACACATGGACCTTAAGAGAGTTTTAACTCTCTTCTCATCTTAGACTATACTGTAACGGAGAAAAAACAGTAAGCTTACGGAAGAAGAAGGGAAGAAAAGGAAAACGAAGGGAAAGGAAAGAAGAAAGAGGAAGAAAGAAGAAAGAGGAAAAGAAAGAGAACTGTTGGGTGGGTTGATTTGCTGAAAATCTGCAAAAAGAAAGTGAGTAATTAGTCATATTATTTAGGGTTTTATTCTCTTAATTGTAAAATTGATTTAGGGTTTAAGATATTTTTGATTAATTACTACTACAGGAGTTCTCATGGTTTAAAATTTTGATATGTATCGACCGATACATATCTTATATGGAGCTACTCGATAGACTGGTACGCTGAAAAAAAAATTCCCCCGTATCAGGGTCAATACAGGCTCAATACACAACTTATTTACATAAACTATTATTTAAGTAAATGATTTTAAGTTAATTTTACTTTCATTTATGTAAGATATTAACATGTAAATAAGATTATCCCTCATTTGAATTCAATAAAAATTATCCTGGATCCAAATTCCTGAAGAATAAAAAATTAACTTTCCAATTTAAGAACAAAATCCTCTTTTTAGCACCTTTTAGGGATTTGGTCAAAATTTCAACTTTCAAATGATAAGGCATTTCTCAAATATTAAAATTTCATAAATTTTATTATATAAAAAATTACCAAACCTCAAAAATCTGGCAAATACAATCTCAAATTTTAGTCTAAAAAATTATTTTCATGTACATTATCAAAAATCAATTAACAATGTAAAGACTTACATTTAAGCTTAAAATTTATGGTTGTAATTCAATACATTCTTATTTAAGGTTTTAAAATCTAGATTGTTTTTCTTACACTTAACTAAGTGATTATGGTTTATATTTTCATACCTTTTTATCAGCATGCACGTCTTTTTTAACTTATAAAATTGTTAACTCTCATATGCATGGTTATAAACATAGTTAGGGACCTTCATTTAGTTTATTTTTACGTTATATTTTCATTAAAGAATTTTATACATGGTATCCAAGTTTTTCCTTACATATCCAAGCGTTTCTTAGCATATCCTGGTTTTTCTATCGTATCCATCCGATACGGTCCGATACTTCGATAATTATCCTGTTTTGGACTTACCGATATGACACTCAATACCGTTATTTTAAACCATGGGAGTTCTAAGTGGCCTCTACTGACAACAATCGTGAGGGGTGGCAAGGTATTCAGTGCCATTTAGCTATATGGTATCTTGGGCATCTCTATGCGTGTCCAGCTATTTTCATTAGTATCCTAATTTAGAATGTGAATTCTGATCATTTAGAATCAATTTTGAAGTGTTTGTATTTCTGATTTCATTCAGGTCTATGTGGTATGGTTTTTTTAATTACATAAATTTTAAAATAGTGCATGTTTCATCGGGTTTGAACTTTATAAAATATCATTAATTATTTGCTAAGCTTTTTAGCTCACTTTTCTTTTATTCTTCATTTTGCAAGTGAGGAGTAGTAGAGGAGATAGCTTTCTGGCATAGTTGTCAAGGCGACCAGGCGACAGACCCCATGGACGCCCAAGTCGGTAGCCTAAGACGCCGAAGGCGTCGCCTGATGAACTTTTTGTTGCAGCAACCCCCTAATTTGAGATCTATGTATGATGCATTTTCTTTTATAAGAGGCCCTACATTCATATGATTTACACCATTGTCAAGATGCACATTGATAGAACCATTGTTAGAGACAGTTCTAAGAATAATAAAGGAGGACTTCAAGTGTTGGAAAAAAAAAGAACTAAAATTAAGTCTACAATGACTACTAAAAGGGAGGGGAGAGAGAGAGGAATTGTGAGAGATAAAAATAGACAGCCCAACAGGAAAGAGAGAGGAAGGAGAGGGGAGAGGAGAGCAGGGAGAATATAAGTTTGAATAAAAAGTAGAAAAATAACTAGACGGTTAAATGTGACGCTGAACAAGGGAGAAAGAAAAGAGGGGGGGAGAGGGAGATGTCGTGGTGTCGTACCTCTTACTCTCATTTATTTCTTTTTCTCGATTATATTCAAGATAAGTAATAAAAATAATATTGATAAGTAAAATATATAACTATAGAACTTGCACTTATTTAAATTATAAAAGAATACTTTAAGTATGAGTTTATGAGAGTTTGGACGGGGGGTAGAAGGAATTTGGGGGCATTTAAAGGCTCTTAATTTGTTATTGGGCCATCTGAGTTGGTTGTAAATTAACAACCATGGAAAAAAAAATGGGGTCTATTTGGTCTACCCATAAACAGAGGGAGAGACCAATTGGTCCACCCATCGAGAGAGAGAACAAGTTAACATGAGAGAATCATACTTGACACTGTTCGTCTCTTTTTTCTTCTATCTGCAAACTTTTTTTATTGGATATACAAATCCTAACATATTATATTGTAAAAGACATGAGAAGTATGAAAAATAATATATTTTTTTATTTACCAAATAATCATATTCAAATAAAATAAATTATATATTTTTAAACAATAATAATATTATATATGTCAAATATTTAATAATGACTGCCTGAGGCGGCAAGTCGCCTGAGCCCAGCAGAGCGCCTGGTCGCCTATGCTTTTTGGTGTATAGGATTTGAGAGGCGAGGCCGGAGATTTCATGAGAATTATAAAAATAAACGTAAACATACATGTATGATACCGTACGTTTTATAGGAGTCACCAAAAAACACTTTTAAAAAAAAAGAACACATGTGTCACGTATTATATATATATATATAGGGAAGGGATCTGTAGACATATGTAAAAGAACATATAAGTTCACATATGGTTACAATCGATGGATCTCCCGATCTAACGGCCACAATCACCACCCTTTTTATATGCACAAAAGCTTTTAAGGAAATTGATTTTTTTAAAAAGATTGAGCAAATCTTTTAGTTTCCAAACAAACACGTTCTCCTTCTCTCTCTGGCATTCTCTTTCCATCGCCTCTCTCTCGGCTCCTTCTCTCTCCTGCATTCTCTCTCTCCATCGCCTCTCTCTTTCAGGCGTTTCATATCATTTTGGAAAATGTTTGAGCTCTTCACTACAAATTTCAAGAGATCTCCATGATTCCATCTCACGGGAATTAAACTGTGAACAACGATTAGCCTCATGTACCAAGTAAAGACAGTAACCTTCTCCCATTTCTTTTCTTTAGTAGTTAATCATAATACATCTTCAAAGCAGAAACATAATAATGTGGATAATATATCAATTAAGCACCCCATGCATACTTTCTCATAGCCCCGTCAGTCAATTTGAGGGTCTCCTAACCTCCCACAAACCCAGGCCTCCATTTTAATATTTTGCAACACCCCACCTCCCTAGTTCCTCCCTTCTCCAACCACCATGTGTCTTGCATTCCTTGCGGCAAAAAATATGATTGTTTGATCAGGGAGTAATTCAGAGTATCAGACAATTTTTATTTTATTTTTTGATCAGGGAGTAACTCAGAGTATCGGACAATTAAGGTTCCTCTTGCATATCTGGCCTCCTCTTGGCTTGCAATGCCAATCGCACGTCCCTATCCCGCTCAAATTCTCAGTAGTCTACTCTCTGTAAGAAGGAAACCTTATCTAGATACTAGTTTGAGCTCTTCTTGTATGCATCCAGCTCCTCTTCCAGCCCCTTCTCTTCCTTGAATTCCCTCAGTCCTTTTTCGTCTTATCGAGCACACTTAGCTTCGTTTTCTTCTTGATTTGTTCAAGAACAGCATCTACAGCAGAAAGTGGCCCCACTGATACCTTGGTTTTCTCAGCTGCTCCCTTTGAGTCAACATCAGCAAGCTTTTTTACTTCAATCTCTCACCAACAAAGTAGATTGTAGGAGAGAGAGAGAGAGAGAGAGAGAATGTCAGAGAGAGGAGCCGAGAGAAGGAGAACATGTTTGTTAGGAAACAAAAAGATATGCTCAATCTTTAAAAAAAATTCAATTTCCTTAAATGCCCTTATGCATATAAAAAGGGTGGTGATTGTGGCCGTTAGATCGGGAGATCCATTGATCGTAACCATATGTAAACTTATATGTTCTTTTACATATGTCTATGGATCCCTTCCTATATATATATATATATACTACCGAACACCCTATGTGATGCATGGGAAATGAACCTATGTCGTATGTTATTTTAGATTTGAACCTATGTCATATCTCATTCAAGTTCTTAATAAGTGAACCAACCTAACGCCCACACTAACAGACCTGGAGTATTTTTCTTATGGTCATTTTCTTTTTCTTACAAATAATATAATATTAGTATATTGTAGTGCCATAGGGGTCTCTTCCTTACCTCGGCAAATTTACCTATATAGGGCACTTTTTGTTTTTGATTTTAAAGTTGTAACATGAGAAAATGGTGCTTATATTATTTGCTCCTTGTGTGATCATAAACTACTTCTGGATAGGTGATTGTATTATTAGTTCTATTTTAGGAGGAAACTTTGAAAGAATTTACGCATATGATCATCAGAAAATGAAAAAAAGCAGTAGAAGAAGAAAAGATTACCGTATGTTTTATAGGAATTGCTAAGAAATAGTTAGAAAAAATGCATGTCACATACTATATATATAGTGTATTTACTAGTCACAAGAAATCATTTAAACAAAATATTACACCTTCACCTGAGCTAGAGTATACCACATGCCATTCAAGACTTAGCATACCTGTTAGGCAGTAACGAAAGGCATAGGAATAGAAATCCACGAAATTTGATGGCCTCCTGACCTTTTAAAAACATAAGAATGCGATCAGCACTAACATACCCCCTTTTTAGCTAATCAAGAGCATCCAATATGAGTTTTAAAAGATTAACATGCTCAAATAAATACTCCAAACGGGAAACAATGACAATAAAGTACCTCTTTCTCCAATTCTGGGAATGCCTTCTTTAATTTGTTGATAGTGTCAGCCCGTAGTGCTTTGAGGCCGCTTCGCCACTCATCCTATTAATAGGATTAGCAATGTCATGTCAAAGGCAAACAACAAAAAATTAGAAAAGGCAATTCAAGGAACCTTTAGTGTAGAGTGTAAGGACGATCTACCAACAGCATACCAAGTACATGTGAAATGCAAAGGCATAGACCCTGTCTCCTTGAGCCCCAAGTAGGATATAAGTATGTCAAAACCCATTTGATTGACATGCAAAGGCATAAAACCAACCACTCCTTGAGCCCCAAGTAGGATATATGTACACCAAAACTGTAACGCCCCAAAATCCCAAATTGGTCAAGTAGGACTTTGAACCCGTGACAGTGCATATCTAACCCGTCCTAACAACATATAAATTATGAGTCTCAAAATTTCTCAATTTAAAATCTCCAACATTAATAATGTTCAATTGAAATTTTCTATAATCCAAAAATCATCAATGCAATTGACCAATCATAAACATAATTAAATCCGATCATCCAATGTGATCACATCTAAAATTGAATTCAAACCTAAGCAACATCAATTAAATTATCTGAGTACAACTCTTTTCAAATTAAAATAAAACTACTACTGCATCAACAATAGATTCATCTATCCAGATCCCTTTCCCCTTCAGGATGATCACCTTCGGGCTCCTCTTTGTATTCTTCCTCAATCCACGGACCTAGAGCGCAAATGTCAAATCTCGAATCCACCAAACAATAACAGTTTGGTTGAGCATTGGAAATACTCAATGGATATAATGCATAATTAACAATATAAATAACATGAATTTTAAGACATATTATACTTCATAATATCAAAGTGCGGAAGCATTTAAAACAGTTCATATAATCATTCCATAACATTTTCATATTCATGACTCATGTGGACTTTTGATACACATGCAAACTCATGTCCATTCATATAAGGTCTATACCCGTTTCCATACAAATTTCCATTATCATACCAGGTTTCCAAGGTCCATACCATTTTAGGTCCGTACCATATTTTCATGCCATCACAGGCTCCGTACCATATTTTCAAGTTATCACAGGCTTACCAATTTCATACCAGGTTCCAAGGTCCATACCATTCTAAGTCGTACCATATTTCCATGCCATCACAGACTTACCAATTCCGTACCAGGGTTCCAAGGTCCATATACTTCTAAGGAGCCCTGGTATGAATGATATGGACCTAGTGAAAATGTATGAGCATGGAATTTACATGCAGATTGAACGGATGTGAGCATGGAATATACATGCAGATTGAACGGATGTGAGCATGGAATTTACATGCAAATGGTACGGACCTTAGAAGTATATGGACCTTGGAACCCTAGTACGGAATTGGTAAGCCTGTAATGGCATGGAAATATGGTATGGACCTTGGAACCCTAATACGGAATTGCTAAGCCTATAATGGCATGAAAATAGGATACGAACCTAGAATGGTATGGACCTTGGAACCCTGGTATGGAATTGGTAAGCCTGTGATGGCATATAAGCCTAGAATGGTATGGACCTTGGAACCCTGGTATGATAATGGAAATTTGTATGGAAACGGGTATGGACCTAATATGAATGGACATGAGTTTGCATGTGTATCACAAGTCCGCTGAGTGTTTCCAATGCTCAACCAAACTGTTATTGTTTGGTAGATTCGGGATTCAACATCTGTGCTCTAGGTGTGTGGATTGAGGAAGATTACGAAGAAGAGCCCGAAGGTGATCATCCTGAAGGGGAAAGGTATCTGGATAGATGGTCCTATTGTTGATGCAGTAGTAATTTTATTTTAATTTGAAAGGAGTTGTACTCAGGTAATTTAATTGATGTTGCTTAGGTTTGTATTCAGTTTTAGATGTTGTGATCACATGGGATGATTGGATTTAATTACGTTTATAATTGGTCAATTACATTGATGATTTCTGGATTATAGGGAATTTCAATTGAACCTTATTAATGTTAGAGATTTTAAATTAAGAAATTTTGAGACTCGTAATTTATATGTCTTATATGTTATTAGGAAAGGTTGGATATGCAATGTCATGGGTCCAAAGTCCTACTTGACCAATATGGGATTTTGGGGCGTTACAGAGTGGTATCAGAGCTCAAGGCATTAGATCCCTTAAGAATAAGACAATTGACTAAGATGAACCTAATGTCTTGTAGAAGTGAGTTCATTAGGAACAAGGGACATTGTGAAAAACTTAGAATAGCAACATCATGAATAAAACACTAGAGTTATGTAGGCTTAGATTTGAGTGTTAGCCTTGTGATTAAGATTGTGTTCAAAGGGAGACTTATGGGTTATTCTTAAATCTGGTTCGGATACCGACTGAGCTACGGCATTGGGTTCAATAGGGTTAAATAGGTGGTACTAGAAGGAACTGGCTTGGCAAATAAGATGTAAGTTCTCTAATACTTGGGCTTTAGACTTCATTATAAGTCTAGGTTAAATTTATGTTCAAGTTAGACTTATGATTTATTATTTGCTCTCAGGACTATCGTCATGAGACGTTGTAATCGAGGAAGTAGGAACCCAGTGTGGAATTCTATGATGATTGTAGAACATGCTATTATACAATTATATGTGAAATAATATTGTGATGTACGAACTTATGTATGCTAAATACAAATTATAGCATAGTTATTATGAGCCTCGGGCACACTACTGATAAATGAGTACCTAAAGCATGTGTTAACCGACATGGGTTTGACACATTCTTTCGTTACTCCTCGTTTTGCTGAAGATTCCCTTCAGAGCCAAGTCAACTGGATTGTGAGTTATCCAGTGCAACTCCGATTGTTAGTTCAGTTATCACGGTTTTGGTACACCGTGCTTGTGTTATCCCGATTGGAACACATAAGTTGCTAGAAGACCGGATTATCCTTCATGTTCAAGACTCTGACGTCATCTATGGAATGGATTGGCTTTCAACTTAACTTGGGAGTGTAAACTATTTCAAGAAAAGTACTCTCACTTGGTTACCTAAGGTACCAACCTGATTGGCGATTATAACCAACCAATTCCAGTGTTGAATGGTCACAAAATATGATGAATAGTACACAAATTTCTAAAACAAATGTGAATGTTCATCCAATCAGGCTGATATTTTGGCCCAGAGGATCTCCTATTATAGACCCATCAATGGTGGATCCAGCATCCCCACATGTATTAATTTCCCACTAGTAGACTGTACTATAAATACACACAGCAGATAGCTTAGATCTTAAATAACAGAAATTAATTATGAAATTTTGGGTATGCCATCTACTTGAGAACCAGATAGAAGACACATGAGCTATAACAATTCATTCAAAACAATAATACAAATAATAAGAGGATTGAATCCATGTGACCATTGAAATTAATACCCATACGAGAATGCTATGGCTTACCAGGGTAAAATATCCCTGCTTTTCAGCTTTCATTTTCCTGATACATTCAGTCCATCAGTTTTATAGTACAAGCTTAAAATACAAAAGTGAATCAACTGGGAGGTGACATGTCTACAGCAAATAACTTACCAAGCAAGCATCAATATCCTGACGTCAGTATGATCCACTTCCACATCCGAACATAGTGCCTCAATTCCCTCTGGTCTGTTAAGGCAAACATAAGAAAATAAGCAATTTTATACTCCTAGTAGAAATAGATGTTTGTTCCACCATAGTTACATCAACTTCTGGGTATTCATCATATCATAGGACTCCGTGGTATCCATCATATAATGGAAAGGAGAGAAGTATACTGAGAAAGTACTTAATGAAGTGGAGAAGGAAATATGAGCAACTTTTAGTATTAAATAATAATTGGTAGGGTAGCATAAAGCATACTTTAACTTCGAAAAGTTATACCTCTGAAATAAAAACTCCTAATTCTTCACAACGAGATTTTAGAGAGAAAGATCACCACAAGTTAATATTTTCCTTATATTTTTAGGAGTCTTCGTCTGAAAACTCATTATTATTTTTCAGCCCAAAATTTATCAAGTAGAAGTGTTTTGTTTTTAAAAAATCCCCATCCGTTTCAATTCCATCGCAATTTCCATTATTCTTAAAAAAACTTTCTGGAATTCCACTGTCTGAATTCTTCAAGATTTTTTGTGTAATTTCCATGAGAACTTTTTTATTAACTTCTAAGTTCCAATGATGAATTCTTGACAATTTACTTTCATTTTAAATTTTATTTCATGGTGAGAAAATCTTTCCCTCATTTGCAAAACATCCAAGTGAAATCCAAAAGAATTGTATAATTTCGTATTAATCAGAAAACAATAAAATAATTACCAATACAAACAGGAAGAAAATAATTTTAAAAAAAATGTTACAAAATTCCAAAATAAAATTTACATGGAACTTGAGTCTCAATTGCAGTAATACTCACTTTGACAAGAGCACCCACCAGCCTACCCCTCTAGCTCATATGCAAGGTTTTAAAATTCGAGTTGAATTATTGATAAATTTTGATTTACTGTAGATACTGTAGACACCCTATTTTGCATGAGCCTGGAAAAATTAAGGATACCAAGTATTGACAAAGAGAGAAGACGAGATCCGGACTCTAGAAGGTCGAAGATCAAAGCCGAGAACAAAGCCCAAGCCCAAACCAACTCGAGCCCAAAGGGGCAGTTTTTTTTTAGCTTACAATTAACCCGCGCCCTTTATAAGGGCGCGCCCCTATTTTTTGGCCAACTTCAGTCCCGTGGTCTTTAGAAAGGCGCGGCGTACGGAAACCCTAATTATAACCTCGTCTTGCGTGCCAACACGTTTTGGGTTAGTTTTTTTTAGTCCCACATCGGAAAAAAAGCGTGAAAACCTTGTTGTTTCACCTTATAAAAGGGACCTCATACCAACCCATTGGATCATCGAGAAACCTTGAGGAAAAGACCTTGAAAACTTTGGAAAACCCATTCCACACCTTGAAAACCTTGAAAGATCCGGAAAGCCTTTGAAACCTAGAGAATTGGGGGGGAAAATCCTTGAGAGCTTTGAAGTTCTAAAGCTTGGGGAGAACTCCGAATAGGCTTAACTTAGTCCTCGAATTCCAGAAATCCCAGCCATCAAGCCATCAACCTAGGAGGGATCTTCACCAACTTTGGGGAAAATCTTGGGAGTTCGGATCTCATCGAAGCATTCTCTTCAAACACTTGGAGCACAAAAAAGGGAAAAGGTATGCCACATCCCCATCTTCTGTTTCTACCCGTCCAAGTCTCTTCTTCCCTCACTTTCCCTGAGTAGCTCGGAGATTTCCCTCTTCACGGTTGTGCGGATGAGGAAATCCGGGTGAAGGAAATGGCTGGAAGACCAGATCTTCGACTTCTTTTTAAAGCTTTTCTTCATTATTGTTAGTAGTTTCGTCCCTTTTCCATCCAAAGGTAGGCGAGGCCCCTCTTAACTCGGTTGAGGAGAGATGTGTGGCCGTTCGTCGATTTAGGGAAAAGAAATTTTGCCGCGCAAGTAGGGAGAAACTCACCCTAACTCGGTCGAGGAGGGGTGGCTTTCTAATCTCGAAATAAAAGAAAACAAGTAAAGACGAAATCGCCTTAACTCGGTTGAGGAGGGGTGGTTTTTCTCGAAATAATAAAAAGAAGAGAAAATAATTTTAAATTAATTTAATAGAGAAAGTTAAGAGGTAACCGTCGCTCGACGGATGAGGTGGGGTGCCTAACACCTTCCCCAACTCATAAAAGAATCCCCGGACCCAATCTCGATTTCTTATTTAATCGAGGGTTCTTAATTATGGGTGACCAATCACACCCAAAATCTTGATTGGTGGCGACTCTAACAGATCTTGGCTCCTCATCGGTTGAAAAACACGGATGTGAGGAGGAGATCAACCCGGGCCGGCTATCGCACAGCTGGCGACTCTGCTGGGGACCTAGAGGATTCAAGCCTCAATTTAACTTTCTCCACTAAATTATTTTTTTGTTATTTTCATTTTTGTCGTTTTCTTCTGCTTTATCTTTTGCACCATTGTTCACGGCATCCACCTCCCCTCATGTTGTCCGAAACCGGACTTACCCCCTATATTTGGAACTAAATAGTTGAACGACCGTGGATAGCATCCCGGAAACGGCGACGAAACATTCCAACCCCAATCGTTTTGAATAATGGAAGTGCACGGGTCGTGCACGGATATTCTATGATTGTGGGACCCTTTTTGGGTGGATATTAGAACCCTACAAACCTCATATAGAAATATTTGTTGAGGACACGTTAACTTGCATGTTTCTGATGATAGTATTGAATGATGTTAATGTTTAAGATAGTCATCTGCACAATGTTCAACTGAGTGGTGCCGTAAGTCTTTGGTGTCCGCACTGGATATTACAGAGCAACTACCCAAAAAAGCTCAGGCATTAGAACATTCTTTATTCACTATATTGGTTAACTTGCATGTTTTCTGATGATAGTATTGAATGATATTAATGTTTAGGTAGTCATCTGCACAATGTTCAACTGAGTGGTGCCGTAAGTCTTTGGTATCCGCATTGGATATTACAGAGCAACTACCCAAAAAGCTCAGGCATTAGAACATTCCACTTTCTCTATATGGGTTATCTTCATGCTTTATTATAGTCTCTGTTGACGGACACTTAGTTGTGAGGAACTTTTCTTTAGTTGAACCTTCAGACAAAAAAAAAAAAAGGAGAATGAGTCATTGTTTTTCCCCTAAGTCCTACGGGCAACCTTGTTAGAGGCTAAAACCTCTATCCCGCCTTTGTGTTTTTCCCCTAAGTCCTACGGGCAACCTTGTTAGAGGCTAAAACCTCTATCCCGCCTTTGTGTTAAAATCCCCTAAGTCCTACGGGCAACCTTGTTAGAGGTTAACACCCCTATCCCGCCTTTGTGTTTTTCCCCTAAGTCCTACGGGCAACCTTGTTAGAGGCTAAAACCTCTATCCCGCCTTTGTATTTTTCCCCTAAGTCCTACGGGCAACCTTGTTAGAGGCTAAAACCTCTATCCCGCCTTTATGTTAAAATCCCCTAAGTCCTACGGGCAACCTTGTTAGAGGCTAAAACCTCTATCCCGCCTTTGTGTTTTTCCCCTAAGTCCTACGGGCAACCTTGTTAGAGGTCTCACCTCTATCCCGCCTTTTGATCTTGACTCATTCTTGGAAAAATAATAAAAACAAAAAAAAAAAAAATAGCAAAAATAAGTTCGAATTGTTTGTTTTAGCTAAAGGAAAGTTCCTCATCAAAAGAAGTGTTCATCAACAGAGATTCTTCCCATATTTGATCCTCTTCTTTCTTTCTTACTCTCAGGTCATTCATTATAGCTCCGAGAAGGAAAACTTTGTCCTCGTTGACACAACCCGTTCGGAGTCCTTATTTCTTAAGATCCAGGCATAACTCTCCCGAAATGGCAAAAGAACACGAACCTGTACGAAGTGAGTTCGAACTAAGAACCACAGATGAGTTGTCCGAATTGAGAAGCAACATGCAGAACATGAGTTTAATGATGGAGCAGATTCTGGTTCGATTAGACAAAAACCCGGATAACCCGAAAGGGTCGAATGATCAAACTAGATTCCCAAGGCAAGCGCGGACAGGGGCACCGCCACCACCCCCACCAAATGATCCGGGCCACACGGAGGAGCAACCTGTGTATTTTGATCACCCAAAGATGACCCATTACGAAGAAGAAGAATGGCGCCATGAGAATTCAAAAAGTTCGTTAGCCACCCAAGTGGAAAAGCTCACAAACGACCTACGGTTGGTAAAAGGGGCCGATCCGTTCACCAAAATAGATGTTGATGATCTATGCTTATATTCTGTAACCAACCTCCCGCCTAATTTTAAGATCCCGGAGTTTAAGCAATATAATGGCCAAGGCTGTCCCATAGCCCACTTGAAACTTTATAGCGGTACATTAGGGATATATGGGAAAAATGAACAGTTAATGCTACAGCTTTTTCAAATGAGCTTGTCCGGAGGGGCGCTGCAGTGGTTCTCTGAACTTGATCATTCTAGGATCAAGCGCTGGAGGGATTTGGCGGAAAGCTTCGTGGCACAATACCGATACAACACAGAGGTAATCCCTACCAGAATGGATCTCCTTAAAATGGAAAGAAAAACTTCTGAATCATTCAGGGAACATGCCTATAGATGGCGAGACATAGCTGCAAAGGTCAGACCTCCTATGATGGAGGAAGAGATGGTTAGTACTTTCGTATCAACGTTGAAGGCCCCATATTATGATCGTCTGGTGACACAGACGAAGCAAGGTTTTGCAACCATCATTCAATACGGGGAAGGCATCGACGAGGGAGTAAGAACAGGAAAGATCATGGATCATGCTACGTTCCGTACAGTCATGGACACGTACGCAAATGGAGGACATACTGCAAAGAAGGCCTACACAGGTAATAAGAGAAAAGAAAGCGAGGCATCTGGGACAGCGGCTACCACATATGGGCAAGTTGCTTATGCTCAACCTGCATCCTTCCGATATCCAGCTCCAGTGATGAACTCAGGATTTGTCCAGCCTTTCCAGGCATCAGCTCCACAGCAACATCAACAGCGACAGTACCAGAACCAGTACCAGAACCAAGGTCAGGGTCAGAACCAAGGATACCAAAGAAGGTATCGTCACTTGGATCCCCTCCCCTCACGTCCATCCGAAATGCTGCGCACTTTGCTGAAAGAAGGTATTGTGAGTCCAGTAGAGCCAGGAGTACAGGACACAACATCCAGATTCTACAACGCCAATCAGAATTGCGAGTACCATATGAATGCCCCAGGGCATTCCACGGATAGGTGCTGGATACTAAAGCACAAGATCCAAGATCTGATTGACAGCAAGAGAATTGTTATTCCACCCGCTCCCTCTGGTATCCCTCAGAACCCCCTTCCCACTTACAACCACAACGGGGCATCTACCTCAAGGACCATCAATACCCTTGAGTGGGACGACCTTGACTTTGATCCATCTCAATTAATCCAGAAACCCGGAGCAAAATTCAGGGTTTACTTCAAGAACAAAAGAGCTTCACTTCCGGTTAACACTGTAAATGATCAGAGGCCACCAATTGTGTTCAATTGGCCTTCTCCTACTGTTGCACCCCCCAAGCCGATCGTATTTGACTGGCCTACTCCTCCACAGGCCCGAGAATCACAAAACGATCGTGTTTGATTGGCCTGTCCCTCCAGTTAGTCAAGTTCCAACCCCTAAACCGATCATATTCGACTGGCCCACTCCACAACCCCCTGTGGATTTAAAAAGAATGCCGTTTAACTATAACAACATCCGTCAACCAAGGAGGGGAGAGGCTAAAGGAGCAGTTGCTGATGTGGACAACCTCAATCGATATGGGCAGGTCTACAGATCCGACCCGACAAAGGTCAAGGGAAAAGGAAAAATGAACGAGAGGACAATAGAGAAAGAAGTCAGGGAAAGCAGAGAAAGGGAGGCCCTGGAGGCAAGAGGGGAAGAAAAAAGAGAGAGAAAAAGAAGAAGAGAACCGGAAGAAGGAAGAGGAGAGGAAGAATCAGGAAAGGACCAGGAGATACAAGGTCAGCGACGAGTCAGTCCTGGAGGCCCTCAAGCAGTCTAAAAAGGCGGAGTATTCAGTTCTTGAGCAAATGAACAAGATGCCTGCCCAAATCTCAATCCTCGGTCTGCTCTTATCTTCTCAATTACACCGTAAGACTTTGTTAAAAGTACTAGACGAGGCTCAGGTTCCATCAACTATATCTCCAGAGGACCTGGAAAAAGTGGTCAGTAATATCACGGCCCTCACCACAATAAATTTTGATGAAGAAGAATTAGGTCCTGAAGGGACTAACCATGCAAAGGCACTACACATCACAGTGCTATGCAACGAAATGATTGTGGCAAGGGTCCTGATTGACAACGGGTCAGCCTTAAATGTCTGCCCACGAGCCACTATCCAAAGCCTGGGGATTAGTGAAGAAAACATCAAACCCAACGGGATGACTATCCGGGCTTTTGATAGCTCCAAGAGGCAGGTTGTAGGAGAAATTGACCTAGAAGTGACTATAGGCCCACATAACTTTGATATCACCTTTCAGGTGGTAGATATCCCTGCAGCCTTTAACCTTTTGCTTGGCCGTCCCTGGCTTCATTCAGCCGGGGCAGTGCCATCGTCTCTCCATCAGAGGCTAAAATACATTAAGGACGGTGAGGTCATCACGATCCTCGCAGAGAACATGCCCTCAATAAGACATCAATCTGATATTCCATTCATCGACTTGGAATATCCCAAAGAGGTTCCTGGGTTTCACTCCTTCGAGTTCACTTCGGTGAACAGCATACCCAGGATGCGAGGACTAGTGGAGCCAGAAGGCATTGATGTTAGTGCGATGATAACCAGGATCATGACAAACCAGGGATATATGAAAGGAAAAGGCCTAGGCCGAAACCTCCAAGGGATTACCACTCCTTTGGTACCAAAGACCTCACCCCTCAGGTTTGGATTAGGGTACCAACCAACCGCCACAGAACAAATTGGAAAATCTAAAGAGCTGAGAATGGCTAAGCTTGATGAGCCTCAGAAAGGCTTGGGAAGGATTCCCCATATCAGAGAAACCTTCCCTTACCCATCTTATGTCATTCGGCCGGAGCCGGATAGTCAACCCGAAGGTAGAATTGAATCTGAAGTTGATGAGATATTTGATTTGTCACTTCTCTTCGAAGAAGTGACATTAAATGGTTCTAACCTCTCTACAATGTTTAGTACTTCAGGACTACAGGGAACTCCACAGGAAGAAGAGCAGGAAAGATGTGACGTAATGATGATTGGTGATCATCGAAATGATGAACAAGGAAAGTCAATTCGCCCACTGAAAGCGAATGAATCACTCAAGAATTGGGAAACGATTTCCCGACGGTGCCCAGCCAACCGCGGTAGGAAGACCGGAATGGCCCCAGAACCAAGTCTGAAATGGTGCCCTGCCAACCACGGCGAAAATGCCGAAATGGCCCTTAAAAAAAAAGTTCATTGAATGAAGGATCGCTACCGAGGGATGGGCCTTCGTCCTCGGCTAGCGTTAATTTAGAAGGTCATTTTATAAAAAAATCCAAAAATATTTTTTGTTTCCCTAGTCAACTACCCAGGTGTGGACCTTCGACCTCGAGTAGCATTAATTTAGGAGGTCACCTTTTTAAAAATCCAAAAAATATTTTCAGTTTTCCTAACCGTAGTTATTTTCAAGAAAAACCCAAAAAAATACTCTTTAAAGAATTCAGAAAAGAAGATGAACTCATGGAGCTTGAAAACGAAGATGACGAAGAAGATTTGGAACCTCCAAAAGAGATTCTAGATCTTCTGGAACGTCACGAGAAAGGTGTTCAGCCTAATATAGAAGAGACCGAGTCAACAAACCTGGGTACTGAGGAAAAACCCCAATTGGTAAAAATCGGAACTCAACTCACCACCCAGCAGCGGACTGACCTGATCGTGCTTTTAAAGGAATACAAGGACATCTTCGCCTGGTCATATGAGGACATGCCGGGACTTGATACAGATTTAGTTGTGCATCGGCTCCCGCTCATCCCTGAAGCCAAGCCAGTCAAGCAGAAAGTTAAGAAGACTCCGACCTGAATGAACATTGAAAATTAAAGATGAAGTCATGAAACAGTTTCAAGCAGGCTTTCTGGTAGTCTCTTCATATCCCGAATGGTTAGCCAATGTAGTTCCAGTGCCAAAGAAGGATGGAAAGGTCCGTATGTGTGTCGACTATCGTAATCTAAACAAAGCCAGTCCCAAGGATGATTTCCCCCTCCCTCATATCGACATCCTCGTCAACAACACCGCAGGCCACGAAACACTTTCTTTTATGGATGGGTTTTCAGGCTACAACCAGATAAAAATGGCTGAAGAGGACAGGGAGAAGACCGCATTCATAATTCCTTGGGGCACTTTTTGTTACAAGGTGATGCCATTTGGACTCAAGAACGCCGGAGCTACATACCAACGTGCAATGACCACCTTGTTTCATGACATGATTCACAAAGAGGCTGAAGTGTACGTTGACGATATGATCATCAAGTCGCCGAAAGGAGAGGATCACCTTATTAATTTAAGGAAACTATTTGGGCGACTGAGGAAGTTTCAATTATGGCTAAATCCTGCAAAATGTGTGTTCGGGGTGTTTTCGGGTAAGTTGCTTGGTTTCATTGTCAGCCAAAGAGGAATAGAGGTAGATCCAGCAAAAGCGAAGGCGGTAATTGATATGCCACCTCCAAAGTCAGAAAAGGAAGTGCGCGGCTTTCTGGGAAGACTCCAATACATCAGTAGGTTCATATCCCAATTGTCGCCAATTTGTGAACCCATCTTCAAGCTTCTCAGAAAGAACCAACCTAAAGAATGGAATGAAGAATGTCAGCAAGCTTTTGATAAGATCAAGAATTATTTGATTAATCCACCAGTGTTGGTACCTCCTACACCCGGCCGACCTCTATTGATGTACCTGTCAATTTCCAAGAACTCCATGGGTTGTGTACTGAGGCAGCATGATGAAACCGGAAGGAAGGAAAGAGCTATCTACTATCTTAGCAAAAGTTTACTGATTACGAGACAAGGTACTCGACACTTGAAAAGACTTGTTGTGCATTGGTCTGGGCCTCGCAACGCCTAAGACATTACATGTTGAGCCACTCAACTATGTTGATAGCTCGAATGGATCCTTTCAAATATCTTTTTGAGAAGCCGGCTCTCACAGGACGGACTGCACGATGGCAAATGCTTCTCTCCGAGTTTGACATCACTTATATGACCCAGAAGGCGATCAAGGGACAGGCCATTGCAGATCATTTGGCAGACCATCCACTACCAGACTATGAACCAATGAAAACCAATTTTCCCGATGAAGCTATATTGTTCATGGCTGGCGAAGTAGAAGAAGAGTCAAAGACTAACTGGAAAATGTACTTCGACGGAGCGGCAAACAAGTACGGATATAGAGCGGGCGCAGTCTTAGTGTCTCCTGAGGGTAAGCAAATTCCCATTGCGGTGAAGATGAGGTTCGAGTGCACAAACAACGTCGCTGAATACGAAGCCTGCATTGTCGGTCTACAAGCAGCTGTGGACCTGAACATTAAAGCAGTGGAGGTCTTTGGAGACTCTACTCTCATTATTTTCCAGGCTACAGGAGATTGGCAAACAAGGGATTCCAAGCTAATTCCCTATCATGAGTATTTGGACAACATCAGCGACAATTTCGAGCACATCACGTTCACACACCTGCCAAGAACGGAGAACAGATTTGCAAATGCCCTAGCCACCTTGGCCTCGATTATTGACATCCCTGAAGGGGTCGACATTCGGCCAATTGAGATCGAGGTTAGGGATGAACCAGCCCATTGCATGCCGATTGAAGAAGTTGGAGAAGATGAGCCCAACGAAAGGCCCTGGTACCACGACATAAAGCAGTACTTAGGAGATAGAACATTCCCACCCGAAGCCAATGCCAATGATCGACGAACTCTTCAAAAATTGGCCGGACAGTTCTTTCTGAGTACAGGGAATCTCTACAAGAAAACGTTCAATCACATACTCCTTCGATGTGTGGAAGCGAAAGAAGCGGAAAAGATTGTTGAAGATGTCCATGAAGGGATATGCGGTCCACACATGAATGGTCATATGCTAACCAAGAAGATCTTGAGACTAGGATACTATTGGATAACTATGGAGCGTGACTGTAATGAACATGTGAAAAAATGTCACCTTTGCCAAATCTATGCCAACAAGATACAGGCTCCGGCCTCAGAGCTCCATAATATGACAACCCCTTGGCCATTCTCCATGTGGGGCCTAGATGTTATTGGTCCAATTAGTCCGAAGGCATCAAATGGGAACAGATTCATACTAGTTGCAATTGATTATTTCACAAAGTGGGTAGAAGCAGCTTCTTATGCGAGCGTAACAAAGGGCCAAGTAGTCAAGTTCATGAAGAGGGACATTATCTGCAGATACGGAGTTCCAAACCAGATCATCACTGACAATGCCAAAAATTTCAAGAACAGGCAAATGACGACGCTATGCGAACAATTCAAGATAACTCATCATAACTCCACTCCGTACCGTCCTCAGATGAATAGTGCAGTCGAAGCAGCCAACAAGAACCTGAAGCGGATTATTGAGAAGATGGCAATCACTTATAAAGATTGGCACGAAATGCTACCATTTGCACTTCATGCATATAGAACCTCAATCCGGACCTCGGTAGGGGCAACCCCTTTTTCACTGGTTTACGGTATGGAGGCTGTCTTACCAATTGAAGTTGAAATCCCGTCACTCAGAGTACTCATGGAAGCTGAGCTTGAAGAAACAGAATGGGTACAGGCCCGGTTCGACCAACTCAACTTGATTGAAGAAAAGAGACTGAATGCTATATGTCATGGCCAATGCTATCAAAGGAGAATGGCCAGAGCCTACTCCAAGAGAGTCCGACCACGGGAATTCAAAGAAGGTGATCTAGTACTCAAAAAAATGTTGCCACATCAGACTGATGCACGAGGAAAATTCAAGCCTAATTATAATGGTCCGTACGTGGTCAGAAAAGCATTATCTGGAGGAGCCCTCATATTGGCGGAGATGGATGGAGATGATCTCCCTGAGCCGATTAATTCAGATTCAGTTAAAAGGTATTATGCATAACTTAACTCTATAGGAACGTGGCTAAAGTCAAAATGAAGAGAGGCCTTCTTTGCTATAATCCCGACAACCCTTCCAGTTATCCTTTTGCTTAGCCCTTTGAGCCTGAAATTTTTATTCACCAGACAATGACATTGTTTGCACCCCATACTGGGGCATTTTTTGGAAAGAAGAGGAATCAAATCAATCAAGGCAAAATATTTATACTGGGGAAATTTTTAAAAGATTCACGCCACTTCGAGTACTCTTATACTGGGGCAGTTTTTGTTACCCTCAAAAAAAAAAAAAAAAAAAAAAAGCCCAAGACGAAAAGGAGAAAGCGCAAAGACTAACAAAGATCCCCAGAGCAAGCAATGTCATACCCGACCCTTACATGTGAGCCTTATCCATTCCCTCAACCATGGCTTATGTTTTGCCCTACTACTAAGTCCTCTCCGATTAATGATGGCCGTAAGTACTAAGGTTTGAATTATGCATGACCCCTTCCTACCAGCAAGGATGGACGAGATTACTTGAGAAAAGATCATAAAGGAAAGCATGATATGAAAGGGCGCAATGAAAACCCGAAAGGGCGTTGTGAGTAAAAATATCATATCATGGCAAGAATCAATTGCCACGGGCTTGGTGAAAACCCCTCGGGGCGCCAATGCGCAAAAATTACGTGGGCCAGACTTGGTGAAAACCGTGACAGGCACTAAGGGTAAAAGAGGCATGAAAAAAATAAATAAATAAATAAATGGTGTCTCCTTTGTTCTAATCAAGCCCGACATGACCATGGTCTGAAATAGGGTGAATCTTACTGGCAGAACGTGGGATAATTCGAGGTATGCATGGTGAACTTGCACAAGGAAATTTTGTATTAGTTTGAACACCATGTGTCAACGTATGCATCTTCTAATCCAAATTCTTTAAGGATTAAAAAAATATATATATATATATATATATATATTCTGTGTGCTTGCATGGTGCTCGAACTACGCCGGTCTGATTCCCATTTTAAAAGGATACGTAGGCAACCTTCGTAGGTGCGACCCCATTATTGAAAAGATTTTGGAGTGTTTCTTTCTTTTCTTTTCTTTATTGCATGAAAAAGTAGTATTTTTGGTCGATGACGAGAATTCTGGAAAAAGACAAGAAAACAATTCGTTTATTGAATAAAACAGAGTTCTGAGACCCATAAATATGAAAACAATATTCTCTATAGAAAGTATTATCAAGCTTTAAGACAGGTACTGAAGACTCAATCCGAATCTGAAGAAGCGCCACCTTGACCCTTCAACTTATGCCGAAGGCGAGCCAGCTCAGCATTCAATTTCAAGATCACCTCTTGGCTAGTAGACTTCTTTCCACCAATGGGATTCTGGAAATACTGAAACTCCTCATTCACTGTTTCTAGAACATCAACCTGAGCTTTTAAATCCTGTATACAATCCTGATATGCAGCAACCTCAATCCCCATTTTGGCGACCTCAGCCTTCAAACCGGCATTTTCTGCAAGAAGGGAAGTTATCCTTTCTTCTAATTCCCTATAATTTGGTTGATCTTCAATTAGCACGGTATTCATTGGTTCCTTTCTTTTCTCACTGACACAGGGATGCGGAGGAGAAACATAGGGGAGACAACAATCAGTGAGCCATCTGACATATTCTCCGGTGACGAGATTCTTGGTCATCACCGAAAGTAGACTTCACTCTTGATTTCCAACCAACCAGAAGACGGGAGAGGAGTTTTTCAGATGAAGGCCCAAAATCAACTACATCTTTTATGGCCTCGATGACAGGAATGCTTTGAGTACGTCCGAATTGTCGCACTACCCGGTTTGGAAAGTAATGACTGGAACCTCGAAGACCGATTAGAATGAGATGATGTCCTCCAGATGTACCTGATAAGATCTCTACAACATGGAGCCAGGAACACTTCCATACCAGCATATCCGGAGCCAACGTGATAAGCTGATCATACCACATCTGTGGACTATCCAGAAAAGGAGGAATGTTACTAAAGGAGCAATGAGATTTGATCAAATCCTGTCTCATAAAAGCCGGAGTAGCGAGAGGATTGCAGAATTTGAGATGCTCTAACATCCATATCTGCAACAATGAAATACATCCTCTGAAGAAGCCGCCCTTCTGTTGAACACACCTATCCAAAGCCCTGAAAGTCTCAGCCAGCAACATGGGGATGAAGGAATGACCTGTCATTACCTGCTCGACCACCTCCAACACCTGCATATCGATGTAGTTGAAACTTAAAGGAAATAATACATGCCCAATAACTGCAAGAGCCAGAGCCCGAAAACGGTACTGGGGCCAAGAACCAGGAGGGCCCACAAAGGAGGGAGTGCTAATCCAACTGGGATTCCTCGATGAGAAGTAGTCTATCAGAAATTTCAAAGAGCAACGGAAATAATTTTCCTCACCATCCAACTTCTCAAGAAATCCCCGCTTCACCCCTAGAAAGGAAGATGCTTTAGTTTTCCAGCTAGCCCGATGAGTTGGAAGAACAATTCTGTCTTGATCGAAAGATACCGATAATAATCTTCCATATTCCTCCAAGGTCGGGCTGAGTTCAAAAGCCCCGAGCCTAAAAACATGGGCTTCCAAGCTCCAACATCCCAAAAGAGCCTCAACAAGATGACCGTTAATTTTCACATCAAAAAGGGAGGCCACATTACCCAATTTCAATTTATGGAAGGCTTCTTGCTCCGGAGAATCCAAGGAATCCATCCACCGCTTTAGTTTTCTATCATAATGTTGATGATTCTCCAGGTTGGGCAAGGTATGAAAGACGGAGGCTGAACCATCATTGTCGTGAACAGAATATTCCATCGTGGCCGGATGAGTCGGAAAAGTCTTGGATCGAAGTACCAAAGCTCTTGGGCGAATACTTTCGAAGCAGAGAATTTTCGGACAGGAGAAAGTGTAGTGCAAAGCCGCAGTCTGTTCGCAGGTTTTTAAAGGAAAAAACCTTCAAAATCGTGCCTTTTGAAAGGGCGCGGGACACAAAGGAAGAACAAAATCAATACCGCACCCTTTAAAAAGGCGCGGATAACAGGGCTGTCCGAAAACAGCACCTTCTATTTTCTTTCAACTCGCAATTGCGCGAGTTGCACTGCGACCTGCTGTACCTGTTTCAGGGAAGTATTTTCATACAATTCATACATGTATTCATCCAAGGCCTCTGGCCATTCCCATTCTCCAAAGATTTCAAAAAGGAAAGTTTCTAATTATTGAAAATTATGTTTACATTACAGGAAACTTTACAAAAGGGGATCAAAACAAAAGAAGAATATTCCTAATCTACTGTGAAGGCCTCGAGCTCCAAAATAACAGGTCCACTAGTCCTCGTCATCATCCTGCCCAAAAGAAACAGGGAGTAAATCATGCTAGTAATATGCTTTATCAATAACAATTAATGAGCATATTTATTAATTGAATACTTTACCTGTGCAAGGTCCACATCAAACTCAAAGCTCACGTCAGGACGGGGCCGACACTGCAAAAACCAAACAAGGAAAATCAAGCAATGTTGGTACAAGAAAGTTAAATCAAAGTGAAAGAAGCTTTACCTGATAAGGGGGGATCACCTCAAAAGTGATTGAAGGATCCTCAAAGGTCGCGCATCGGCCTCTCAGATGTGCCTGGAGAAAGAGGAAAATCAGATCGAATAAATTGCTTACATCATTACAAAGGAGGAATGAAAAACTTACATTCTCTTCAATCAGCGCTCGGTTATCCTCCTCCAGGATAGCGAGCAGGGGTCTCTGTAAAGAAAGAACGAAAGATAGAGATGTAAGGTTCGAAACATGAGGCAAAGAGGAGCATAAATGAAAGAAAGCTTACCATCTGGAAATACTTCTCGACCAACTTGCCCCCAACCTCAGTGGCCTCTGGGCGAGTAGAGAAGGGGCGCATGATGGGGCCAATGGACACACCCCGGAACCAAGAGAGATAAAAGGAATGTGTCACGACCTCACCAACCAGGTGATGGATAGGGACACCGGCCGTGCGCATCCCCTCCATGAACGTATCACAGTCCAATGCAAGTGTCATCTCTAGAGGAGGGGCAAGCGGGATCCGAAACTCCCCATCGCTCTGGTGAAGAACTCGCTCCCCCAGAAAATACTCGCAAACCCCAAAATATGAGAATGCCACACGACGGCCCATGAATCGTCTCACCCCTCTGCAATGGAGCTGGATCATGTCATCAAAATCGGAAAATGGCTGAAGAGTCACCTGTATTCGAAGTAATGAGTAAGAAAAGCTGAGGGGATAAAGGACAACAGTTGTCAAAGCCAAATATCGGCTTACCCTCCTCAAAGTCAAGCGATCCAACTCCTCCCTGGCCTTATCTAAGAGATGACTATCAACCTTAGAAGAAGGCGCGCTCCACCGCGATGATCGCGGGAATGAGGTGACATCCGAAACCTTCAGGCTCGGGCAAAAGGGATCCAAGTACTCGTGAGCCCACATCTGAGACGAACAAAGAGTTAAGAGAAAGAGGAAGAAAAGAAACAATGCCAAAGGAAAATGGGAAAAAGGAAAAGAGGGATACCTCGAGGAAGTGATAAAAGAAGCGGACCGATCGACCTCCCCCACGGGAAACTCGGCGAAGTCCTGCCAATATGCTAGCATAAATAGCTCCTCCCCAGTCGAAAGTGTCAAAACGGTCAATGGGATCCATCAGGGGAAGGAAGCTAGTTTCCACGCAGGATCGATCGGTCATGAAGAAGCAGGAGCCCAAGATGAATAATAGGAAGACCCGGAGCACACTCGTGAATGCCAGAGAGTTGAGGTCGATAACAGAAATAGCTGTCGCCTCCAGGATACTGGCCAACCAGGAAAGCTTCACCTTGCCTGCCTCCCATCCACTATCTGCTATCATGGTCTCCAGCGAGACCCCCATCAAGGCCGCAGCCCGATCCATAGGGATGACAGAAAGAGGCGGAATCACCTCACCGGCAATCGGAATACCAGTCAACATCACAAAGTCGAGAGGGGTGATCGCCAACTCGCAGCAAGGAAAGTGGAACGTGTTAGTCTCCCCAAACCACCTCTCGCACAGAGCAGCAACTAGTCTCCGGTCACTCTGGATCCGAGGAATAGTCAAGAAAGGACCAAGTGGAGTCCTCCCTAGCGCATCTCTCAAAGCAGGAGACGCCCTCTGATAGAATGTTAGGACGGGCTTCCACGAGCACCTCCAGCCTGTAATAGGTGACCTCTGCAAAATCAAAGAGAAAGGTAAAAGATTAGTCGTATGCAACAAGCAAAGGTAAGTGACTAACTCTGTCAAATTCTACATTTTTTCTACCTCCTGTGTTCGGCAAATTGCCGAGATATGACCCCCTAAACATCTCAATAGAGGGGTATCAGGGATACCTGACACCACGGGATCTGAGCCCGACGGTCTCCTACCCCTCGAAGTGGTAGCCCCAGCTCCGCTGGAACTCGCACCCGCACACGAGCCCTCGATCGGTTGGTCCTCCACATCCGTGGGAGGAACATAATCCTCATCCTGCTCGGGGCGAGCTGAGGAAGATCCCCTGGTCTTCGCTCTCTTAGGCCTAACCATATCTGCATTAAGAGATGGGTACAATCATAACAACATTTGTTATTTGGCGGAAAATTGAAATTTGATATTTCTAACATGCATTTCCAATTAAGAATATGATGAACAGGAAATCAAAATAACGAATGAAGCCAACAGAAATACAAAGTCATGCTTCATGAGGATTATAGTTCTTTGGGAATCACAGATTTGAAGGGCCAAATAGCACCAAGTAGGGTGGTGCTCAGCGAAGAACAAGCTCTTGACAAAGATGATGCAGAGTAAGAACAGGGGTTTGGCTGACACTGTAGCATCAAAATCTTGAAGGGAGTTAAACAATTAAAGAGCAGAGGTCAGAGTCATGCTTGATCGGAATCTTCAAGAGAAGAAGCTATTTCGGGGTTACACATACAAAATTCAAGCAATGAGGAATAAGTTTTCTGGTTCTAGCATCAAACAAGTTCACAAAGTCGTGGAAGATGTGGAAGAACAGTAGCCCTACGCATAGCTCAAGGAGAAGATGAAGCATGAACCCCTTAGGGATAAACCAAGAGCAGATTACAACTGGCTACACATCATGAATTTTCAAAATAAATGTTTCATTATATGCTCCAAGTCAGGCATACAAATTGAAAGAGAACATACAAGAAGGGATCCAAGCATCAAAAAAGAAAAAATTTCGGACCCTAGGCAAATAAAAGAAGAGGGTTTTCGTGACTTACTTGCAACTCAGGCAAATGCAGATAAAATTGATGGAAGGACACTCCAAGAACCGGAACCGTGGGGAGAAATTGCCAATGAGAGTTCCCTTGATGCCCTAGAACCCCCAAAAACAGCCCGAAATGCTCGAAATGGAAGAGTCGCCGGAAAAGTGGGTGCTTACCGGAGAAGATGACCGGAAATAAGCAGGAATCGCCGGAGTTTTGATCGGAGGAAGGAACTGTCTTCAAAATGGGAGCAAACCGTAATTGGGACCACCAAAGAAGCAAGGAAGGAAAGAGAGGAAAAGAAAAGAAAAAGGGAAAGTGGGGTCTGAGGCACGAAGAGTCATACAGACTCCTCGCCTTCCAGAACGCCGCGAAAAAAAAAAAAGAGGGGGGTCCCTTTTGGCAGCATACGAGCATGACCCACTTCTCCTTTGCCTACAGCCAATCAATGACTGTCAGGCTAGGGGGTCCTGCTATAAAGTAAACTTGGAGTTGATTTATCAAGTTCATAAGCATACCAAGTAACGGGATGGTTTATTCCATAACCACCTCCGTTAAAAATTCCCTATTTTTGTCCAATAACGTACGTCATGCACCTTGAAGTTATTTAAAGATTTAAAGAAGAATTTTGGAAAAATATTTGAAAATCTCCTTTCACACCGTCTTACTTTGCGCAGGACTCGGATCGAGCCTGTGAGGGGGATCGAGGTTCCATGAGAAGGCCCACGTGCCGGACCCATCTCCGTTTATTTCTACCTTTTTTCTTTTCACCGAGATTTCAAATTATTTTGACAAAATATTTTAAAACAATTTCAAGGAGTATGAGTAATCTTCGCATGCAAAATAGGCCTATGTCTATTTTTCTTTGCCGTTCTTTGCAAGCAAATCCGGCAAAGAGGGGCAGCTGTAGACACCCTATTTTGCATGAGCCTGGAAAAATTAAGGATACCAAGTATTGACAAAGAGAGAAGACGAGATCCGGACTCTAGAAGGTCGAAGATCAAAGCCGAGAACAAAGCCCAAGCCCAAACCAACTCGAGCCCAAAGGGGCAGTTTTTTTTTAGCTTACAATTAACCCGCGCCCTTTATAAGGGCGCGCCCCTATTTTTTGGCCAACTTCAGTCCCGCGGTCTTTAGAAAGGCGCGGCGTACGGAAACCCTAATTATAACCTCGTCTTGCGTGCCAACGCGTTTTGGGTTAGTTTTTTTTAGTCCCACATCGGAAAAAAAGCGTGAAAACCTTGCTGTTTCACCTTATAAAAGGGACCTCATACCAACCCATTGGATCATCGAGAAACCTTGAGGAAAAGACCTTGAAAACTTTGGAAAACCCATTCCACACCTTGAAAACCTTGAAAGATCCGGAAAGCCTTTGAAACCTAGAGAATTGGGGGGGAAAATCCTTGAGAGCTTTGAAGTTCTAAAGCTTGGGGAGAACTCCGAATAGGCTTAACTTAGTCCTCGAATTCCAGAAATCCCAGCCATCAAGCCATCAACCTAGGAGGGATCTTCACCAACTTTGGGGAAAATCTTGGGAGTTCGGATCTCGTCGAAGCATTCTCTTCAAACACTTGGAGCACAAAAAAGGGAAAAGGTATGCCACATCCCCATCTTCTGTTTCTACCCGTCCAAGTCTCTTCTTCCCTCACTTTCCCTGAGTAGCTCGGAGATTTCCCTCTTCACGGTTGTGCGGATGAGGAAATCCGGGTGAAGGAAATGGCTGGAAGACCAGATCTTCGACTTCTTTTTAAAGCTTTTCTTCATTATTGTTAGTAGTTTCGTCCCTTTTCCACCCAAAGGTAGGCGAGGCCCCTCTTAACTCGGTTGAGGAGAGATGTGTGGCCGTTCGTCGATTTAGGGAAAAGAAATTTTGCCGCGCAAGTAGGGAGAAACTCACCCTAACTCGGTCGAGGAGGGGTGGCTTTCTAATCTCGAAATAAAAGAAAACAAGTAGAGACGAAATCGCCTTAACTCGGTTGAGGAGGGGTCGTTTTTCTCGAAATAATAAAAAGAAGAGAAAATAATTTTAAATTAATTTAATAGAGAAAGTTAAGAGGTAACCGTCGCTCGACGGATGAGGTGGGGTGCCTAACACCTTCCCCAACTCATAAAAGAATCCCCGGACCCAATCTTGGTTTCTTATTTAATCGAGGGTTCTTAATTATGGGTGACCAATCACACCCAAAATCTTGATTGGTGGCGACTCTAACAGATCTCGGCTCCTCATCGGTTGAAAAACACGGATGTGGGGAGGAGATCGACCCGGGCCGGCTATCGCACAGCTGTAGATACAATTATACATTATTTTGCAAAAAAAAAGTGTTAAATATCATTAATAATTTGCAACAGGGCAAAAAATGAGAAAGTTATAATTATAAAGTGCCAAAGCTTATTTGATAATTTGGGGAAATTGAGGGTTTTGGTTCCACTTTCAACTCCTTTCATCTTTTTCACTTGATTTGAGTCCCTTATGTGAAAATCAATCCAAAGAAGGTGAAAATCAGTGTGCAGACTCCATAGGGAAGAATGTTTCAATAAAAAGTTCCCTTATGTGAAAATCAACTCAAACTCTCTTGATGGAAACCAATAGAGAAACCATCTAGGTCAGGGCCTTATCCCTATTCAAATCATCAATAGCCACTTTTATTTCGCTTTCCTCAAAGACCCTCTCCAACCACTGGGATTTGTCACACAAGACTCCCCCATTAAAGTCCTTCAACCTTTAGGCATGGGATTTAGAATAGCGCTTATTGAAATGGTCAATCATAGCCCCTCAATATTCTCCAGATCATCTATAATTAAGCTTCCAATCAGCATCTTACAGATTAAATTTTTCCTCCTGTCATTGGCTAACTAATGAAAGCAGCCTATATTATCATTTCCTTAATCTACTTCAGTGTTTTAAAAATGTGTGAGGCTTACGCCTCGAGGCGAGGCTCAAGGAAAACGCCTTGAGGCTTAAACCTCATGAGGCTCACGCCTCAAACTGTGAGGGTCACACCTTGAGACTTGCTTTATGTCTAAGGCGTGCGCCTCATACATTAATCAAAAATAGAATTCTAGTCACATAACAAAGACTTGAACATTAAATCATAAGATAAATACCTCATAATTTCTTTTATCGATAAAAAATATTATTTTTTATTTAGTAGTTAGTTTAAATTAACTCTTGATTTATTATGTGTAACATATTTAATTTTTTTAATAACTTGCTGAGTATTTTTCGTTCTAATTTTCATAATAGACATTGCAAAGATTTGGAGTCATTGCCTTACATATGTAGTTGGTGAGTGCTTTGCAATTGATTGTTGGAATACAAAATATTCCACATAATGATTGAATATCATCCGTCTTTCAATACATATATGAACCAAAAAGTAAACCTAAATTTCATCTTTTCTTTCCTCCTAAATTTATTCTTTTATGGCTAAAATTATATAGTACTACATGTGTGTGCGTATACACACACACATATATGTATTATAACCTATAATTATTATTTTTGAATCTTTTTGTAATATTATTATTTAATATTTATTTATATGTTAAAATGAGGGTGTGTGAGACTTTCTTGTAAGGCTTAAGCCTCACACCTCGAGGCTTACGCCTCATGCATTTTGAGGTCCAAACACCACACTTCACGCAGGCCTTTTAAAACACTGATCTACTTACGATTATATTTTTGTCTCCAAATAATTTCTTTGTTCTTAAAATTTCCACAAATTCTACTTTGAGATTAGATTTGATTAGATCTGCGACTAGGATCATCTAGAGTGAAAGCTCCTTCTTCCTCCACAGAAGAGTCCAACTACTCAATTTACTTGATAATTTTTCACTTGATTCCTCAATAAGACCAAAAGTATTCTTATACAGGATTTTCAGATTAGCCTTTAGAACTTGGAGCTTTTTCATAAATCTGTAACTGACCCAACGGCCCCAACTTCAGGTTTCCATAAACCTAGGTGGAATATTCGCTTACTTTACAACAAGCAGTTTAGTGACTTAAGTTGTATCAATTCTTGGAATTCTAATCCATTTAATTTATGCTTGACATCAGTCCTAGGGATGAGTTTAAACCACCATTCAAGACCTTGCATTATCTGATTAATAGTGAAATCCCTTTACTAATACTATGGACCATAGTTCAAAAACCCGAAAACTCGACTCGACCCGAAAGTTAGCCGGGTCGAGTAAGTCGGAAAACTCGAAAAAAAATCGACTCGGTCCAACTCGGAATATACATGTAATAACTTAAAAATTTTGGGTTAAAAGAACTCAAAGTACGTTGGTTTTACAGCTTCAAACAACAAAATTAGGTTTAACAAAACCCATAGTAAGTTGTTTTTGTAGACCCTAAAAAATATGATGCAAAAATAGTGTGACATTTTAGTTTAGGTTTTTAAAAATGATAAAAATACCCTTCTATGACTCGACCTAGTATGGAGAGTCGAAAAACTCGGCTAGACTCGATCGAGTCACCTGAGTAACTCGGTAAATAGTGTCTCCTTCGAGTTTTGAGGCGACTCGACTCGAAATTCAGCCGAGTCGAGTAACTCGGCCAAGTTACTCGGGTGACTCGCTGAGTTTTCGAACTATGCTATGGACTCTGTTGATAACAGCTTAGTTCATGATATGCATGTATTTCTCATGCCACAAGTTGCTAATACACTGATTTTCAGGGACTTCTCCAAGGTGAACTTTTGAGTTTGAAAGCAGAGTTAGATGTCAGAATGCAAAGTAAATGTTTGAGAATAAGATCAGGGTGGGTTTTCTCACTAAAAGGGGAAACTCTCAAGAATCATAGCATCATTGGAATTGTAAGGAGAAGAAGATATGTACTTGATAAACAGATAACTCATTTGGCCAATGGACAGGATTTTATGTCAGCCTTAGATGCCTATGTGACGCTTTATCTACAGTGGTCGAGTTTGCAACTTTGCATTGAATTTGCTAAGGCAACTCAAATACCACATGATTCCTAAAGTCATAATTAGAATCTGGATGAATATATACAAATAGAAGTTGAAGCAATATACGGTAACAAATTATAGAAGTGATTCAAAACAAGAGCCATCATAGTTACATTTTCTAGAAAACAATATGAAGAAATACGAAAATTTAAAATTAAAGATTCACCAAAATTTTAAATGCTTAATGATGCAATTTCAAAAACACGGCAAAGAACATCAATTTGGATGGCATAACTTACTCAATCACGCCAGATGAACTATTTGCATATGATGAGAATAGGAGATCGATCCGTTCCAACTCCTTGATACCAGCTTTACTTGAGGCTGAACAACACAACGTCAAATAGTTAGGGCCATTGAAGCAATGTATGATAATACTACAACAGCTCAGTCAACTTATGGAAAACATATTTAATAGGACATGAAAAAGATGTCTTAATCAAGCTAGTTTAGAATGCAGCTAGCAGCTAACACTATACCAAAATTTTGTCTCAAGATCTATATGGAGCACACCCAATCCTGCATGAGCTAATTTTCTATCATCACTTCAGAGCATCATTTTGAAACAAATCTCTGACTAGAGGAAGCCCACGCAATATATAAATCCATAACAAATACAAACATTTGTGAAAAAATACAACAAAAGAAACATTTACATTCACGTATAAATAGACCGCAATATCCTGTTATTGCTGTATTTCCATTTTGCAACATAAAAGATCAGCAAAAAGGAAACCTGAGACACAATACAAAACAAAATGAAATAAGAGAACATATAGTTGCTGGTCGCGAGAACAGAAGTTAGACCAGAGATCTGCCCGCTGAACAGAAGTTCATTAGCTTCCTGGTGAATATGATGAATGTGAATCATCCGAAAAGGGCAGATGCAATGAAAAATTTCCAGAACTTGCATCTGGAGATGACAGGGTTTCTTGTTGTCTGCAACCATCTTAGTACATTAAGCATGTCTCTTTCAATCCAAAGCAGAAAATATGAAATTCCAATAGGCTCAACAAAGCAAGAGTTTACCCAAGCTGCCAGCATGAGGGAGAAGTTCCCCACATCAGCTGTCCATGATTCCCTCATTTGCAGCAGACAAATTTTAACTTCCCTTAAACTTCCAATTCGAATTTCCAGCCATAACAGTTTAAGATAAGTGATCTGGGAAAAAATTAAGACTTCTAGAGCTGCACCATAGAACTTCATATATCCTTTCCACTGTGTTGACGCCTAGAATAAGTGGTGATTTTGTTCTTTCTAGGTTTATTGACAATAAAGTTAAGACTTCGAATCCTCTACGGTTATAACAGGACTCCTTGGAGTCCGGTTACGTCCCACAAGTCAACACATGTCCCTTTTAATACACCTTAACTGTGATTAAGATTCATTAACCCTTAGGTTCAACCATCTAACCTTGGTTTTTAGAAAAAATATCAACTCTAAAGGTTAAAGTTGTTAACTAGAGTTTAAAAGGCTTTTGTGTTGTAACCAGACTCTAAGGAGTCCTGTTATAACAGCAGAGGATTCCAAGTCTAAAGTTAAATGAGGGACCTAATTAATGAACTTGAACATCATAAACTAGATGAAGAAATCCATTGTTGGAAGATAAAGAACAAAAATGTGTCCCAATCAAGAGTGTAAGCGGTGCAGTTAAAATGTCATCATTGTGTTGTCTAGCTAGGACCCCTATCGCCTAAGCCTAATCCTGATCAAGCCAGGCACTCTCAATTTTTTTTTTTTTAACAGAAAAAGTAAATATCGGTTGCCTAAGCAATGCCTCACCTAAAAGAACCCCCTTCCCCCATCGCATGGACACTTTAACAACACTGAGTGAAACAAAGAAGTGAGTATATTTTCTAATATCAGAATAGTCCAAATAATTTGCTCTCCCTAGAGAGGAAGGTGCTGAAACTCGAAATGTAAGGCAAAAGATAAACATTATGTTAGCCTATAGGTGTCCACCATAAGTCTCCTTAGTGATTTTGATGATAACACAATAATGAAATAAGATTTGTGTTACTAATGTTTCCATTGAGTTAATGTGATATTCAGTTTATGAAGAGCATTAGCAAACTATTCAAGATGAAAAAGCATGAAAATGACATCATCTATGAGAAGAATTCAACATCAAGTCAAAAGCAAACTACTGGATCAAGTTGGATCAAATTAAAAATCATACCAATCCAAGTCATGAAGGAAGAAGAAGAAGATTGATCATGAAGTCAAAGAAGACAAATCCAATCAAGATCAAGATGAAGAATGAAGACTCTTTAGAAAGGTTTAATTGCTTTATATTTTAGTGAGAGTGTCTTTAGGACTTCTGTAAAAAGTCCTCAAAGTTTGGTTGATTGAAAAGCTCCTACCTAGATTGATCATAGGTTCCTTAAGACAAATTGAAAATCTTTCTAAGGACCTAAAACATGATAATTATCTTGATAAAATAAAGTAATTGACCTAGCAAATCATGCCCATCATATAGGTTTATTAAAGATGAGATTATAGAGAAATCCGTTAATCTGGTTGACGAAATCCCAGACGCATTGAAATCTCGTCAACGAAATCAGCCACAGTGCTACTGTTTTTAACTCTGGCTCCATCTCGTCGACGAATTCTCAGAGCAACTCTAATCTCGTCGACGAAATCTTGCGGGATACAGATTATGCCTGTAACGGCTATTTTTTAATGGCTCTTTTGCATTTAATGTGCCTCCAACGGCTATATCTTTGCAAGGGCTATAAATAGTGATGATTTATGATCTAAAACGTGATGATATATCAATCCAATCATTCAATCAACCACTCCAAAGCTTAGATTTCCAAATTTATTGAGTTAAACCTAAAATTCTCAAATCAGTTTTATTAAGCTATTCAACTCCAACCTTTGGGAAATTTTCAGTGAGCTTTAGAAAGATCATTCAGCTCATTTTAGGAGCAAATTATGATTGTAAAACACTTCTCATCCAAGTGTATTGAAATCAAGAATCGACGGATTCTTATCCTTGAAGCGGAGAGCTTTGTAAAGTCAAGAGAAGGTGTTCTCTTGTAAATAGACTTGATCTTCGCCCGTAAGAAGATTGTAAAGGTCTGATCCTCACCCGTAAGAGAATTATAAAGATTTGATTTTCACCCGAAAGAAGATTGTAAAAGATTTGATCTTCACCCGTAAGAAGACTGTGCGAGTAAAATTGTGGTGAATCCTCTAACGAGTATAGCTTGAGGCGGGGATGTAGGCGGGATTGCCGAACCTCGTGAACAATATCTTTGTGTTTACATTTTCTCTCCCTACTTTTTACTTTATTGCTTTAAATTGTTTGTGTAGAATTGAATAATTCATTTCCCTTTTAATTAGTATAATTGAAATTCCGCTTAAGGGATTAGGAAAAAATTTTAAATTGCCATATACCCTATTCAACACCCCTCTGGGGTCGAATCCTTGGGCAACACATTCTTCTTGTTCTTTACATTTTTAAAGACCAATGGAACCTCACTTAATTCTTGAAGAGAAGTGCAAAACCATAAGGATCATATGTTTACACTTTACGTCTGTGTTTTAAAATTCAACTCGGAAGTCGGAACCTTGCCGAATCAAGTTGACTTGAAAACGCGGTCATAACACAACCGAGTAATGACACCTAAAACTTGAACAAATATAATATTATATATATATATATATATATATCAATGTTTTAAAAACCGGACCGGTAGTCGAACCGGATGGGTGACCGGTTCCCAGTTTAGCTTGTTCAACCAGTATGACCGGCCGGTTCTTAAAAAACCACACCACACTGAGCCCTTGGTGCCATTCATACCTCGTTGTAGACTTGTGGATGTGATTGAACTCTCCCCCGAGTTCAATCGCAATTGGTTGTGATTCATTCACCTAAATTCACCTAATCTCATCACTAATCACACTACTGTTTAAAAAAGTAGACAGCTCATTGTCATCACTGTTTATAAGGTGAATGATTACCATTTTTTAGTCTTGTCTTGTCACCTAAAGAAAAAAGCCCTTTTTACTTTTTTCTAAAGGAGAGAATGGCAGCAAAACCACATCTCTAATCTCAATTTCGAAACCACATTCGCCAAAGCTAGAGAGGAATCTGAAGTTCCTCAGTGCAAGACATCTCGCCTGCAGTTCAACTTATTCCATTACACTAGAAGCTCTCTCTCTCTCTATTTTTTTTATACCTTGTTCATTTGAGATACAAAAAGAGGAAGTGAGGAATTAGGGTTTCATTGGTAGGGGCATGCATGTAATGCTTTGTCTCAAGAGCATAACTTCTGGTTGCTCTTCCATTTGTGATCCTAGAAGTTTTTTTTATTAAATGATTTCATGAATTTTTTTTCTGGTAGCTCTTTCAAAACCTATTTTTTTTAATTTTCCGACCAATTAGTCGACCATTATGGTCAAAAATCGTGCCTCAAAACGGAATAGGGAGTTGCGATAGGACCATCTGATTCTTCCATCCAAACACTGAAACCAGTTACCGGTTCAACCAGTTACCGTTTCAACCAGTTGATTCTGCCGATTCTCACAATATTGCACGGTTTTGAATTCTTGCCTGTTTTGGGGATATTGGGGACCGGTTAACTGGCCAATTCCCGGTTCAGTTCAATCGGTCGGTTTTCCAAACACTAATATATATATATATATTGAATAAACATTTATGGGCTTTATTCCTATGGGCATTGTCTTTATGTTATCTCTTATATACTGTATTGTGGGTCTACTATTAGTAGCTCTTATATCCTAATAATACAACATATAATAAAGTGTGTGAGACAGATGATTAATGTTCTGACAGTCCATTCCGTAGGGACTGACGTCATTACTCCTCTGAGTTCGTCCTTTCAGTCTTCCCTTTGGCTCTGATACCAAGTTGGTTTAGTTTGTAAGGTTATTAGGATTAGAAGTTAAGGTTTGAGAGAGACAAGAAGAAGAAGAAGGAGATTAGGTTTAGGGAAAAATAGTGAGAGAAATTAATGATCTATCTCACACACTTTATTATTTATATTCCACTAATGGTCTACTATTAGTATATAAGAGCTACTAATAGTAGACCCACAATATAGTATATAAGAGATAACATAAAGACAAAGCTCATAGGAGTAAAGCCCAACATTAACTGGGCTTTGTTATTGACTGGCTCGGGGCAGCCCAACTTTAGTCATATTTTTTATTCTAATATTATGCATATAACTTTATTATATGTTATATAATATGTAATATATTATGTATTAAGAGTTAAGACACAAATCCTAGACTGAGATGGCTTCCAAATTTTCCAAGAAGAGAGCCAAGGTTTATGCAATGTTTCATGTCAAGGATAAGAAAATGCCAATGCCGGAAAAATCTGAAACAGAGGAGGAAGGATAAAACCTGAAACAAAGGAGGAAGCACAGGAAACAAAGGAGGACACACCAGAAGATGGCAATGATCATGGGTATTACTTCCAGTGCCTTGAGTGGGGACCTAAGTGATATATAACTATTGTTGTCCATTGGAAAAACAGATGTGACCTGATATTTCATGCCATGATTGATTGTTTTTCAGATGTTAAAGCTCCACTTATATAAATAGTATTGTGATTAATTCTAATATTTCTTTAAAAAAAATTATATTATGTATAACTTATAAATGTTATATATAAGAGTGTATAACTTCATTATATAATATAGAAGATGTAAGTATATATATATAACCATATATCTGTGTTATAAACTTATAACAGTGTATAGTATATATATAACAGTGATACACACTGTTACATGTATACTATACACAATATTAGAACAGTATACACGTTTATATATACTTACACATTACAAATATATCATATTCTTTGAATAACACACTGTTTTAACAGTGCGTATATAGTTCTTTAAAAAAAACAGTGTATTAAGTTTATAAGTATATCATGTGACATACACATTTATTACGTATGCAACCAAAATGATTTGTTATATAATATATGTATATATATATATAAGTAATATACCGAGCCGGGCCTCGGTTTTAAGGAGACAAGCCCAAGCTCGGCCCACAATAATATGGGCCTAAGGAATTGAGCCCGTTGGCCTATAGGTTTTCACCTTAGGTCTCCATATTAATTTTGATGATAACACAATAATAGAATGAGATTTATGTTACTAACGTCTCTCTTGAGTTTATATTGAAAAACAGTCTACTAAGAGCATGAGGAAGTCATTCAGTAAAAACATAGTAACAAAGTTCTCCGAATTTTTGAAAAATTTGCGAATTATACACGAATTTTAGGTGTGCCGAATTATTCCCGAATTTATAGGTTTGCCGAATTATTCGTGGATTTTGTGAATTATTCCCGAATTTCACGAATTATTCCGGATTTATTCGCCAATTTCATAATAATTCGTTTAGTTCGACAAAATAAACTGCTTATTTTGTATATTATTTAATCAAATTGTTGGATAGCTTTTTAAAATGATTTTTTTTCCCGGATTTTTCCGAACTGAACCCTTGCCGAATTATTCCCGAACCCCGACTTTGTCACTATGAGTGAAAAAGCATGAAAGAGACTCTATCTATGAAGAAGATTCATCATCAAGTCAAAGCCAAGCCATTAGATCGATTTAGATCACATTGAAAATAATTGAAGATCATATCAATAGCCAAAGGAAGTCGGATGTTGAAGCTAAAGAAGAAATCTACTGAAGATCAATACTAGAAGAATGAAGACTCAAAGAATGTTTAATTGTTTTATTTTTAAGAGTCTAGGATTTATGTAAGAAATCCCCAAAGTTTGGTTGGTTGAAATGCTCAATACTTAGATTGACCATAGGTGCCTTAAGACCCAATTGAATATCAATCTAAGGACCTAAAACATGATAAATATTTTGTTAAAGATAAGGTATAAGACCAAGGAAATCATGCTCATCATATTGGTTAAACAAATATGAGTTTTCTGAGAAAAATCAGAGGACTCATTGATGAGTGGGTTTGAGTAACTTACACTCGTCGACGAGTGAAGTAGCAGAAGCTACTGTTTTGTTTTTATCATCTAACTCGTCGACGACTGGTAAGTGCATCCTTGCACTCGTCGACGACTGCTTGCGGGAATCAACTCCAATAGCTAGTTTTTAACGGCTCTTTTGCTTTGGTTGATGCCTCCAACGGCTATATTGTTGCAAGGGCTATAACTAGAATCAGGATTCGAAATATCGATAATATCGCCGATATATTTCGATATCGCCCATCACCGACACATCTATATGATGTTTAAAAAAAAATACAGCATATCGGAGATATATCGGCGATATCTTCCGATATAAGACCAAACCAGGGTTCGAAAACCCCCTTGTTTCTGGTTTTTTTTTTTTTTTGTGGAATATTTTTTTCGTGAAACCCTGTTAGGATTCACTTTGTTTGAAACAGAAAATGAAAAAAATAAGATGAGAGGAGAAAGAAGGAAGAAGAGGAAAAAGGAGGAAGAAGAAGAGAGGATGAAGGAAGAAGAACATACCCGGAGCATGGAGGTCGTCGTCGCCGTCGCTCACCGTCGCCGTCGCCGATCGCCCTAGCCGGCATGCCCTAGGTCTCCATTCTCCTTTGAGTCTGAGTCTGCCTTCTTCGTATGAGTTATCAGGTTTTATTTAATTTTAAGTGGGTTTTTACAGATTAACTGCTAGGTTCTTCCTAATTTACAAATACACTTTTATGTGTAAACATTTTGCAAATTAGCTCATGGTTTTCCAACAATAAACCCTTGATTCTGTTAGACTTTTGTTTGTAATTTTTAGTAAAATGACTATTATGCCCTTAAGATATTTCATAAACTCATAAAGCCCCTTTAACTGTCCTTGAACTATGGTTAACAAGTTTTAGCCTCTGTGGTTAATTTATCTCCTTTTAACTCTTTTAAATATGGTTAAGATTCACTAACCCTTAAGGTTAAAGCATCTACCCTTGATTTTTAAAAAAAGTAACATCTCTTTCAACTCCCTTTAACCATGGTTAAGATTTACTAACCCTTATGGTTAAAGCATCTATTAGAAAAAAAAAATAGAAAATTAAAAGTCTCTTTTAACTCCCTTTAATTGTGACTAAGATTCACTAAATCCTTAGGGTTAAAGCATTTAACCTTGGTTTTTAGAAATAAAAAATAAAAAATTAACCCTTTTAATTCCCTTTAACTATGGTTAAGATTCACTAACATATGCTATTCAATAATGAATGAAACATGAATCATTATCATCACTCGTCAACGCACATGTTTGCTCTATTCTCAATGCATCTCTTATGTACATTGTTATTTTTTAAAATGTTTTTATTCTAAAAAGTGTATTCATATCTATTTTAACATTTCTTGAAATTTCACTGCAAAATTTCATGTTTTGTCCCATTTTTTTACAATTTTTCCAAAAATCACCAATCTCCGATATATCTTTTTTCCAAGACTCGACATGTCGAGCAATATTGACATTTAGAACCTTGACTAGGATTGATTTATGAATGAAATAAAGAATTCATATCATTCTAATCACTCATTCAATCACTCCAAAGCTTAGAATTCAAAATCTATTGAGTTTACCTTAGAAATCTCAAAACCGAGTTCTTGAACTATTCAACTCCTATCTTTGAGGGATTCATAGAGGATCTTAATTGTAATCTATCAGCTCGTTCTAGGAGCAATTCAAGATTGTAAACACTTATTCAAAGTGTGTTGAAATCAAGTAGTCTGTGGGACACCTGTCCGTGAAGTCGATAGCTTTGTAAGGTGCGATCTCTACCCGGAAAGAGATTGTAATGGTTTGGTCTTCACCCGGAAGAAGATTGTGCGTGGTGAATCCTCTAGCTGGTATAGCTTGAGACGGGGACGTAGGTGGATTGCCGAACCTCGTGAACAATATTTTGTGTCGACTTGTGTTTGCATCTCTCTAACTCTTCTCCTTATTTAATTGTGTTGCATTATTGATAGAATTGCTAAATTTCTAATTCCTTTTAACTTATATAGTTGCAATTCTGCTTAAGGAATTAGAAAGAATTTTTAATTGTCATACCCTATTCCCCCCCCCCCCCCCCTCTCCTTCTAGGGTCCAATCCTTGGGCAACAGAGCCCGACTCTAGCCCTTGGGGATAAAATATGGGTAATGGGCGGGCTTTTTTCAGGCTTGGCCGGCCCATTGGCACCCCTAAGGCCCCCCTTGCTATGTTAGGACTAGGCACTAAAAGCAATCAAAGAAAAGGCAATATTTTCTGCACTTTCTTATAATCAGTGTAGTCAAGGCGTCTAGGCGATGCTTAGGTGATTAGCCCCGGCTAGGCGAGGCGTTGCCTAGGCGACGCCTAGGCGTGGCCTAGGCGATAAATTTAATATAAATATATATATAATTATATATATATCACGTATATATATAACATCCAAAAGACCAAAACTCCACACCTACATTCCACAAAAACATAAAATAAAAAGTCTATTACAATCATTCATCACATAACCAAAGACATGTTAACATAGTGGAGTATTAAACATTTCAAAATCTAGGCAAAATACCCAAATTCGTGTCATTTTCCATGTATAATATTAGGCAGAGCCCCCTACGATTGCCTGGGGGGGTGGCAGGGGGGCACCAGATTGCGTCGAAAACGATATTTTTAGTAAAAAAAATTGATTTTTTAGTGAAAAAAAAGATTTAGAATCTTATTACTACTTCATTATATGTTTTTATATTATTGGGAAATTTTGGATTTTTTTAAAGCAAAAAAAAAAAAAAATTTTAACTAGGATCGCCTGCCTAGAGGGGCGCCTAGGCGACGCATGCCTAAAATCGCCTAGGCGACTCCTTGACTACACTGCTTATAATCTAAAATACCTAGGGGAAAGTTAGCAGAGCTAGCTAGATTATACCTATCCTCTTTTGACCACAAATGGTCAAGGAGGCTTAACCTACATATAGGGGCTGAGGGAGTAAGTTGGCATAATTCCTCCCCAGAATTCCATCCCATTAATATTTCTTTAGTTCCATCCAAGTCCACAATAGTGTAACCCAACAATGGAAAAGAAAAGTTTTAACATTGAAAAGACAGTGAAGGATGGATCAAAAGGCTGGGAGGGAAAAGAAATTCATTCATGGATGGCCAATCTAATTTATAAATACAGAGAATTACAAACATCAAGATGTGCTATAATCAATGGATGATTCAAATTTCACAATCCTAGTGTTGTATCTTTAAACAAAAGCACTGCCAAGGATATTAAATCAGTGTATTTTTTTTAATCAGTAGACAAGTGATCGATTAAATAAAAACGTACAGAAAGAGTTTTCAGAGTTTACTGGAGGAGTAAACTCAACAAGGGTTAGACAAAACAGTACATCTATCTTGCATAAACAAGGAGACAAAAAAAAAAGCTTACTAATAAATCAGTGTACTTAAATGATAATAATCACAAGCATTGTAAAAAAGGTTAAACCAGTGAACTTAATGATCATCAGGATGGACAGACAAGAAGGAAATTGTAAAGCTCATATCAATCATAGATTGTAAAGTGATGGTGTGATAGTCAATCAATACACAGCAATGGACACAATTGAGGGGAACAGAAAACCATTCCAAGCACGTAAAACCTTTACTCATGAGTCATGACATATACAGATAAAAAGGTTAAAGTAAAATAAATAAATTTCTACCCTAGGCAAAAGATATTTCACTACTCACTAGCAGCCAAATAATTAATGGAGAATATGCTTTACCCTCCCTTCGGATTCAATATTTCAATAGGTAATTAACTAGAAGAAGAAAGTAGAAACCTCCTGATGCAACCACCATTAAGATCAGGAATGTGTTGGAACTTGGAACCTCAAATTCTATTGCAGGCGAGATCAAACATGATTAGCTTATTTGGACATAAACAATACCCCATATTTTAGTTTTCTCATTTTTTTCAATCATTTTCCTTTTTCCAAGTCAACACTATAGAGACGAAAAAAAAAACTAAGAGAAAAAACCCAGCATCACTTCGGCAGTCCAGCTAGTCAGTAACCTGATCTCCAGAGCCATAATCAGCAAAGATACGGACTTCCTTCTTCGGCGATCTTCCAGAGCTATGCCTCATCACTCAAAAACACAGCAACGGGCCACCCTCTAATTTTCTTTTAATAGTACGGAACAAGATCATGTTGCCAAGCGCAAATATTTGATAATGCCTAAACTATTAAATTTGGCGCAGTAAAAGAAGTTCATGCATCAATGAACCACAAAACTCACAACATATGAACAAAATTCAATTTACAACAATGTCCAACTACCCATTCCTTTCCCTTTCCATGCATTCCACAATCAATCCCCATTGCTACTGCGTGACCTAACAGAAACCATCTCCAAGCTTCAGTTCTATCCCCCTAAACCCAAAAGCTTCAAATTTTAACCACAATCACACAAAAAAAAGCAATCCGAATTGCAATTCAAACCACTAAAAAGAGAACAAGATTCAATCTTGTAACGATGAAATTGTTTCGCATCGAAGTAAAATTGTTCCAGACAGTAAAATAATCACAGAGAAACTCACTAAACAGAAAATTACGCCGAAATTGAATCAGAATACAAGAAAAGAAAAAGAAAAAGAGCCTGAACAAGATAAGAGATTGATTACCAGAGCGAAAGAGATCAGCAGCCGAGTTAACCGATGCCGGAGGATTTGCCGGGCCCGTTTTCCTAGTTGATGAGCGAGGCATCTTGGAGAATTCGAGAACGAAAAACCAGAAGAAAAAAAAAAGTATACAAATTAAAGGAAACAAAAACAAAACTAAAACCCTCGAGCGAACGAAGCTTTGTCGCTCGAAAGCTTTCACAGAGGCTTTTGGCTTCGGAGAAATAGAAGAGTTTTGGACACCAAAGCTAATGGCTTTCGCTTTTAGAGAGAGAGAGAGAGAGAGAGAGAGTGTGTGTTTCCTACGGGTGTCAATGAGTCGAGCCAGCTCGGCTCGACTCGAAAAAAAAACGAGCTTAGCTTTTACTTTCGGCTGGTCGAGCCGAGCCGAGTCTGAACAATAGGTGGCTCAGCTCAGCTCGATTAATTTTATAATAATACCTTTTAAAAATTAAATTTATATTATATATTTAGTATACCTTTTTTCGGTAAAATTTATATAATATACATTAACATAATTATTTTTGTTTAAGTTTTAACCCAGGCTTTCACGTGAGTCGTATCACATCCCAAAGAAAAAAATATCCTTTTAATTTTTTTTAATTAAATTTAGTGTTTATCAATATATTTTTTAAAAAAAATTTATCGAGTCGAGCCGAGCTCGAGCTCAATGATTTGTGGACGAGCCGATCTGAGCTCAAGCCTCTGTAAAAATTCCAACGAGCCGAGTCGAGCTCGAGCCTCTTTAAAATTCTAACAGTGCCCAACTCGACTCAACTCAACTCGGCTGGTTGACACCCCTAGTGTTTCCTCTTTTTTAGAGAGAGAGAGGAGTATTCAATGTGAGTATTTTACATCTACCCTTGCGTAGTAGCGTAAGAACTATGAATCCAATTGGTTAGTTTTGTTTTGGTACCATCAAGTATGGTTGTACTTTTTTTTTGCTAAGGTCATCATGTACCTAAGTTAGTAATCTTTAATTGGTTAGACTATTAGGGGTTAGCATTAGGAAGGGGAGTTCTTACAATTCATACATGAGGGGATTTGATCCCCTGACCGCCCATTTGGAGGCCACACTCCAACCACCGGCGCAAGAGAGCGGGGTGTAGTATGGTTGTACTTGAACGGAGCCATACGTACTGCCCAATGTTTATCTTGGTTGCATGGTTTTTGCATTCAGCAGTGATTAGCGGACCCCTGGGTCGCTGCTTATCTTACCTTGTCCTCGTGTCTTTTTTAAGACCCCTTTAACCCTGGTTAAGATTAACTAAATTAAGGTTAAGGTTTTTATTTTTTATTTTTCTTATAACCAAAGTTGGATTGTTTAACCTTAAGGTGAGTTAATTTAACCTTAAGGTGAGTAATCTTAACCACAATTGGTGAATGTTTAAAAAGTTGGGTGTAGACCGGTAAGGAGGCCATTTCGTTACATAATAAAACCGTGGTAGGTTACACATTTTTCTTTTGGAATTAGGTCATGATAGTATAAAACTAGGTCCAATAATTAAGGCCTTGGACCCCAGTGGGGATCCGTTGGATTCCCTCTTATTTCATTAGGATTGCTATTAAAGATTGCTTTCTTCTAATATCATTAAAGTAAAGTCACTAGCACTAGGGGTGTCGAGCCAAATTCGGGCCCAAAACCCTCTTATGAGTTAAGAACGTGCCTCCTCAAGCAGGCCTATTCAAAATCACAAAAATTTATGTTCATGCCCATTACATTGACACCCCTAACTAGCACTAACTTCGAGAAAAAATAGATCTAAACGATTCTCTATTGGGGTCAAGGCCTTAATCCTTAGACCGTGGTCTATATTCTCAAAGACCATTACCTTTTTTTTTTTTTTTTTTTTTGATGATTTAAGAGCCATAGGTGTACTCTCTAGCTTTTTTGTACAACTCAACATGTTTTCTTCTAACTATGATTGAGAAATTTTTAACACTTATTAGGATTAGGAGTGCTAGCCCTAATTACACAAATTAAAAAAATTCCAAACTTTCACGGTGTGTGAAAATGAGTGGGCATTGCAACCCCTTCAACAAATATTTTATAAAAAAACGATTTTTCTAAAGAAGATTAATGGTTTATATTAGTTCTTAAGGTAACCGATAAAAGGAGCGACCATTGTCGAGGGCACCAAAAGAGCTTGGAAATCCGTGACAGGCTATACTTCTAACCTTAATTTTAGAACAATTTTTTTCAAAAATAATAGGTGTCGTTCCCTCGGAAAGTCAGGAGGATGGAGACTCTTTTCTGATAATCATTTCATTGGAAGGTGGAATTCTAGCGCCCCTCTCAAATCAAAAACGTGCTGTTGCTTTCTTTCAATTACCTCTGTAATTGATTAAAGTAATATTTAATAATAAGTTGCAAAAATATTGCGAGTTTAGGGTAGCATTCATCTAAAAGCATTCTAAGATCAAATGATGGCAAGTGGAAAAATGAATTTTACTAGTGTCTGTTTGCTTGTAAAAAAGTTGGAAAGTGCATTGTTTTACTGGAAACAACCTCCCCGCAGCCGGTAGGAGTTGAAACCATGTCTGCCTTTTAATGGGTTAGGATTAAGGTTTTAGAAAAAAAAAATTATATTACATCCACTAGTTGGTCACACGTGCAATGCACGTGGGAGAGAGAGAGAGAGAGAGGGAGGGAGAGGGACTGGAAAGAAAGACCCTAGTGAGGGGTATTTTGGGGAAAATTTTAAATAATATTTTGGTATAGAAACTTGAGAGACATTTTGGGTAAAAAATTTGTGAGAGACACGTTGGGTATAAAAACATGATGTAGAGACATTTTGAAAACCAAAAAGTTTTAAGAATTTTGGGTATAGAAAAAATTTAGGGTATTTTGAGTATATAAACTTGAAGGACATTTTAGAAATAAAGAAAATAAAATATCGACAAACTTGAGGAGCATTTTGGGTAAAAAAATTTGTAAGATGCATTTTGGCTATAGAAATTTGACTCGGGGACATTTTGGAAACTAAACAATATTCGGGACATTCTGATTATAGGAAAAACAAAATTAAGTCATTTTGGGTATAGAAACCTGACTTAAATACATTTTGAGAATAAAAAACTTTAGGGACATTATGACCAAGAAAATAAAATATATATTTTTAATAATAAAATGACATGATCCAATCGTACTGGTCGAACCGGGAATCGATTACCTGGCCAGTTCAACGACCAGTACGGTTATGAAAACATTGTTTTATATATTAGTAAATGACAGTTTTAGAATTAAATTAAATTTCAATCACTTTTAAGTCCACTATGTTTTTTGGTAAAAAATCTTCTATATAATTAAAAGCTAAAATTAATAAAGGGTAATTTTGGAATTGAGTTAAAATTCAATTAACTTTTTTAAGTATCATTCTCTTTATATATTAGCAAATGAGTATTTTTGGAATTGAGCTAAAATTTAATCAACCTTTTAAAGTACCATTGCCTTTATATATGAGTAAAGGGTAGTTTGGAATTATGTAAAATTTAGTCAACGTTTTAAACTCATATGTGTAAAGGACAGTTTTGGAATTAGCTAAAATTAAATCAACATTTGAACCTATATGAGTAAAGGTCAATTTTGAAATTAATTAAAATTCATTCAATATGTGTAAATGGCAGTTTTTGAATTAGCTAAAATTCAATCAACGTTTGAATCAATATAAGTGAAGGGCAATTTTAGAATTAACTAAAATTTAATCAACATTTTTAATCCATATTAGTAAATGACAGTTTTGGAATTAGTTAAAAATCAAGGACTATTTTGGAATCAATTAAATTCAAGTAAAGGACATTTTAGAATTAGTTAAAATTCAAGGACAAATTTGGAATTAACTAAATTCAGTCAATATTTTGAGTCTTATATGAATAAGGGTAGTTTTGGAATAAACTAAAATTCAACCTACATTTTAACTCCCCCATTCTCATTATATTAGTAATATATATATATAGAGAGAGAGAGAGAGCAGTGATAGGCGTACCTAGGATCTCCATTTGTAAACCTAAGGCTGGTCCTCCTTGGTCCACGCCCCTACTCTTAAATACTCACCAACTGTGGTTAGGGTTTGCCCTTACGGGCAGATCTCATTCAAGCTCGCGGATAGACTCTATGAGTCCACCCGCAGGCCAGTCAATGACTAGCCCAGTCCGTGACCATAAAAGGCTATGAACCTAACCCAGACCACGGGCAGGACCCATGGTCCCGCCCTGTCTTGGTCCGCAGACTGACCAAGGTCAGACCCTGGTCCGCAACCCACATAAGCTTTGGACTTGGCCCAGGTCGCGGGTGAGACCCGTGGTCTCACTCTTTCAACTTGTGGACTGACCAAGTTCAGTCATTTCCCAGCTAGCAGTTAGATACTAACTGCCATGTGGTAGAGAATTCCTAATAAAAGAGAACTCTCTACCAGCTTTAGGGAATCCCAAGATAGAGATCCCCTCTTTTCCTCCAGTAATAGAGTGTCATATGACACCCTACTCAAAAGATGAAGTAATCTCTTCCATTTTCTGGAAAGATAAAACTCTTCCCTCTTTTGAAAGAATCTTTATCCTCCTAGGTTTCCCAAAAAGGGAAACCAATTCAGAGTCCTTCAAGAAAAATGACTCTCATGGGTACCAGGTTTCCCCAAGATAATGGAAACCAACTATTTTGGACAGATGGCCCTCTCTAAGGAGAGTTAATCTCTTTTGATTTCCAAAAAAGGAGGAAGTCAAAGGGGAGTCCAAAAAGGACTCTCCAAAAGATACAAAAATGAAAATTCTCATAAGAACCTCCCACGTACGAAAGACGGAGAAGAAAACACAAAGAAGAGAAGAGAGAAAAAAATAGCTTTCTTTTTTTTTTGCAGGAAAACAGCTACCTAAGAGGAAGAAGAATGATCACCCATCAATGGAGAATATCAGGTGAACCCCCAATATGGCCACCCTTTTTTTTTTTTTATAAGACCTCTATGAGGTATCCTGTAACACTTACATGAGATCTGGGCAACCCCATTGACTAATTAAATATATTTTATTCAAATATTTGTTATTCTTTATTCTTCTTCTTAATTAGAGGTTTTTCCTCAAATTGGGTAAATTTAAAAAAAAAATTGATGAAAAGAGTGAAAAGACTCTGCGGTCAAACATTAAATGATCTATTGATGAGTTTGTACTCATCTAAGTAGTACAAATGATGACAGCAGAGCATGCCTTTAAGGCTTTTAATGTTAAAAAAACAGCTGAAATGCAAAAGCAAATAAAACCGCCGCTCCACTCGACTGAAACCGGCGCTCTTGCACAATTGCAACCGCGCTCCCACGGCGATTTCGCTCTCAAACCGTGAAAGCGAGGTTTGAGAGCGGGAGCGGTAAGGGGAATGGGCGGTTTGGGTTACTAAGCAATTGAGGTCATTTGATACGCAAGACGAAATTTGTGTGTCACAGCTGGATATGGCCCAACTTCTAACATCATGGGCTAGGCTGGGACTAGTCTGTGCCCAGTCTAGATTAAGGCCATTCTCTAATTGTTATATGTACTTGTTCTTGGACGCAGCTCAGTACGTAACCCAGTTATAGAACCTGCCTTTCCCCAATGTCCATAAAGCATAAGGTTGTCTTCTTACATGCAATCCTCATTTTGTACAATGTATCCTTGCATCCAAAGCACCAGAAAGTTCAAATCATCACTATTTTTTTTTTGGTTTCCTAAATACAGTTAGGCTGACCACAACCCGATTAGTAGTGTTAGTATATATATGTCCATTGGTTAAAAGCTAGATGCCTATCATTCATTTTAGCTAAACCAAACATTAGGTTTTTCAACCGTCACACCAACTCATTAGAATTGATCCCAAATGATCTACTAATTCAAATGTTTGAATTAATACAATGTTCCCAATAAAAATTTCTATAGGGTCCATGTAAGAATATATTGTACCCAACCAAATAATCACCATTCTCCATTCTTCATTCTCTCATTATATATCCTTACAAATAAAAAATTTCACAGAACGTGGTTGAGAATTATTAAATAACAAATTAATACTCGCCTAATTGTCACGCCCCAAAATCCCACCTAACATAATGTGAGACCTTGGCACACGACTTAATCATTAACTTCCATAACTTCTTGTCATAAAGCATTTAAGACAATTCTAAAACATGAACCTGAAAATTTTTATTTAAACAAATACTGATCAAGTCTAATGTTTGGAATAAATACTAAAACATCATAATTACTTTAAATCATCCTATATAATCCCAAATCATTAATTCAATCTAACTATAAATCTAAAATCAAATCTATTACAATGTCTAAAACTCGAAATCAAAATACTAGTAATCTAATTTCTAGTATATAGCCAACGATCCAAATTCCATTCCCCATCAGGGTAATCACCTACTGGCTCTTCCTCCTCGTACTCTTCCTCTTCCCAAGGTCCTGGAGCACAGATGTCAAATCTAGAACCTGCCGACAACAACAATCATCGGCTGAGTAACAAGTTATCCACCGTATATATAAAATCATATCTAACAATATAACAATATTTAATATAAACATAATTTAGAATTCAACATAACATATAAACATATAACAATTCAGAGTGCGAAAACATAATTCAATCTCAATTCTTACACATGATTACTTCTACTTATTTCTCTTGTTTATCTTACTTATTTTTCTTGTTCGTGTATGTATCCAACAACATGCAAATGCAATAACTTAATATAACTCTACCCTATATATTGGGTAGAGACTAACATATACCCTACTTTCCGAGGTTCCACACGGTTTACATATTATCCGGTGCATACGGCTTGTCTACACATTATCCCGTATATAAGGCTTGTCTACACATTCGCCGATGTATATGGTTGGTCTTGCCTTGATTTTAGGCTTGTGGGTACTCGGTCAGTGCAAGACTTAATCATACATCATACTCGTGTCCTTGTGTACTTGCATAATACTTATCATCTTGTTTATTCTCATGCTTATTCATATTTAAATTTCGTGAATCAGTGTGAGTGAAATAATGATGATTGTGATCATGCATAAATTTAAACGTGTAGAATTTCCCATAAATTAATCAATATAGAACATAGATCTATCAAGTTTTCAATAATAAAATAAGGAACAATTATATCTATTATGCCTAATTTCAATATATAATTTTAATAAAATTAATCTCGCCAAACCCTAGTTTCATAACACATCATAATCTTAAGGCAAGCTCATAATTGTTTCATCAATTTCAATCATTACCCTTTCCTCCATTCTCCATCATCCATACACTACAAGATAATTCTCTTTCCCCTTGTTGATATAAGAAATAAAAATCATAGAGACATCTTTAAACATCACATTTATCTTTCATAATAAAATCATAATTTAGAACATTTTCTAGTCATCATATATATTTTTCCATAAGAAAATCATCACTTAAATTATTCTCTAAACCTCAAGTATATTTTCCATAAGAGAATTATAATTTAAAATACTATCAAATCATCACATGTATTTTTTCATGAGAAAATCAGGATTCGAAACATTCTCTAACATCATATATATTTTTCATAAGGAAATCATGGTTCAAAACATTCTTTAACATCATATGTATTTTTCATAAAAGATTGAAACATCCTAATCATACTTAATCTTGATTGTTCTTACTTTAAATCTATTACTTTCATAATATTCATATTAAATTCACTATATTGATAGTAAGGAAGTTATATTTACCTCTATCGATCGCTTCCCTACGATCACGCACTTGCGAATGGGATGGATCTAAGTTTTTTCACAATTTTTCCTTGCAAAACCTTTGATCCTTCCTCTTGGATCTCTCAAAATCTCCTTCTCTCATTCTCTTTTAGGTTTAGAAAGCTTTAGAAACCCTCAACCCATGAGTATAAGGGGGTATTTATAACATTGGGAGCCCTAGGGACTCAAAACACATAAGGTCGCGCAAACCACCGTCGGAACGGCTATTATCTCCCTTTTCATGCAATTAAACCTCAAAAATGACTTAAATTGAGTGTTTTATTTGGGTTTTAAAATCAACACTTTTTAGCATTAAATTTGCAGGCTTAAACACATTAAAATTAAACACATGTTTCCATAGCATTTAATAAACTTCACAAGTATTAAGAATAATAATTTTGGGGCTCTACATCCTTCCCACTTTAAAAGAATTTCGTCCTTGAAATTACATATCTTAGTCAAACAAGTAGGAATACTTCTCTCGAACTTCATCTTCTCTTTCCCAAGTGGTCTCTTCAACGGAGTGATGTTGCCAGCAAAGGAGGACAAAACGAATGGTCTTCCTGCATAGAACATGCTCTTTTTGATCCAGAATTTGAACCGGTTGTTCTACCATTGTTAAATCTTCTCGAATTTCCAGAGGTTCAAAGTCGATGATATGTGAAGGATCTTGAATGTACTTCCTCAACATAGAAATATGGAAGACATTATGAACCGCCGCCATGTGAGGAGGCTGGTTAACCCTGTATGCCACTTCTCCTACTCTCCTAATAATTTCAAAAGGTCCAACATACCTTAGGCTTAACTTGTCTTTCTTACCAAACCTCATAATCCCCTTTGTAGGAGATATTTTGACGAAGACAAAATCTCCAACTTGAAATTCCAAGTCTCTTCTCTGGGTGTCTGCATAAATCTTCTGTCTACTTTGAGCAGTCTTCAATCTTTCTCTGATCAAGTTAACCCTGTCTGCGGTCTATTCAACTAGCTCGGTACCCAGAAGTTTTCTCTCTCCTACTTCATCCCTACAAAGAGGAGACCTACAACTTCTACCATACAAGGCTTCAAATAATGCCATCTGAATACTTGCTTGATAACAGTTGTTATAAGCAAATTCAACTAAGGGTAAATGCTCATCCTAACTACCTTGAAAATCAAGCATATAAGACCGGAGCATATCCTCAATAACCTGATTCACTCTTTCTGTCTGGCCATCTGTTTGAGGATGAAATGTCGTGCTGAAATCCAGACGAGATCCCATGGCTTGCTGAAAACTCCAAAATCTTGATGTAAACCTTGTGTCTCTATCAGAAACTATACTGACAGGTACTCCATAGAGACGTACTACTTCCTTAATATAAAGTTCCGCTAACTTATTAGCATTATAAGTAGTTCGATAAGGAAAAAAGTGAGCTGACTTAGTAAGACAATCTACCACCACCCAAATGACATCAAAAATCTTGGCTGCCTTTGACAATCCCACAATAAAATCCATGGATATATTTTCCCACTTCCATTCCGGAATGGGAAGAAGTTGCAATAGTCCTGCAGGTCTCTTATGTTCGGCCTTCACTTGTTGACAAACCAAACATTGAGATACATGAGTAGCCACATCTCTATTCATATTCCTCCACTAATAGTGCCTCTTGAGATTTTGGTACATCTTAGTACCACTGGGATGAATTGTATACTTGGATCGATGTGCTTCATCTAAAATCTCCCTTCTAAATTCTTCATTATTTGGGACACATAACATACCTTTAAGTGTTATGACTCCTCCATTAATTAAGAAATCCTCCTGACCATTTTCGAAGGACTTGGCTCGATAGGCTAACAATTCTTCATCAGACCCTTGCAACTCTATGATTCTGGCTCGAACATATGATCTGACTGCAATATTAGCTACCAATGGTCCAGAGGTACAAAGACTGAAACTTGTTTCATTGTTAGACATGTCTTTTAACAATTTCCATCCTTTGAGCCTTAAGTGTGCCAAAAAATCAGAGGGTCTTCTGCTAAGTGCATTTGCTACGATATTAGCTTTCTCCGGATGATATTGAATCGAATAATCATAATCTTTCAGGAACTCTACCCAACAATGCTGTCTCAAGTTGAGTTCTTTCTGAGAGAATAAGTACTTGAGGCTCTTATGATCTGTAAAAATTTCAAACTCTTCTCCATACAAATAGTGCCGCCAAATCTTTAGAGCAAAAATTACTGCTGCTAGCTCTAAATCATGAGTAGGATAGTTCTTCTCATGATTCTTCAATTGTCGGGATGCATAGACAATGACTTTACCATGTTGCATGAGAACACAACCTAATCCAACATGTGAAGCATCACCGTAAACCACAAATCCACCACTACCTGATGGAACGGTAAGAACTGGGGCTATAGTAAAGCGCTTCTTCAATTCTAAGAAACTTTGCTTGCATTTATCATCCCATGTGTACTTGGAATTTTTCTTGGTCAAGTGAGTAAGTGGTGCTGCCAAGCTAGAGAATCCCTCCACAAATATTCTATAATAACCTGCGAGGCCTATGAAACTCCTGATTTCTATAACACTCTTTGGCTTATCCCAATCTGCAACAGCTTCAATCTTGGCGGGGTCTACTGAAATTCCTTTTGTGATACGACATAGCCTAGAAATGCTACATTCTTAAGCCAAAATTCGAATTTACTCAATTTAGCATACAACTTATGCTCTTTCAAAGTCTTGAGTGTAACCCAAAGATGTTTCTCATGATCCTCCCGGGTTGGTGAGTATACAAGGATGTTGTCCACAAATACTATCACATGACAATCCAAGACTAGTTTGAATACCCTATTCATCAAGTCCATAAATGCTGCAGGAGTATTTGTTAAGCCAAAAGGCATAACCAGAAACTCAAAGTGTCCATATCTCGTTCTGAATTCTGATTTAGGGATATCTTCTGATCTAATCTTCAACTGGTGATACCCTGACCTTAGATCTATCTTAGAAAAGGATTTTGCTCCCTTTAACTGGTCGAACAGATCATCAATCCGTGACAACGAGTATTTGTTCTTTATGGTGACCTTGTTCAGTTACCAATAGTCGATGCACATACTCATCGACTCATCCTTCTTTTTTGCAAAAAGAACTGGTGCTCCCCATGGTGACATACTTGGTCTAATGAAACCTTGTTCCAGTAATTCTTCAATTTGTACCTTCAACTCCTTTAATTCTGCTGGAGCCATCTTATACGGTGCTCTAGAATTGGTGCAGTGCTTGGAGCTAAGTCAATGACAAATTCAATCTCCCTATTTGGTGGTAACCCTGGTAACTTGTCAGGAAAAACATCCATGAACTCACAGATTATTGGAATGACAGAACCATCTTTTCCTTCTGGATTAGAAAGACTTAAGGCCGCAAATCTAGCGATGTCTTTCTCCTTCAATCCTCTAAAATGGAAGGGAGTTCCATTAACTGGCTTGAATTTCACCATTTTCTTAAAACAATCTACTTGCCCGTGGTAAGCAGCAAGTCAATCCATTCCAAGAATGACATTAAAATCTTGGAAGTCTAGGATGATCAGGTATGCCAGTAACTCATGTTGTCCCACTAGGACAACACAAGCTTGGTATACTTAGTTGGTGACTAGTGAGCTACCGATAGGAGTCGAGATGAATAACTCCTTATTAAACTGGCTCAGTTCTGAGACAAATCCCTTCGCAAAACTAAGTGTAACAAACGAGTGTGTTGATCCTGTATCAATCAATACATGTGCTAGACATTCATTAATCAACAGGGTGCCTGAGTTATTACATAATTAAGTGTTAATCTTGCGCATTATTCACATAATATCAGTAATATATTTTTATCAACGCATCATAATTATAAACATCACATTAATCATAGAAATATCACATCAAATATAAATACAACTAAAGTGTACTTTGCATCACGTCATCTGATGCCTGTGCATCCTGTTCTGATATTATAAAGACCTTGCCCTGAGCCACTTATCGTGGCTGCTGCTGTGGGGGCTGCTGGGGTTTAGGAGCTTGAGGAGGCTTCTGCTATGGTGCATGTCTGATAGGTGGCTTATTCCCCTGAGTCTGGGTCTGCTGAGTGGTCTGCTGACTACGGTGAGGACAATCTCTAATCCGGTGTCCCACTTGTTCACACTGGAAACATCCACCAGTGAGTGCTCGACATTCGCCCGCTGGATGTCTCTTCCCATAATGTACATACCCATCAAACATAGGTGCAGAAGACATAGGCTGCACATACCGAGTGACCTGAGAAGTAGTAGGGCGAGGCATAGTAGGTGCAGGTGCTGGCCTCTGATAAGGAGTTGGCCTAGCTACTGGTGGTTGGCCTGAAAATCTGGGCCTCTTAACCTATGGTCCAATCTTGCTTGGCTGTCCCCTACCGAACTTCTCTTTCTGATTCATCTCTTTTTTTTTCAAGAATTCCTCTTAATTCTTTTCAGCCAACTAAGCCTTATCATTCACCTCAGCAAAAGTTTCGAGTTGAAACATTGAGATTTGGTCTCGAATAAAATCCCTTAAACCCCTTTCAAATTTTGTCGCTTTCATCGCCTCTGTGGCAATCATATGAGGTGCAAACCTTGAAAGCTTTGAGAACTTGGCCTCATACTCGGCCACTATCATCTTCCCTTGTTCAAGAGTGAGGAACTCTGCTTCCTTCTTTTCCCGAACAACCACTGGGAAGTACTTCTTATAAAACACATCCAGAAATTCCCCCATGTCCATAGTTGGCCCGCTCTAGTCAAATCCCTAGTCCTGGAGGCTGCTCTCCACTAATGCTCTGCTTCGCCTTCCATTACAAAGGCTGCCCATGTCACTCTTTCAGTATCCGTCGGAGACAGAACCGAAAATATCTTTTCCAGCTGTAAGATCCATGCCTTTGCAGCTATTGGATCTGTGGTCCCATAGAATACAGAGGCCTCAATCTCCGGAATGCCTCAATCCCTGTATGTGTCCTGGGTGGAGGGGGTGCATGTGCTTTGGCCGGTCCAGGAGCAGTTGCAGCAGGTTGTCTGGCTGCAAGGAGTGCTATGGTCTAGGCAATCAATCCTAGCACTTCAGTCAAGTCAAGCTGGTCATTACCAATTTGATGTCCTTCTCCAATACCTCTTCCAACGCTTCCCCTAGTGTTATATCCACGAGCTCTACCACTGCGCCTCATTGAGATATTTCTGAGAGCAAACGGTAACAATTAGTCTAACTTGGAATTAATTCACTCTAACACTCAAACCTTAAACTAACATCACAATGAATCCTAGCCTGTTGTATCCTAAAACATAAGCCCTAGCTAACCTAATGCCTTTGCTCTGATACCAACTCTGTCACGCCCCAAAATCCCACCTAACTTAATGTGAGACCTTGGTCGTGACTTAATCATTAACTTCCATAACTTCCTGTTATAAAGCATTTAAGGCAATTCTAAAACATAAACCTAAAAAATTTTCTTTAAATAAATACTGATCAAGTCTAATGTCTGGAATAAATACTAAAACATCATAATTACTTTAAATCATCCTATATGATCCCAAATAATTAATTCAATCAAACTATAAATCTAAAATTAAGTTTATTACAATGTCTAAAACCCGAAATCAAAACACTAGTAATCAAATTTCCAGTATATGGCTAGTGATCCAAATTCCATTTCCCATAAGAGTAATCACCTGGTGGCTCTTCCTCTTCCTCCTCTTCCTCTTCCCAAGGTCCTGGAGGTGCATATGTCAAATCTAGAACCTGCCGACAACAACAATCATTGGCTGAGTAACAAGTTACGCAGCGTATATATAAAATCCTATCTAATAATATAGCAATATTTAATATAAACATAATTTAGAATTCAACATAACATATAAACATATAACAATTCAGAGTGCGGAAACATAATTCAATCTCAATTCTTACACATGATCACTTGTACTTATTATCTTACTTATTTTTCTTGTTCGTGAATGTATCTAACAACATGCAAATGCAATAACTTAATATAACTCTACCCTATATATTGGGTAGAGACTAACATATACCCTACTTTCCGAGGTACCACACGGTTTATACATTATCCAGTGCATACGGCTAGTCTATACATTATCCGGTGTATATGGCTTGTCTACACATTATCCGGTGTATAAGGCTTGTCTACACATTCGTCGGTGTATACGGTTGGCCTTGCCTTGATCTTAGGCTTGTGGGTACTCGGTCAGTGCAAAACTCAATCATACATCATGCTCTTGTCCTTGTGTACTTATATAATACTTATCATCTTGTTTATTCTCATGCTTATTCATATTTAAATTTCGTGAATCAGTGTGAGTGAAATAATGATGATTGTAAATCATGCATAAATTTAAACGTGCAGAATTTTCATAAATTGATCAATATAGAACATAGATCTATCAAGTTTTCAATAATAAAATAAGAAACAATTATATCTATCATGCCTAATTTTCAGTAGATAATTTTAATAAAATTAATCTCGCCAAACCCTAGTTTCATAACACATCAAAATCTCAAGGCAAGCCCATAATTGTTTCATCAATTTCAACCATCATCCATTTCTCCATTCTACATCATCCACACACTATAAGATAATTCCATTTCCCCTTGTTGATATGAGAAATAAAAATCATAGAGATATCTTTAAACATCACATTCATCTTTCATAATAAAATCATAATTTAGAACATTTTCTAGTCATCATACATATTTTTTCATAAGAAAATCATCACTTAAATTACTCTCTAAACCTCAGGTATATTTTCCATAAGAGAATTATAATTTAAAACACTATCAAATCATCACATGTATTTTTTGATGAGAAAATTAGGATTCGAAACATTCTCTAACATTATATATATTTTTCATAAGGGAATCATAGTTCAAAACATTCTCGAACATTATATGTATTTTTCATAAAAAATTGAAACATCCTAATCATACTTAATCTTGATTGTTCTTGCTTTAGATCTATCACTTTCATAATATTCATATTAAAATCACTATATTGATAGTAAGGAAGTTATATTTACCTCTACCGATCGCTTCCCTACGATCACGCGCTTGCAAATGGGATGGATCTAAGTTTTTTCACCTTTCTTCCTTGCAAAACCTTTGATCCTTTCTCTTCGATCTCTCAAAATTCTCTTCTCTCACTCTCTTTTAGGTTTAGAAAGCTTTAGAAACCCTCAACCCACGAGTATAAGGGGGTATTTATAACATTGGGACCCTTAGGGACTCAAAACACACAAGGTTATGCAAACCACTGTCGGAACGACGTTTTGGGCAATCGATCGACCGCTGGCGGCGATCGATCGATCGCTGGTGCCGAAATTATTTATTTATTTATTTATTTATTATTATTATTATTATTTTGCTACTTTTTGATTATTTCACTTTTCATGCAATTAAACCTCAAAAATGACTTAAATTGAGTGTTTTATTTGAGTTTTAAAATCAATACTTTTTAGTATTAAATTTGCAGGCTTAAACACATTAAAATTAAACACATGTTTCCATAGCATTTAATAAACTTGACAAGTATTAAGAATAATAATTTTGGAGCTCTACACTAAAGCTGACTTGTGACTTAGTTTGTTTAATGTTTTAACCGATTCTTAGTGTAGAAAAAGCTAGTATAAACAAACCCGAAAGCAAAAAGTGGAAAACTTGACATAGGATGGGATCAATATAAATATATACAAAATTAGAGACAAACAAAAAAATAGTAGAAGATTAAAGAACATAGATAATATATAATAAAATAAGGGTGCTGCTACGAGCACCCCACTATTTTACTAACTAGACACCATTAAAAAATAACTTCCATTTTTTTTTATAGTTTGTATTTCTATGTGCACCCACACCCACACCCCAAATCCCTAAACCCTTACTAAAAACTCTCCTAACAAACCGAATGCTTTGTATTTCTATGATTTGGTCTTGAATGTTCAACACCTGGCTTTAAGAAAACATGTTACCTAAAATTATGGATTTATGAACAAGATAGGGATGTATTAGGCTAAGAAATTATGTTTGTTGGAATGTATGTATGAAAATTTGGTCTATGATTGTGAATGCATGATTTAAGTTTCCCTCGAATTGGTAAATTGCTAACATGCTCTATATGTTCAAATTAAAATCTCACATGTCTATAGAAATGTTTGAAATGCTATATGATGTTCTTTGAAGTGTTTCCATGCCAATATGATGTCCACCAATTACTATGCACAAGCACGCATGCATGCATGAACCAAATTTTTAGTATAAGTAAATGAAAAACAACCAAGAATAAGACAAGTGATTCACGACACTAATGATAAAGCCGAACTTTGGGTCGGTCAAGGATAGGGCATATCCAGGATATGTCATATCTGGCTTTAAGAAAACAAGACAAGAAATCAAGGATGTTGATGTGTCTTTTCTATTTCGTTGAATGATATTTACATACCCGGCTCACAAGTTGCTTTCAAGAATTTTGATGAAGGGTATTTACATACCTGGCTCACAAGTCGCTACACGGGCACTAACATCTGGCTCACAAGTCAAGCAAGACAAGACAAGCATGATTTTCATAAGACAAGAACAAGACAAGATAAACATGATTTCTCACGAGACAAGGAACAACTTTTAAGAATGACAAGCACGTTTTGAAAACACGAAAGGATATTTTCAAGAACAAGTTATGAATTATGCATACGGATTTTATACGGGATTTCACATTTAGTCTCATGCATGTCATGGTTATCATGTTGTTTAAATTGAAATTTTGAATTGAATTATGTTATTAATTTTATTAGCTAGTAGCTTGTACTCGCTGAGTATTCAATACTCAGCTGTACCTATTGATGTCGACAGGTACACCATTTGATATATGTGCTCCATGTCCTTGGGTAGAGGAGGACTATGGTGAGGAGGAACCATATGTGGAGCAGGTAGTAGAGCCTCAGGTGGAGGCAAGAAACTTAGATAGTTGGCCCTATCCGGGTGACTACTGAGGAGTCAGAGAGATAGAGAGTTTTTATGATTTTGTATTTTGATGGGTGGGTATGTCCACCTTTATTTTGTTATACTTTGTACTGAACTTGGAATATAGTCCTAGAGATATTTAAAGAGAGATTTTGTTATGCTTCCGCAACTTGATTAACATTTCCCATTTTGTATTACGCTTCTGCTATGTATGTGTCTTGTATATTACAGGATGGTTTGCTAGGTTATGATTAGTCACGTCTAAAGTCTCACTTAACTCCTAGGGGGGATTTTGGGGCATGATAGAAGTGGTATCAAAGCCTAAGCATTAGGTTCCTTAGGGCCACTTAGTAATTGATACCATGATTGAAACAAGGTATTAGGTTTAAGAAAAGAGTCATATTCCAAGTATAGACTAATTATATAGTCTTAGTCAAAACTGGTTAGAACCCAACCCATCTTAGTGTCTTACGCTAGAAACTATAAATTGTAAGCTTATACTATTGCAATGTATACCTCGGTGTATTATTATATACTTATTCAAGATTAAGGGATTGTTGAGATGGTTATTGAAACATATGTCCAAGTTAGACTCATGATGTGCTATTGTTCTCAGGATTTAATCATGAGACGCGGTGCTCGGGGTCGTGGATATAATACAAGGGGAAATGGAGGTGATGCTCCATCGGGTGATGAACAACCCGACTTCACTCAGGCGTTTGCATTTATAGCTGAGACCTTGGCTATGCTAGCAGCTAGCAGCCTGCTACTCCTCCTCCTGCTTTGGCACTCATAGCTGCTCCTCCTAATAGAGCGCTAGCAGGGATAAAGGCATTTTGGAGAATGAGGCCTTTGGTATTCAGTGGTAGCATTGATCCATTGGTGGTAGAGGCATGGATCAGATAACTGGAGAAGTTGTTTTTAGTGTTGTTGCCCACTGAGGCAGAGAGGGTCACCTGGGCCGCCTTTATGCTAGAAGATGAGGCCGACCACTGGTGGAGGTACGCTGTTAGGACTCGAGAGTTGACCCGACTGGGTCAAGAGTGGACTTGGGGAGAATTTCTTGACGTCTTCTATAAGAAGTACTTTCCAGTAGGAAAAAAGGAGAAGAAATAAGTAGAATTTATTACCTTAGAGCAAGGTAATTTGACTGTGGCTGAGTATGAGGCCAAGTTCTCGGAGTTGTCTAGATTTGCTCATATGATAGCTACAGAGACTATAAAGGCCCGAAAGTGTAACGCCCCGAAATACCCCCTAGGAGTTTAGGGATATTTTAGGTGTCACACTGCGTACCTATCAAACCATCCTGTAATGCACAAGATAAAATACAATACTAACAACGATAATCAGAGTGCGGAAGCTATCATATATGCGGAAGCGTAAACAAATTTTCATTTCTTCTGATGATCCAAAATAGTATTCCAAGTTAACATAAATACAAGACATGTCTAAGTCTAAGGTAGACAGGCCCACCTATCAAAATATCAAAATACACAAGACCCTCTCATACTCTCCCCTCAACAGTAGTCGAGGTATGGCCACGCATCGAGGTCTCGGTCCGCCTGAGACTGTAATGGAATAGCCGGCTCTCTCTCCTCTATATACTCTTCCTCGACCCAAGGCTCCGGGTCGAGGGCTCCCTCAGTACCTGCCGACATGAAAGTACGGCTGAGCATGGAATACTCAGCGAGCACAAGCTACTAGCAGACCATAACAATAATAAAACACACAATAGTAATATCATACAAGCAGTAATAGAAACATCACAAAGAAACAGTATAGGGCATGACACAATACAAGCATCCTGACGTGCGTACATGAATGCGAAAACGCCGATAAAACTCATGCTTGAAAACCCCTGTCATGTCCCGGTATGCCTCGTAGAAATCATGTATGCGTGCATGCATGAATGCGTGATCATCATCTTGTGAACCTCCATCCTGTAACTTGTGAGCCAGAGGCTAGCACCCGAATCTCCCTGGGCTGCCAACCTCCTTGATATGCAATGCACTTGTGAGCCAGAGGCTAGCACCCGAATGTCCCTGGGCTACCAACCTCCTTGTTATGCAATGCACTTGTGAGCCAGAGGCTAGCACCCGAATGCCCCTGGGCTACCAACCTCCTTGATATGCAATGCACTTGTGTTTATTATATGCACATGCTCTTGAAATCTCGGTTCATGCTATCATGCGTGCTCATGTGCGTGCCAATAATAACAATCGTGGGAATGCGCTTAACAAAAGAGATATGGCATTACAATCCAATTCATAATATTAGCATAGGTAACTTAAGTAATTCACATGACATTGGATCAATTCATCGTCTATAAGAACACATGCGTAAAACCTATTTCCATTTTCTTCATCTAAGTCGTTTATTCATAGTTTAGGCATTTTGTCAAACACAACACATGCAATGTTTCTTAATAATTCATCTTGTTTTTTTTTAGCTCATATTTTCCATTCAATCACACAATGGTAAGTTTGTTATTTGTACAATGCCCATCCTCCATTTTCCAATCCACAACCCACACATCATACATCACACATTCGGCATCCAATCGCCGTATCCAACCTCCATCCAAGCATCCCTACCCTTTCTTTATCTTGTTTATATTTATTATAGATAACACATTTTGCAAGGAATAAAACACACTAACAAGAATCATATTTCATAAGGAAAAACCTAGATTTATTGCTAGGATAAGTTAGTAGGGTGTACTAACCTTAGATCAAGGCTTGATCTTGAAGAAACCTTGAAATAGAAGCTCTATTTGGAAGGAGGAAGCCTTTGCTTGAAGGAGACTTGAGTTGGGGAAGAAACCCCCTTTCAAAACGTACGTGAGATGGCTGCCCTAGCTTGGAGAGTGGCTCCCACACGAGCTTGAGCCTCGATTTTGAAGCAACTCGAGTTGGGGTGAGCTATGGTTCTTAAACCCCCTTTGATTTCCTTCTCAAAACCAAACCCTAGGTTAGAGCTTTCTCCTCTTCTCTCTCTATCTCTCAAAATCCCTCAAATGTTGTAAGTGAGGCCTCAAAGGGTCGAGCAAACCCTTATGGGTAAGGGTTTAACACCCAAAAGACGAAAACGCCCTTACTGAAATTTTTGCAAAAACGCGAGGACCGAGCGATCGGTGGTTATGACCGATCGATCGGTTGCCTACCGAGCGATCGATGTTTATGACCGATCGACCGGTCAAAAAATCACTCTCTGGAAAATTTCCCCATACAAAATTTCTGACCGTGCGATAGCTACCGATCGATCGGTTATGGACCGATCGATCGTTGACTGAACCGAGCGATCGGTGCTCTGTATGTCTGGACTGTTTTGACCATATCTTTTGACTCGCTCGTCGGATTTCGACGATTCAACTTGCGTTGGATCCGTCTTTCGAAAACGAACATTTTTGACATTTCGGAATTTCCGATTTCTCCCTTATTTATTAATTAGACTACAAAAATGGCCAATTAGCTACGAAGGTGCTATTCATTAAGGATGAAAAAGTCCGGGGTGCTACAGAAAGTTTGAAAGGAGGTTGAAGGCCTACATTAAGGATAAAGTCTCAATGTTTAGACATGAGACCTATGCGGAGGTTGTTGATAGAGCACAACTAGCAGAGTCAAATTCAGAGAAACTCTTCAGGAGAAGGGAGAGTATTCGAGGCCAGTCTAGTAGCTTAGCTCCTCTTGAAAAGAGGGCTAGGACTACTCCATACCAGCCTTTGGGGCCAGCACAGTCACAGAGGCTTTACTCTGCACTGCAGGCTCCTCGTCCTTTTGTTCCACAGGCTTCACGCCCAGCGACAACACAGGCATCTCGCCCCGCGCTATCTCAAGCCATAGGATATGCACCCTCGACATTCTCTTATGACGTTTGTACTCTTTGTGGGAGAAGGCATGTGATTGGGGAATGTCGGAAGATTTCCGCTGGATGCTTTCATTATGGTGACCAGGGTCACATGATTAGAGACTGTCCCCATAGTCAGTTACCATCCCAATCTTAGGGGGATAAGGTTCCGATTTGACAGCCTTCTCAATAGGGATCTTCACAAGAATCGAGGCCCTCACAGTCTACATGGCCACCTCGCCAGGCAAACCAAGGCCGGGTCTTTGTCATGACCGAACGGGACGCACGGGCATCTGACGATGTTATGCAAGGTACGCTAGAATGCTAAATTTTCAAGTTGTGAATGCTTGCTATTACATGATATGGTTGCTTATGTGTAGAACATATTACCTATACATTATGTGATTCTTGCTTAAAATCCATTGATGTGAATTATTTAATTACACAGGCGCATTATTAGTAAATGAATGTTTGGCCCGAGTGTTGATCGACACAAGATCCACTCATTCTTTCGTCTCGCCTAGTTTTGCGAAGGGATTTTCATCCGAGTCGAGTCCATTGGAGCGTGAGTTGTCCATTTTGAATCTGCTTGGCAAGTCAGTGGTTACGGGCTGAATATGCAAGGACTGTGTTGTCTAGGTTGGGCAGCATGAGTTGCCAACCGATCTAATCATACTGGACTTCCAGGATTTCGATGTCATCCTGGGAATGGATTGGCTTGCGGCGCACCACAGACACGTGGCTTGTTTTGAGAGGATGGTGAACTTCAGGCCAAAGGGTGTAAAGCCGTTTTATTTTTGTGGATTATGGAGGAGAGACATCGCTCGATTTGCAATGCTAAGCCTTTCGAACTCAGAGGCACGAGACTCCTCAGCCATTCTGGTTGTGAATGAGTATTTGGATGTATTTCCTGTGGAATTGCTTGGATTGCCTCCAGATCGGGAGATTGAGTTCATGATAGAGCTTGTTCTTGATACTGCCCTGATTTCTAGGGCTCCATATAGGATGGCCCCAATAGAGCTTAAGGAGTTGAAGGAACATATTGAAGAGTTGCAACAACTTGGTTTCATCTGACCAAGTGTGTCACTATGAGGAGCTCTGGTACTCTTCGTGAAGAAGAAGGATAGGTCAATGAGGATGTGCATCAACTATAGGTAGTTGAACAAAGTCACAATCAAGAATTGTTATCCTTTGCCTCAGATAGACGACTTGTTTGACCAACTGAAGGGAGCAAGATTTTCTCCAAGATTGATCTCTGATCGGGTTATCATCAGTTGAAGATCAAGGCCGAAGATGTTTCCATCACTGCTTTCAAGACTTGGTATGGGTATTATGAGTTCCTTGTCATGCCTTTTGGTTTGACGAATGCACTGGCGGTGTTCATGGATTTGATGAACCTGGTGTTCAGACCTTGTCTCGATCGATATGTCATTGTGTTTGTCGACGACATCTTTGTGTATTCCCAGGCACGGGAGGATCATGATCGAGACATTGGCCTTACTCTTGAGACTCTTTGAGAGCACAAACTGTATGTTAAGTTGAGTAAGTATGAATTCTGGTTAGAAAATGTGGCGTTTCTTGGCCACATAGTTGCTACCGAGGGTATCTTAGTTGATTCGGCGAAGCTAGAGGTAGTGATGAGATGGGAGAGACCCAAGAGTGTTAGCGAGATACGGAGTTTCCTCGATTTGGCAGGCTACTATCGGAGATTCATAGAGGGGTTCTCTAGTTTAGTAGCACCACTCACGTATTTGACACGGAAAGATGTCAAGTTTGCTTAGAGTGGCAGGTGTGAAACAAGCTTTATGGAGTTGAAGAAGTGGCTTACTATAACCCCCGTTCTCACAATGCCATTTGGGAGTGACAGTTTCGTAGTCTACACTGATGCCTTACAGGTCGGGCTAGGGTGTGTTCTAATACAACACAGGAAGATCATTGCCTATGCTTCCCGTCAACTGAAGGACCATGAGAAGAACTATCCTACACACGACTTGGAGCTTGCCGTAGTAGTATTTGCATTGAAGTTTTGGCGGCACTACCTTTATGGGGAATAGTTTGATGTGTTCACGGACCATAAAAGTCTGAAATACCTGTTTTCCAAAAGGAGTTAAATATGAGGCAGTGTCGATGGATAGAGTTCTTGAAAGACTATGAATGCTCCATTCAGTACCACCCGGGCAAGGCTAATATGGTGGCAGATGCTTTTAGCAAAAAGCCTCCTGGGCTCTTGGCTTACATGATGGTGCGAGAGTGGAAGTTGTTGGAGGATGTGTCTAACCTCAACATTAGCTTTAGCCTTCCTACCTATGGGCTAGTGATGGTGAATATCACGGTTAGGCTTTACATCTTGGTCTGGATCCGAGAATTACAAGGGTTGGATGCCGAGTTGCTTGCTTACCGGAATAAGTCGGTTAGCAGTGATAGTAACGAGTTCGCACGCCTTGAATGATGAAGAGATCATCACATTCAAGGGAAGGGTATGTGTTCCAACCGATGAGGAGCTTAGATGAGAAATCTTGGACAAGGCTCACTGGTCCAAGTATACAGTACACCTTGGGGATACAAAGATGTATCGGAACCTCAAGGGGCATTTCTGGTGGTGGAACATGAAGAGAGAAGTGACAGAATATGTGTCAAGGTGTTTAGTATGCCAGCAGGTCAAGGCCAAGCATATGAGGTCAGCCGGTCTTTTGCAACCTCTTCCTATTCCCGAGTGAAAATTGGAGAATATCTCCATAGACTTCATTGTTGGGTTGCTACGAACGACTAGGAACTCCGATGCTATTTGGGTTATGGTTGACATATTGACGAAGTCTGCTCATTTTCTTCTTTATCGGACTACGTTCAACTTGAACCAGCTAGTTACATTGTACATCAAGGAAGTGGTTCGATTGCATGGAGTGCCGGTGAGTATTGTTTCAGCTTGAGATCCTAGATTCACTTCCAGGTTCTGAAAGAGCTTGTAGAGACCCATGGATTCTCATTTGGACTTTAGCACCGTCTTTCATCTGCAGACTGATAGGCAGACCGAGAGGGTAAATCAGGTTATAGAGGACATGTTTCGAGCTTGTATGTTAGACTTCAAAGCCAGTTGGGAAGATCACTAGCGGTTGGTTGAGTTCACCTACAACAACAGTTATCAGACGAGCATCCAGTGACACCTTTCGAGGCCTTGTATGAGAGAAGTTGCAGGTCTCCTCTTTATTGGGACGAAGTTGGTGAGAGGAAAGTATTGGGGCCCAAGTTGATTGAACGGACTATGGACAGAGTGAAGATCATCAGGGAAAGGTTGAAGTCTGCCCAAGACCGGTATAAGAGTTATGCGGACACTTGTTGCAGGGACATGGAATTCCAGGTCGGGGATCAAGTCTTTATGAAAGTTTCTCTGAGCTGGGGAATTATGAGGTTCGGTAAGAGGGGTAGGCTCAGCCCTAGGTATGTGGGTCCATTCGAGATCATCACCAGAATTGGTGAGGTTACTTACTGTTTTGGTCTACCCACTCATATGGTGGTTGTCCACAATGTATTTCACATTTTCATGCTCCGAAAATATATCCCGGATCCATCCCATGTCATCGAACTTGATCCGTTAGAGATTCGGGAGGATCTCACCCAAGTGGAGCAACCAGTTCAGGTCTTGGATAGGCGAGATCAAGTCTTGCGCAACAAGACTATCTCATTGGTCCTCGTGAGATGGCAAAACCATTCTATAGAAGAGGTTACATGGGAACGTGAGGCTGAAGTGAAAGAAAAATACCCTCATCTGTTTGTTTAGTTTCCTTTGGTGGTTTTATGTATTTTGGTTATCTTGTATTTTCTTGTATTGTCCTAATTTCGGGGATGAAATTTTCGTAAGGTGGGGAGGATGTAGAATTCTGGAACACGTTTATATAGTCGGTGAATAATGCTTTCAAGGCCAAATGACCTTTCATGTATTTTGAATTTAGATAATAAGGAAAATGGTTGGTAACAAGCTATCGATGGTATGTAGGTGGGTGAGTGCCCTAAAGATGATGGAAACAAGGGTAAAAACACTCCACAGAGGTCTACGGGAAAAGAAAATGAAGATAAGGAGGGTGTGATCAATCGCAGCATGGCTACGATCGATCGCAGACAGAGGAAAAACTGGGAGAGCATTCAGGTTAACTTGCGATCGATCACAGAAAGCCTACGATCAATCGCATACAGCTGAGAACTGATAGAAGTATTCGGGTCAATGTGCGATAGATCACCTCCAGGTGCGATCGATCACAGGTGGTGTGCGATCGATCGCAGTCGTGCACAGAGTTACGAAAATCGGGGTTTTAACCCCTTGGGCTATAAATAGAAGGACATTTGGGGGTTTTGGGATTGATCTAAACCTAAGGGAGATTTTGGAACGAGAAGGGAGAAGAGTGGAGTTCCAAAGAGGGGTTTTTGGTTGAAGATCAAGTGGAGCTCAAATCTTGGCTTCCAAAGCTTGGATCATCTTCTTCAAGCAAGGATCTTCCTTCTCAAGGTGGTGTCTTTTCTATCAAGCTTAGATTTCTCACTCAAGGGTTAGTGATCCTCAAGAGGTTAGTACACCCTTCTAGTTAGCTTAGTAATAACCTAGATCCAAAACCTAGGTTTTCATGCCATGAATGTTAGATTTGGTCTTGAATGTTTCATACTTTTTTAAATTAACCATGTTACCTAAAATTATGGATTTATGAACAAGATAGGGATCTGTTAGGCTAAGAAACTATGCCTGTTGGAATGTATGTATGAAAATTTGGTCTATGATTGTGAATGCATGATTTAAGTTTCCCCCAAATTGGTAAATTGCTAACATGCTTTATATGTTCAAATTAAAATCTCACATGTCTATAAAAATGTTTGAAATGCTATATGATGTTCTTTGAAGTGTTTCCATGCCTATATAATGTCCACCAATTACTATGCACAAGCACGCATGCATGCATGAACCGAATTTTTAGTATAAGTAGATGAAAAACAACCAAGAACAAGACAAGTGATTCACGACACCAATGATGAAGCCGAACTTTGGGTCGGTCAAGGATAGGGCATATCCAAGGATATTCCATATCTGGCTTTAAGAAAACAAGACAAGAAATCAAGGATGTTGGTGTGCCTTTTCTATTTCGTTGAAGGGTATTTACATACCCGGCTCACAAGTTGCTTTCAAGAATTTTGATAAAGGGTATTTACATATTCGGCTCACAAGTGGCTATATGGGCACTAACATCTGGCTCACAAGTCAAGCAAGATAAGACAAGCATAATTTTCATAAGACAAGAACAAGACAAGATAAACATGATTTCTCACGAGACAAGAACAAGACAAGGAACAACTTTTAAGAATGACAAGCACATTTTGAAAACAAGAAATGATATTTTCAAGATCAAGCTATGAATTATGCATACGGATTTTATACGGGGTTTCACATTTAGTCTCATGCATGTCATGGTTATCATGTTGTTTAAATTAAAATTTTGAATTGAATTATGTTATTACTATTGTTAGCTAGTAGCTTGTACTCGCTGAGTATTCAATACTCAGTCGTTCCCATTGATGTCGGCAGGTACACCTTTTCAGGGTGACTATGGTGAGGAGGAACCATATGTGTAGCAGGTAGTAGAACCTCAGGTAGAGGCAAGAAACTTAGATAGTTGGCCCTATCAGGGTGACTACTGAGGGGTCAGAGAGATAGAGAATTTTTATGATTTTGTATTTTGATGGGTGGATATGTCTACCTTTATTTTGTTATACTTTGTACATGAACTTGGAATACAGTCCTAGAGATATTTAAGGAGAGATTTTGTTATGCTTCCGCACCTTGATTCACATTTCCCGTTTTGTATTACGCTTTCGCTATGTATGTGTCTTGTACATTACAGGATGGTTTGCCAGGTTATAATTAGTCATGTCTAAAGTCTCACCTAACTCCTAGGGGATATTTTGGGGCTCGAGTGGGAATCCATCATAGAAATTTACATTACCATGATAAAATCCTAAAGTCACCAAAACCATAACCAGAGCTTAATTGCCTGAACATATATTACTCGTGCAATGGTTCATATCATACATCAATTATCAATTGGCAAGAATATAATTTCATAGACTGTAATTTAAACATAAATAGATCAGGTTTCTTACAAAAAACCATAATAGCATAATCTCATAATTCCAAATTCCATAAATCATACATCAAAACTATAACCCTAATATGCACAACTCCTTCAATCTTACGTCGAAACATACATTCATTCAATCACAAACTCCGGCATACATTCTCCTCTCAAAATCCAACATACATACTGTAGAGCCCCAAAATTCCAGTGCAGTGAATAATAGGTTTGGGTGAAAACCAGGAATTTTTTGTACATAGGGTGTGTACGGGGGTTTGGCTTATTAGGATGTTAAAATTGAATGTTTGTGTATGTGTGCATGTCTCGAGGTTTTTCAATAATGCCGGGTTAGAACCTTGAGCAAAACATTCCTAGTTTCAAGGGAAAATTGGCCTAAGAGGTAAACAAGGGCAATATAGTCAATTTGTATGTGATGACCAATGTCTATGAAACACCTCGATGAGTTTCCAACCTTGAAGCTTGTCTTGGGATGGCTGAAAGTCATATAAGTCCGGGTTAGTGGAGTCAAGTTGATAGAATAAGGAAGAAAAGCATAAATGGGGATCTTCGTTCAAACGAATGTCTCATTCTTTCGAACTAAGCCAGGGAATTTGGTTGGTTGCCAAAAACAACAACCATTTCCATTTAAAAGGAGGCCTTTCTGCTTAAAACGAAAGCCTTCGTTTGAACGGATATAAATCTGTTCAAACGAAGATTAGCAAATCTTTTTTTTTTTTTTATGTGCGGGTTTTTAACCCTAGGACTATAAATAGATCACCTAATTTGAGGGTTTAGACTATCCTAAGGTCATTTTGCCCAATTTGGCAAAGGGGAAGAGAAACCCCTAGGTTTTTTAAGGAGAGCTCTAGGAGATGCAAGGAGAAGCTTGAATCCTCCTTCTTAAGCTTGGAAATCCTACTTCAAGCCTTCTCAATCATTTCTCAAGCTAAAGACTATTGATTCAGTCTTGAGATGTCGATATACTATCCAAATCAACTCTATTATGAATTTATATGTGTATATGATTGTTTAAGCTAGAAATGATGTATTATTAGCATGTTTGTGATGGATTAGTAAACTATGGAGTGGGGATTTTGGGTTATTGTGCATATGGATGGATTTGTGAGTATTAGTTAGAGATTTTATGAAATGTTGTGTGATATTCAATCTTATGAAGGGGGGAAATGGAGGATGGAAGTATATGTGGTTGGATTCATGGTTGCATGTGATTTCTGAATTATGTACAAATGGGGTTTTAGTTTATGTGATAGATGAAGAGTATTTTAGAGGTTAATGCTTGCGGAATTATTATGGAAATGATATGAATTATAATAAATTAAGATACATGATTGTTATATTAAATTATGCCCTAATTATGTTGCATGGTAATCAATATTCGGGAAGATCAAAGCTTAGAGGAAAAACTTCCATGTTGAGAATTCTCTAACCAGAGAGATGTAACCTGTTGGGATCTTTTGACGGAAGATTGGAATCTAAGGGATGACTGATTCGAATGTTAATTACGACACTATTGCACAAGTTCACATGTGTGGTAAGTAAGGAGTCTCACAAGGGCACACACTGGTAAAGTATTGTTAAGCTGGTAAAGATCATCATACATGGGGTTGGGTAGGATTGCATATGTAATGTTAAGCTGCTCAAAAATCCATATGGGTGGGTAGGACTGCATATATATTGTTAAGCTGCTCAAAAAGCATATGTATGAGCATAAGTGTATGATCTAATGATTCCAATTGCATAAGCTGGTAAAGTTGTTCAAAAACATATGTATGTTCATAAGTGTGTGATCTTATGATCCCAATTGCATATACTGGTAACTCTACTAAAAAAGCATATGTATGCTTATACATATATGATCTCATAAGCACTGGTATCTCAGAAAAGCCTAAGAATCTCACAAGTACACGAGTCAAGATGATGACATGAAGTATTGTGCCCACATATTTCTACGTACTCTGATTTTGTAATTATGTGATTATACTATTGATTATGGTACTGACTAAGTGCAGGAATACTATGATGTTAGTTGGATTTTATATACATCAAGTGCTTTTGTACTCAGCCAGACTGTTGTCTTGGTAGGTTTAGAGCCAGACGGTGTTGTCGAGCCTTGGATATAGGAGGCTTACGGAGTTGAGGAGGAAAGTGATCCTTTCTCCGAGGAGGCGAGAGAGCTAGATCAATTCCCATATTACTACATAGTTGTTTGGGTTTGAGAAAAATTGTATTAGACCCTTTGACATATTTGTTTCAGTTGGTTGTTGGATTTTGCTTAGAGTTGTACCTTGTCAAATTTTTATGTCTATTGTGGATGTTATTCCATTGATCATACTTCTGCAGGATGGTTGAGTTTCTTATCAAAATTTTATAATTCTTATTTTTGGAGAAATGTATTAGTTTTGCCTTGCATGCTATGGACTTGAGCAGGTTTAAGAAGTGTTACAATCCAAAGTCCCATATTGATTAAGGTGGGGTTTTCGGGACGTTACACATACTCCAGCATATATATTTCCCTTTCCCCTTGTTGGATGACAAATAATAGAAATCATAATTGAAAATCAAAACACACTTGTGTAAGAGCAATCTTTCAATGAAAACATACTTTAAATCCAGATTCTTACTTCAAAACTCATTCTTTTCTCTTACTTAGCATTAATGATTGTGATAGAACTAGCATAAATGTAGTATTTACCTTGCTTGATCTCTTCCCTATGATATTTCGCTTGCAATAGGCTAGATTTCGATCACCAGAGTCTTTTCTTTCTTCTCCCAGAAATGTTGAGCAAAACCCTAGGTTTTTCTCTCCATTGGCTCTCTAAAACTCCTATAATGTTTGGAATCATAAAACCCACAAGTTAAGGCATTTATATAGTGTTTAGGAGTCCCATTTAATTTAGAATTCTCAGAAATTCAAATTTGGAAAGACTTCTGGGCAAAACACAACCATTCGGTCGACCGGTTGTGCAGGGTGGTCAACCAGTCGACCCGTTTTGCTAGGCGGTCGACTGGTTTGGTATGATGCCCATGCATTTAGTTTTGAACACAATTTTAAGGATTTATTAAATTTGTACAAGTTTCAAGAAAAAAGATTTCTAGGGTTCTACAACTATATGAACAATTAGATTTGCTGAGGTGGTTTTAGAAAGGGATGAGTTTAATCTCAAATTTTTAAGCATTCAAAAATGTGTTGGGGGTCACCCCTATTTATAAAGTTCCCTAAAGGGGATCTATTAGATTTAGTCTATTTTTCACCTCAAGCATATTTTGATATAAGTAAAATGTTTAAGACATCATGACCGAGTACATTAGAAATAAGTTAGTTATTAAAGTACTTCATAAATTAAAGAATGTATTATGGTTCCTGAAGCAAAGAGATATTATGAGTCATGACCAATTAAACATCGTCGTGACCAATTAAATACTATTATCCTTGAACAGATTCCTTTATACCCTCTAAACCATAAGATTTCATATCCATCCCAAGATATTAGCAATGAGAGTGTCATCTAAAAGGTGACCATACACCTGTAGAGCGCCTGTTCACTGAGAAATGTAGGTGTTGGATGAAGAAATCCTCCCAAAGCGAAACCCATATTCGTCGGCAAGACCCTAACATCAAGCTTTGTGAATGGAGTAGGGGCCCTACTAAGCTAAAATCCACATAAAACTAGAGCAAGATTTGGTAAGTAGTGCTGCCCGAGATAGGAGAGGGGAGAACACATGCCAATTCTCACAAGGAGAATGATGGCTAACCAACACATTAACCTTATGGTAAGGAAACTCAGGATATTTGAAAATCTTGTTTGCTGAATTTCAAAATGAGGGCTCGACGGTAATCACGCACAAGCTCTGTTAGACATGTATGCCCACTAAAGCCATTCCAGACTTCTATTGATCTAAATTCTCAAATGATAATAAAACATATATATTTCACACATGGTCTTCTATATTGGGTATAACATCTCATAAAATGAGACTACTTAGTCCCTTAGGTAAATATTATAGAAAAACCATCTAATTGGTAGAAAACCAAATGCGAAGGAGATATAGTTTTCCGGTTCCTTGTAGACCTATATTTGTTCTAAGCCGAAGGGGATACATATGGACAATGTATCCTTTATTGACTTACACAGGGTTAGTTGCATAAGATGATGTGATGAATCTCAATCACAAAGAGAAGAGTCTCTTGACTAACATGTGGGTATAAGTAATATGTACATATATTGAGCCGGATCGAATAGTGGATATCCTATGAAATATACTATCAAGTTATATTAGGATGATCTATTTGATAGATTGTCTTTAACCTAAGGGGTCGGCATCTTCTCAAGTATTTGCCTATGTAGCTTGGATGTAGCCAATCAAAAATGTCTAATAGCGAACTAAATACATGTTAATTGGGTTATGTATGAAATATATACTTAGAAAATTGTGTGCACACTCAACCAGGATTCCACCACTCCGAAATGAGTAAAGTATTGAGTTGATACTTGTCAAACCGGACTTGGAAATCCAGTTGATGTTTATCGATGAAATGGTTTTATTGGAATGATTATTTTATAAATATAGAAAAATAATTATAATAATTATTTTAATGATTTTCAAATTGTATTTGAAAGTTCAGTTTGACATAAAGTATCAAGTGAATGTATTCTCAATATATAAGCTAGGGACTTGACAGTATAAGATATTGTACTGTAAGCTTATATGCAATACAATTTGGGGGAAGGACTGATTTGCAAATAAATTTAATTGGAATTGTTTACATGTAATTCTCTAATTTCTGTAGGTTTAATTATGACGTGTTAATGGACATTATTGTAATTAGTGGAGTCCAGGGTTCTAGATGAAATTCTAAAATACATAATGGAATAAATGTTAGAAAGTGTTTCCTAGTTTCAGTCATATACATAAATGTAATGCACTGGGTCCCACAATCGGAAATAAGAGATCCCTTAAGACCCCTTACACTAGAATCTTTCAAAGGTTTTTACTTTAATTGAAAATTAAATTAATTAATTTTCTTCATAATTGATGCTTGCTATATGGTATAGCATAGTTCTTGTTCATACATGATATGAGACAAAAAGGAGAAAGGAATATGATAAAGGAAAGTGGAGCCCACCTAGGGTGGGGCGTCCCACTCTCTCTCTCCTATTATATTATATCCAAATATGTTGGATAAAGTCAAAAGGGAGTGGGGTCCACCTAGGGTGGGGCGCTCCACTCTCCTCCTTATTTGGTAACTCCTAATTTGATTAGGAAAGTTATTAAAATAGGAATCCTAATCTAATTAGAAGATGGATAAAGGGAACTAAGATTTTTAGAAAGTCTTAGAGTTTGATTTTAGTATTCTAATTTGATTAGGATACTAATTAGGAGTTTCTTTCCAAAAGGAATAGGAGACTGTGGGTAGTGAAAATTCACCGTCCATTGCCCAGGTGTATGTGCAATGACACACACTTGATCACTGTCTCTCGGAGAGATGGTTTGGGTTCACGCGTGCTTGTGGCATGTGTAGTCCCTCTAGCTGTCAGCATTAAATGCTGATGGCTGGCTATCATGCCACCCAACAAGGCAAGATGGGGTTTGATCCGTGAGGGTAAACCTCACGGATCTAACCCTAGGTGCCAGTTTTCGAGAAGCTGACACGTGTCAATCCGTGAGGACTAAAACCTCACAGATAGCTTTTGAGTGCCAGCCTCTGAAAGGCTGACATGTGTTTAATCTGTGAGGATCAAAACCTCATGGATCCGACCTTAGTGCCAGCCTCCAAGAGGCTGATACGTATCTCATCCGAGAGGATTAAAATCCTATAAACTCAACCTTAAATGCCAACCTCCGAGAGGCTGACACATCTCAAATCTGTGAGGATAAAACCCCATGGATCATATTTGGGTGCCAACCTCTAAGGGGTTGCCACGTGTCCAATCCATGAGGAGAAATCCTCATGGATCAAATTTGAGTACTAACCTCCAGGAGGTTGACACATGTCTAATCCGTGAGGATAAAACCTCATAGATATAATCCTAAGTGCTAGCCTCCGAGAGACTGACATGTGTCCAATCCATGAGGATAAAACCCTACAGATCAACCAGCACCACTTTTGGTCCTGGACCTAATCCCAGACCGTGGACGAGACCTATGGTCTCACCCTGTGGTCCGTGGGTGAGACCTATGGTCTCACCCTATGGTTTGTCTCCAATCCATGAGGATAAATCCTCACGGATCAAATTTGAGTACTAACCTCCAAGAGGTTGACACATGTCTAGTCCGTGAGGATAAAACCTCACAGATATAATCCTAAGTGTTGGCCAAGTAATGACCCTAAAGGGGGGGTGAATAGGGTCTATGGTAGATGTAAAGATTTATGAAATACAAGTTCAAGATGCGGAATAAATTAAATATGCAGCAAGCAAAACAATAGAAATGTTGTAAAAGAAAGGGAGAAGAGATAAAGAGAGTGCAAACTCAAATTTTTTTCACGAGGTTCTGCAAACCAGCCTACTCCCCGCCTCGTCTTCCAGCTAGAGGATTCACCACGATTCCTTAATCGAATAGGCTCCTTCACAGGTGGAGTCCAAATCTTTACAATCTCTCTTACAGGTCGATATATTACCTTTACAAGCTCTCCTTTAGGCCGAGCTGAAACCTTTCAAGAGCACAACCCTCTTTTGATAAAACTGAAGCAACAGCTTCAGTGTAAGAATCTTAGATTCTTGACTGACCTCAATAAATGAGTATGGATTGAAGATATGAAGTGAAAGCTCCTTAAATGAGCTGAATAAGAGTGAAATAAAAACTCTAATAAAGTCTCTCAAAAAGACATTGGAGTTGAATGAGCTCAAGATAGATTTTGGGGATTTTCTATGTATGAGAGTGAGTGAGAATCAATAGCAATGAATGAGTGATCAATAGAAGTTATTGCTGTGATCAAGAGTTGGTTTTAGTTTATAAATGAACTCATTTTATAGCATATGATCCAATAAAGCCATTAAAGGCTCATTAAATGCTTTTTGATCTGTTGAAAACTAGCCGTTATAACGATTTTTCAGTTCAGACATGATTTCGTCGATGAAGTGGGGTTCCCACTTGAATTCATCGCCGAATTCAGAAGACAGAATTGAAATTGACTTCATCGCCGAATTCAGACTAACCAGAGAATTCATCGCCGAATTTAAAAGGCAGAATGAAATTTCAAAAACTCTGTCATGACTTCGTCCCTGAATTCAGCTTATGCTGAGAATTCGTCGACGAATTTAGAGTAAAAATTCGGAATTATGATTTGGATCAGACCAAAAAGATGGGATTGATTTCTAAGGTCAATTAGCTATGCTTTAACATTATTTTATGATCCTTTAGGGCCTTAGAATGATTTTCAAAAAGTGTCCTAGGCTCCTATGGTCAATCTATGATTCTTGAGCTTTTCAACTAACCATTCTTTTGAGGACTTTTTACATAAGTCCTATGAACTCTCAAAATAGAATATAAATACATTAAGCTTGTTGAGAGATGAACTTGGCTTGATTTGGGTCTTGTGATTTTGCCTTTTGTCTTCAATGGACCAAACTTGGACTATGGTCTTATCTTGGATCTTCATCTTGAATATACTGAGTCGAACTTTCTCTTGCGTAATTTCCATCATTTTTCATGATAGGAGTGCTATCAACTTTATCTTCTGAAATGTTCAAGCACTTAAATAGAATTATTAGTATAAAATATTTCATTTTATTATTATGTTATTATAAATTATTAGGGGTACCCATAGTTGTAACCTTGAGGCTAACACTAAGTGCCAACCTCCTTGAGACTAACACGTGTCCAATTTGTGAGGATAAAACCCCATGGATCAACCAATACCACGTTTGGTCCTGGACCTAACCCCAGAACGTGGGCAAAGACCTATGGTCTCACCCTTCCGTGGACGAGACCTATGGTCTCACCCTTTGGTCCGTGGTCACCCTTTAAATCCGTGAACTGACCTAGGTCAGTCTGTCTCCAGCTGACAATCAACATCTGACTGTCATAGGGCAAAGAATCCTTGATAAAAAGGATTCTCTGTCAAGTTGTGGGGATCCCAAGATAAGGATCCCCTCTTTTAAAATCTCGTGGGACGCCATATGACATCCCATAATTATGATAAGATTAGGACTATGTCCTACATCCTAAGAAAGGATGTAATTAAACATCCTCCTTTTCGAAAGGTATTAGGATTCCACCAAAAAGGAGAAACCAGGTACAAGAGTCCTCAAACGAAGATGATTCTCTTGAGCTTGAGGAGTTTCCCAGATAAGGGAGACCCGTGAGCTGACATCTTCTAAGAGGAGAGCTCTTTTTGATTTTCCTAAAATAAGGGAGTCAAAGAGAGAGACCAAAAGAGGACTCTGTCTCTCACAAGAAACCCACGTAGAGAGATACACTAGAAAAGACACAAAAAGGAGAAGAAAGAAAAAACTTCCTCCTCCCCTTCAAGCAATAATAAGTATAGCAGCAAGCAAGCCTGAGAAGAAGACTCCCTTACTATGGAGAACATCAGGTGAGCCTCATAAAATGGCTACCACCATGTTCTTTTTTTTTTTTCTGCAAATACAAGGACGTCAATGAAGTATTTGTAACGCCTGCATGAGATCTGGCCAACCCTATTGAATAAATAAAAATAAGTTTATTCAATTATTTTGTTTCTTCTTTAATTCTTCTTCTTAATCAGAGGTGCTTCCCCAATATAGGGAAAGAAATTAAAAATCTGAGTTTACTCAGATTGGAAGGATAGTCCCCCATACAAATATTAAACTCCATACAATAATGGAGGAAATTTAATAAACAAAGATCAATTTTGCGCTAACAAATTAATGGCATGCCCGGTGTGACTTTCTTCTCCTCTCATCTTTGATGAAGAATTTAAAAATAAAAGAAGAACAAAAAAAAGGAAAGTGAATAATCCTTTCCCTATTTTCTCTTCGGTGTTGGTGCTGGATAATCAAGACCGTGTACGTCCAGTCAGCATATGTGTTGACCATTAAGAGAAGGGTCTATGTCCCTTCGATGCCGATCCCAGCAACTCACCCTCTCACTTGTGCTGAGGTGGCAGTGTCCCCAACCATGAGGTCTCGGTCTATTGGCCAAACCCTCAAAGGGGTTTTTACTGCCCCTCAATGGAGGAGTCATCCCTGCCAGGTCCACTGATAGGGTGCATCCCCAAGGATGCCCCACGGAGCAAGTGTATCCCTAAGGATACACCCCGGACAGGGTGCACCCCAAAGGTGCACCACGGAGCAGGTATTTCCCCCAGGGTGCACCACAGAACAATTGTATCCCCAAGGATGCACCGTGGACAAGGGACATCCCCAGGATGTCCCACGGAGAGGCTACACGCAAAAGGATGCCCCACGGATTGGCTGCATCCAATTTGATGCATCCCGAGCAGAGTGCACCCCAATCAGAGTGCACCGTGGAAAGTGTACCCAACCGGGTACACACATTGTGGGGTGGTTCAACCACTCTGTGATAGATCAGCCTAAAAAGTAGACCTATGTCAAACCCTGGGCCAGGCCTAACAAGCTATCCTAAATCCCAATAGTCCGTAATGGAAACGCCGCAATCACTAAGGCCGACCGTAGGATTTGTTGGATATAAGTCCCCTCAGTTCAAGTTGACTGTTGGAACTCCCCCTTTAAAAAATTCTTCAAAAAGGGGAGATGCTACCCAAATTTCATCAGGGCAAAAGGATAAGGCCAAGGGCCTAAAGGACTTAATGAACAATCCCTCTAATAACTCTAAAAATATACAAAGAAGCTGGAGAAGATGCCTCAGGGCACCCATCCATGAACAAGAAACATCCACGGACAGATTCCATAGACCAAGGTCCAAAATATCCCAATAGGGGAATAGAAGACTATCCATGGACAGAAGTGCAAGGCTATCCATGGACAGAAATTCAAGGCTGTCCACGGACAGAAATTCAAGACTGTCCACAGACAGGCAATCAAGACCGTCCATAGATAGAAGACAAGCTCTGTCCACGAACAGGCAATCAAGACCATCCATGGACAGAAGACAAGCTCTGTCCATAGACAGGAAATCAAGACCATCCACGAATGGAAGACAAGCACTATCTAAAAATAGACCATCAAGACTGTCTATGGACAGAAATTCAAGACCATCCACGGACGGAAGATCAAGATCATTCGTGGATAGGCTCGAGCCTGGTCCACGGACTGAAGACCCAACCACCTGGAATAGAGGCCCAAGCCAGTCCGAGGGTTGGATGCATGGGTCCCTCACGGATATAGGTCCAAGCCAATCCGTAGACATGATCCACGGACAAAAGTCTCTCAAAAGAGGGGATATCCACAGATAGGCACTTTGCCATATGAAGATACCTCCCTCTTTAAGAAAGAGAGGAGTTGACAGTATACAGCCAACAAAAGAAGGGTAATCCCAGAGTCGGATTCATCATTTGATGGCAACGTAAGGGGCAGTAACAGCCGCGATCGAGATCATCCAGTTGTCGATGCAAGAAACACTTCGAGTCTAAAATAGGCAGATAGGAATTTGCTGTATAGACTGGGTCCGAATGCTTTCCGAGGTACTAACCTTATAACTTTCTTGTCAATGATGACATCTATTCGTCATCAACACCAATGACCTCCATCCAGAGATGTAAGCCCATTCTGGGGCAGGGTAAGCGCTAAACCAGAAAGAAGAGCAACAACACCATATGACCATAGGGTTAAGTGCTAAATAGAAGCACTTCCGCTTTTGAGATGCCTAGAAAGAAGACTCCTGAGGAGATCCTTCAACTCAGAAACTGGAAGTACCCTTCGGCTCCACCAAAGAAGGTGTATAGCTATCGTTCAAGGCAGAGAAGGTCTAGAAATCAAAGGTCGATTGATGCTTCAGACAGGGTCCGTTATATTCACCGGAGATCGAGGACTGACCCCTCCTCTTCTACTCATCCTATTCAGGAAAGATCAAAGATTGGAGCGTCGCATTCTCGTTATGAAAGAGTGTTCGTGAATGTGATTAGCACTGGACTCAACCCAGCTCCGATAGAATTTACAACCCTAGTATTCCAGGGAACTGGGGCGATGCCCGAGCAAAACATATCAGGGAGGCAAGATTCTCAGAGTCCAGCCGCCACTATTTTAGTCACTTTGGACGAGAAATAATCTTCTAGAGCTATTGGAATAGTTACTCATGGTCCGGTAATTCCAAGAAGAAAAAGGAGCCACAAAAATCAGGCCAGAGGCAAAGAAAAAGCCCTAGACCTAGTTCAATTGACTCCAGAGCCTGATGTCAGTGGATACCAAGAGGGGTCAGAGCAAGAAGCAACCTCGATAACCTCTCTAAGAGGATTGGGAAGAATCCTTCCAACCGAGGATGATGGTTCTGACGAACCAATTCTTCAATCAAGCATGCCAGAAGTCGTGCAGGAGTTATCTCGACAGGTTTTCAGTGCACCAAACCCTTTATACGGAATGTCTAGTGCCTATTTTACAGAAGAAGAATTTCTAAATCTGTTCCAGTTACAGAAACCAACATCAAAACGACCGGTAGCGGTCATGATGACAAACTTGGATGGGAATGCTGGTCAAGGGAATAACCCTTCAACTGCAGTACATCCATCATCAAATGATCAAACAGTAGCCTTATAGGCTAAACTCCGGTACAACGATGATCAGATCATAGCCATGATGTCTCAAATGCAAGAGTTGGCTACCTAATTGTCAACCCTCAAATCTGTGTCAGCGCCTGGACCCAGCTTCCCGTACCAAGGAGATAGCAGCAATCAAGGCACAACCCCTACACCTCCAAATCACCCAAGGATGCTTAGAACAGGTTCCATTCTAAATCAGGCTGCTCTCATAGGAGGGGTGTCACCGTCACTTTTGACAGCAATTGAAGAGACTGTTTGCAATCAAATACGACAGGCTAAAGAAAAAGAAGAGGATGTTCAGATGATCGTGAAGCCCTATCTAGCTATCATGGATGCAGTTCAATTCCTGCCAGGCTTCGTACAACTGACATTCAAGATGTTCGATGACACTGGATATCTGAGACAATATTTGTCTCATTTCCTCTCGAGATGCGGATTAGTGTCCAAGACTAGAGCTCTTTGTCTCCAACTCTTCGTACAATCTCTAGAAGGTGTTGTTTTCACCTGGTATGCCAGCCTCCCTGAGGCTTTGATCTCTGATTGGAGCACGATGGTAAATGAGTTCAGCAAACAATTCTACAACACCCAAAGAAGAGTTGGTGTTCTGGAATTGATTGAAACCAGGCAGAGAGACAATGAGTCTATAATAGATTTCATTACCCGATGGAGAGCTTTAAACTTCTCATGTCCTCAAAAGTTCACTCAACTGGAACTTATCTGGATGTGTCTCAACAACTTCAGGCATGATCTTTCGACTGCTCTCATAGCTCAAACCTTTACTGGTTTTGAAGACTTGTTCACAAAAGCACATGACATGGAGAGCCACATAGGAGAGAGAAGGCGAGGCAGAGGCATTGATCACCTTGAATCCTTTACAGCTATAGTAGTTGAAGCCAAAAAGACTGCGCAACCAGCACCAAGTACCGGTAGATCAACTGCCTGAACAAGCAATGGCAAGGGACCAATTAAGGTTGGTATTAAACCGGCTCAGGGTGGAGTTAGAAGGCCACAATGGCAAGATAAAAAGGAGCCGCCAAAGAAGATCACCATCAAAAAAAGGATGAATAAAATATATTCATTCTCGGAAGACATTGTCGAAGATTTGTTTGAAGACCTTCTTGCCAATGAACTCATCACTCTCCCGGAAAGTAGGAGACCTCAAGAGATCGGGATGGAAAATGATCCCAAATACTGTCCTTATGATCATATAATCAGTCACAAGATAGGTGATTGTTTTGTACTGAAGGACATCATTCAACGACTTCTGGGAATAAAGAGATTGTCATTGGGCAAGATCTCCAGCAGGCAGCTACGTCCAATACGATTGTGGCTTCAGAGCCAGTTGATGAAAATGAAGCATCTTCAAGTGACAAACATCCTAATGATAAACCGTCAGATGAAGAAAATTAGACCATCTTTGAAAGCAAATGGGTTAATAAGAAAATACAGTTAGCTCAAAATCCTGATGCTAAAAAGCAAGCTCAAGCAACAAGGCAAGCCCAAGCCCAAAGAAAAAAAGGGAAACACATAGCTAAGGCTAAAAAGAAGAAAACGAAAGAAAGAGTGAAGAAAGCTAAGAAAAATGGCCCTACCCAAGATGCTTTTGTGGAACAAAAGCTATTGATGGCAATCACCTTGATGGATTTCATCTCGTCAGGCTTCTGCTTCGACTGTGACTATGATAGCCTCCAGTCAACAGACTCGGGAGATGAATCCAACATCTTTTCTGCTATGTCATTAATACAGTCCCAAATGAAGACCCTTCATGGTTGGATGTGCCAAGACCAGTGGTAGCCTACAGTCCAGAAAGACACCGGACATTTGTAAGATTGACTAGAGCAACCTGAAGATATTGAACTCCTAGAAAGGAAACCATCTACACTAGGACAGATTCCTATAGGGCTTTTAGACTCTCTGAAGGATTCTCATCTGGAGGAGAAAGAGAGGCAGAAGATGAATAGGTACAATCTGATTCCTCTCAAGAAATGCTAAGTACGCTTGAAGTTTCAAATCCAAACCATTGTCAGATACGACGATCGGTACAAATCCCAGGCCTTCCCGAGGATAAAGGATCGTTTGTTGCGGTCAGTTTGAACAAGGGCCATTCAACAGGAAAAGTAGTCCTAAAATCAGGGTCGACGATAACTCACAGGCATCTGAACAAATTTTAGCTTAGTCTGGAAGTCCAACAAGGCAATCTGAAAGAAGAACTCAGTTATCTTTCCAAAACAAAAAAAAAGCTAGACTTCAGTTCCGTGAACATGACCCAGCTTTTAGAAGGAGAGTCATCTAGATCGATAGATCAGATAATTACCGAAGTCTATCAACTCAACCTTCGGTTAGGAAGAAAGTTACAACCGAGGTTTGTGCCAGTCCAACATGAAAATCAGACCAGAGCCCAACCGGCTCAAGCCCAAACAACTCCCGGTAATGAGAGGGTTAAGTACGATATCCTGGCCCATCTGAAGAAAATTGATTCCTTGTTGAGCGTCTATGATGCTCTCAAGATGTCTCCTGAATTGAGGAGGTCTCTCATATATTCCCTCTTCAATCCGGAAGACTTCTCTGAAGAAGTTACAAGTCAGCCACTACAGCCTCCTCAAATTGGGACTACATGCCTCTTCACGATCACCTTTGATGACGAAGATATGCGAGCTGAGACTGTCCAGTATAATCAGCCACTATTCATCTCAGGTCTAGTTAATGAAACTAGTATCTCCAGAGTGATGATAGATGGGGGTTCAGCCGTCAACATCCTTCCAAGGAGAATGCTGTCCAAGCTTGGTATGCAGATGGGTCAGCTATATGAAAGCAACCTGATCATCCAGGGTTTTAATCAAAATGAGCAAAAGCCCATGGGCATGGTCAACCTCAAAACTAGGTTTGGGGACATTGCTGAAACTACGACATTTCTAGTGATTGATGTTGATACGTCGTACAACACTTTGTTGGGGAGTTAATGGATGCACAACCATCTAGTTGTGCCGTCCACCTATCACCAATGCCTCAAATACTTTCAAAGGAATAGGTAAGTAAGGATCGATGCTAATGATGATTCATTTAATGATGCAGATGCATACTACGTAGATGTGCGTTTCTATGTCAAAAGTGCTCAAAGAAACATTCAGCAGAAGCCCAAAGGGGAAAAAGTTGAGTGGACCGAAAAGTAATCATGGACCTACCCAAATTGTAGCTTCGAAAAGGGTGTTCAAACACACCCCAAAGTTTCAAAGAAAAGAAGGAGAACCAACTCTGGCTTTAGTCGAATCTTCCCAGAATCTGGAGAAGGGCAAGTCAGTCGACCTTTCCCAGATTTGTAAGATTAAAGAAGTCAACCCCCTTCAAGCTCTGAAAGGTGATCATATAGTCCCTTTGAGAAGGATGGACTGTACAATGGTGGAAAATACCTCCAGTTTTATTGTCCTGGTCAAGAAAAGAGGACATAAGCTGATGCTCTTCAATTCCCTGGGTGCATATGGCAGGATGAACTCCTCATGGACTAATGAAAAAAGCAAGATCACCAATTCTTATAGAAAGAAGATAAGCTTTGGTAAAAAGACTACCAAGCTCCTTAAAGGCCAATGATTTGATCCTGAAGAGGGAGAGCAAGTCAATGGAACTCTCCTACCAGCTTATGAGGCTACACTTAAATTAAATCAACATAAAGCCCTAGACACCGACAAATATGTTGATATAGATACACTAGGACTCGGATATGAGTCTCCAGTCTTCGTGTTCGGAGAAAATTACCATCGGACTCCAAATATAGTCATGATTAGGGACGGGGAAAATGCCATAGGTTGGTCCTCAGAAGAAGAAGTAGAGCCTCCACAAGAGCCCTTATAAGAGAGGTTCAATACCCTACGTGGCTTGCCAATGTTGTTCCCATAAAGGAGAAGAACGGATAGATCCGGGTTTGCATAGACTTCCAGGATTTGAATAAAGCCTACCTTAAGGATGAATTTCCTTTGCCCATCACAGAAATGATGGTCGATGCCACAACGGCTTCGAAACTTTATCCTTCATGAATGGATATTCCGACTACAACCAAATCAAGATGGCCCCGGAAGATGAAGAGCTCACAGCCTTCCGCACCCCTAAGGGAGTGTTCTGCTACAAAGTCATGCCATTTGGCCTTAAAAATACTGGAGCAACCTATCAAATGGCCATGACCATTATATTTGGGGATATTCTCCACCACAAGGTCGAATGCTATGTCGACGACTTGGTTGTTAAAACAAGGCAACGAAGCGACTGGATGATCTTCGGGAAATTTTTGACAGATTGCAACAACACCAGCTCAAGATGAACCCACTTAAATGCGTGTTTGGCGTTGCATCGGAAAAATTCCTAGGCTTTGTGGTACGCCACAGAAGAATCGAGACTGACCCTACTAAGATAAAGGTCATTCGCGAAATGCTTCCTCCAAGAAATCTGTATGAGTTGAAAGGATTTCAGGGTTGACTCGCTTATATCCGAAGATTCATCTCCAAATTGGCTGGAAGATGCCAACCGTTTTCCCGGCTGATGAAGAAGGGAATACCGTTTCAATGGGATGAAGTTTGCCAAAATGCTCTGGACAACATCAAGACTTATCTCACAAACCCACCAGTCTTTATTGGTCTTATTAAAGGAAAACCTCTTATCTTCTATATCACTGCACTTGAAGGATCTCTTAGAGCTCTCCTTACTCAGTATAATAACCAATAAAAAGAAAATGCCCTGTACTACTTAAGCAGGACCCTGGTCGGAGCAGAATGCTGATACAACTCGATAAAGAAAGTCTGTTTGGCCCTCATCTTTGCTCTGAAAAAATTAAGGCATTATATGCTTGAGCATCGGTGAAACTGATATCCAGAGTTGATCCTCTCAAATACATAATGTCCCGCTCGACTCTCTCAGGCAGAATGACAAAATGGGCGGTTCTCTTGTCTGAATTCAAAATCGGATTCATGCCCCAAAAGGCAATAAAAGGGAAAGCCCTTGCTGACTTCCTTGCAGCACATCCGGTTCCTGCAGACTCACCTTTGGTCACTGACCTCCCTAACGAAGAAGTTATCAAGTTCAGGTTAAACCAAGTTAGAAGATGTATTTTGATAGAGCTTCAAGAAGCCTTGATGGAATCAAATAAGTCGACATGAAGGAAAACAAGTCAGGAGTTGATATTATTTTTGTCACACTGGACAATGTAATCCTACCTTATTCCTTCGCACTAATAGAAGGGTGTTCAAACAATGAAGCTGAATATGAAGCCCTAATAGCATGTCTCGAATTGGCCATTGAGATCTTGGTGAATGAACTAACTATCTATGGGGATTCAAAACTCGTCATCAAGCAAGTACGAGGTGAATATGCCATGCGAAGAGTTAGTCTCCTTCCCTATCAGAAGAGAGTGGACCAGCTACTTGCTCAAATTCCAAGAGGCAGATTCTTTCATGTCTGTAGAGGACTCAACAATCAAGTCGATGCTCTGGCTGGTCTTACAGCATCTCTAACTTTACCAATGGATAGGATGCTGACCATCACAGTGGGGGAAAGAAGAAGTTTGAAACCCTTTCCAAAGATAGATCTTCTAGAAATAGTTTGTGCTATGACGATCAAAGTAAAAAGGTGAAGATTGGTGATAGCCCTTCGTCGATTATCTTCAACATGGTCGATTACCCAGATACCGTGCCAAACGTGCTGAAGTCAATCGACGCATCATAAAGTTCGTGATGCCGGAAGATACATTGTATAAATAGTTCTTGGATGGTATCTTAATGAGGTGCATCTCAGGAAATGAAATCGAGCAGGCCATGGAAGAAACTCATGCTAGGATCTGCACTGCCCACAAAGCTGGGCCCAAGCTACAAATGCAGCTAAAAAGATTAGGCTATTACTAGCCTACGATGATCACTGATTGTTTTAACTATGCAAGAAAATGCAAAGTTTGTCAGCTCCATGCTAATTTCCTACATCGGGTTCATGAGCCTCTTCACATGACAACATGCTCATGGCCGTTCGCGGCATGGGAAATGGACATCATAGAACCATTCACCTCACCATCATCTACTGGGCATCAATACATCCTAGCTGTAACGGACTACTTCTCAAAATGGGCTGAAGTCGTCGCTCTCAAAGAGGTCAAACACCATTCAGTGGTAGACTTTATCCGAACCAACATCATATATCGGTTCGGGATTCCAAAAAGCATTATCACGGATAATGGGCAACCTGTTCGAAGCACCCATATACACAAGTTGTATGCTAAATTTGGTATCCGAGAGGACCACTCTACTCGGTACAATCCAGCCATGAATGGTCTTGCTGAAGCCTTCAATAAGACTTTGTGCAAAATCCTAAAGAAAGTTATAGATAAAACAAACGGGACTGGCACGAACGCCTACCCGAAGCCCTCTGGGCATACAGAACTACTCATCGGACTTCGACATAGGCCACGCCGTATTCCCTGGTCTTCGGCGGTGAAGCAGTTCTCCCCCTTGAAATTCAAATTCTCTCCCTACGGGTGGTAATTCAGCAGTCTATCATAGAAGAAGACTCAGCTAAGGTTCGTCTTGCAGAGCTTGAAACTCTTGATGAACGTCGTCTCCAAGCCCAACAGGGTTTAGAAATGTATAGACAGAGGCTAACCAGTGCCTTCAACAAAAGAGTAAAACTAAGGTATTTCAAAATAGGAGATTTGGTCTTAATGGTCAGGACTCCAATCATCGTCACTTGACGAACCAAGGGAAAGCTCGAACCAAAGTGGGAAGGGCCTTATGTCATTGAGAGGGAATATTCTAATGGAGCATACCTCCAACCAATGCAAGATTCCTCAAGCGATATTATTCCTAGGGAACGAAACGCTCGCTAGACCAAAATCTCAAAAGACGGTTTAGGTAAAATTTAGAGCACAAAATGACTCACAAAGTTGAAAACCCTAAGGGGTGGCTTAGGCAAAAATTAGAGTCATGCTCGCTAAGTCAAAAACCCTAAGGAATGGCTTAGGCAAAAATCAGAGCGACAATGACTCACTAAGTTGAAAACCCTAAGGGGTGGCTTAGACAAAACAATTGAGTCAAAATAAAATGTCCGCTAGACCAAAACTTCAAGAAGAAGGTCTAGGCAAAAATTAGGGCAACAAATAGCTCGCTAAACTGACACTCCAAGAGTTAGTGTAGGCAAAAATTAGAGCGATTTGATAGGCTCCTAAATACGAGCTAAAAAGGTTGACGGTGCTTCAAAAGTCTCCAGAATACAAGACCGAAGTCCACACCCTCCTAGGTATGAACGAAAACTGCCTATTCACTATCAAATTACGAATCAAAGCTTCAGAAGCCCCCCAAATACAAGGCCGAAGTCAAAACCCTCCTAGGTATGAATGAAAACTGCCTATTCGCTATCAAATTACGAATCAAAGCTTCAAAAGCCTCCCAAATATGAGGCCAAAGTCTAAAACCTTCCTAGGTATGAACGGAAACTACTTATTCGGCCTCAAAAATGCGAATCCAAATACCCCTTCTAAACTACGTTTGACTTGATTCTATCATGGGTACGTAGGCAGCCTGAGAAAATTAACTTGGGTTCAGTCAGTTCTTCTAAAAGAACACTATCCCCTTGGGATGCAAAATCATCGTTATTGTCCCTCAATACGGATGAAACGGAGAAAGCCATACATGGTGCATGAAGAAGAAACCACAATTCTAAGTAATGACTTCTCACCATCAAAAGTAGATCTACCGATTACAATGGACGGACAACGGAGCATCTCCCTCAACTAATGTAAGATTTTCAAGGTGATATCATCTATAAGGATCAAACAAAAGCCCGCTAGACCAAAATCTCAAAAGATGGTCTAGGTAAAAATTAGGGCACGAAAATACCCGTTAAATCAAAAATCCAAAAGGACGGTTTAGGCAAAAGTTAGGGTAACATGACTCGCTAAGTTGAAAATCCAAAAGGACGGCTTAGGTAAAAATTAAGTCAAAACAAAATGCCCGCTAGACTGACACTCCAAGAGTCAATTTAGGCAAAAATTAGGGCAACCAAAAGCTCGCAAGACTAATACTCCAAGAGTCGGTCTAGGCAAAAATTAGAGCAATCTGACAGGCTCCTGAATATGAGCCAAAAAGATTCATCATTTTCGAAGACTTGCCCCAAATTACAGGTCTAAACCTTCCTAGATACGAACGGAAACTATCTACTTGTAAACTACGAGTCTAAAATCGCCCCTCTTGAACTACGTTTGGCTTGATCCTATCATGGGTACGAGGCGGCCTGAAAAAGTTAAATTGGGTTTAGCCAGTTCTTCTAAAAGAACACTATTCCCCTATTAAAAAAGGGGAAGATGAATTTATGTCATGAAAGTAAAAATGGCATAGACTGAATGATAAAATGAAAAATTTTCATTCATTCGCAGGATTTACATCCGGAAGATTTACATTTGTGGGGTTTACATTCGGAGGATTTACATCAGGAAGATCTTCATTGACAGGATGTATATCAAGAGGGTTTTCTTCAATTAGAGGGGTGATATATGAAAAAGATAATTTTTCCATTACAGTACGCTATTGTTTGTGGAGACGCGCAGCTTCCTGACAGGCATCTGCCAAACCCTCTTTTAATATGGTGATCTTCCCCAAAGTCTTCTGACCTTTAAGCTTCACAGATCGTCCCTCGGATAAGTCAGAGCTAACGTTCGCAAGCTCTGTTTCGATCGATTCACGAGCACTTTTTATTTTAGAAGCCCTAACTAAGGCTTCTTATAGTTGTCGACGAAGACTTTCTAATTCAGCGTCTATAGCCCGCTGATGTTCTACAGTTCAATGGACTCTATCACGTAGATAATTGGCAGCTTCGGTCAACTCTTCTATTTTAAAGGAAGTATCACTGATGCACCCTCTTGCCTCTACTTCAAGACCACTGATCGAGTCTATGTTATTCAATCGATACACTTTCCTGGCTGAACTGATCTAAGCTTCGGCTTCTCGCTGCATGATAGGATCTCTGATGCTGAAACGATCAAGAATGTTGAAAGCTGAGATACAGTCGTCCTGCATCTGCTCAAAATCCTTGAAGGTCTTGTTGTGTAGCGAAGTCTTCAAGCCTTCAAGTACATGCTTAACACTTTCTGTATAAGCATCGGCTAATAGCTTGGATGGAGGAGGAACTGGAGCATTATTGCGTACTCCAAAAGTAAATGGTGGAGCATCAATGATTCCTCTGATGGTACCTACAAATTTTGTTTGGGAGTTAGCCGATATAGGAATCATCTGATTAAAAAAAAAGAAGCTACAACTACATACCAGGAAGTTCAGAGATTCTCCCAAGAAGGGAATCATATTTATTCTTGTCCATCAACCATCTATCAGATGGAATGCTTCTGGATCCCTGAGGCCCTTCGTCAGATTATTCAGGCAGAGGAGTAGACGGAGTATATTCAGGTGAAGGGAGTCTGACAGGAGATACCGGAGACTGATCAGTCGGAGGAGTAGATGGCCTGTACTCAGGTGAGGGGGTCATGGTAAGAAAAGGTAAGTCCTCAAAAGTAGGCCCTTCAACAGTGAACGATCCAGAATAGGGAACTATTTCCATTCCAATCACATTGGTATCTTGTTCTTCTTCTTGGACATGGAGTTCAGGAGTGTTCAACTCAGGCTCTTGAGCAGCCTCAATAGTGACTCTGGCTTCAGGCTCGGCCCCTGCACCTGGTTCAGCACCAAGTTCAATGTTGACCTCAACTTCAGGTCCTACATTGACCTCAATATCCATTTTAGCCTCTGGCCTTGCTTCGATAAGTATTTCAGCCTCTGTCTCTGTTTCAGCCTTTATTTCCAAGCTCATCTCTGTCTCAGCCCTTACTTCGGCAATGTTAGTTGGCTCTTGTGTCACTTCAGATATAACTGGCCTTTCAGATTCAACTAAGAATGCTTGGTATACATTGGGCACCTCATCGACAGGGTTAATACTTGTTGTGTTCATTGTCACCACTGTCTCAGTGCTCGTGAAGCCAGGATCGATCTCAACTGGCACGACCTTGGAAATAACTTCGACAGTCTATATGAATTCTCCATCAGTCTTTGAACCAGATGATTGGCCACTCTTAAGAGCATGCCTTTTAGCTTTCCTGATAGCTCGTTGGGCTTGGATAGAGAGCAAAGCGGCTTCGGCTGTTTGGGCTTCAAAAAGTAGATGCGCTTCTAACTCTTTGGCTTTACGAGCTTCTTCTAGTGCAGCCATCAAACGATCTCCATAAGGACTTGGGCTCACAGAATTAGCATCTTGATCCTTATCAATAAATTCATCTGAAAGTTTATCAGGAGTTGATTGATGATTGTTGTAGGCCGGTGATTCAGCACTGTCATCAACATTATCGGTCGGATTAACCACAACGGTCTCACCTAATCCTTCCAAAATACGAGGTCGAACAGTCACCCCAATAGTGGTCACAGCTGAAGGATCTTCTGGATGAATAATAAATTTTGTGGCACCACGATGTCCTTTGTACGTTTCCTCAAAATTCCCAGCGTCAGCATAAATGGGAATATCATGTTCGGTCGTAAGGGAAGCTATCTTAGCCATTTGGATCTCGTCTTCAGTATATTCTATAATATGAGATGGGCATCTTTGAACGTGCTTTCCTTTACCCTTGGGAGCTGTTCTAGTCCTCGGACGTTTATGGGCGGTGGCAGCTGTCTTGTGTCTTTTAGCGGGTGCTTTGGCCCTTGACGGTTCTTTCCTCTTTCTAGCACCAGGTGCTTGAGTAGGAGTAGGTCCACCTGCCTCGGCAGTAGCAGTAGCAATTCTCGCCAGATGTTCTTTCACAACCACGATTGAAATATCATGACTGCCATACTTTAAATAGGCAGAGGTGCAATTTAGCCACCTTGTGGAAAACCTTAATGAAGGTTGACCTTCCTACACTTGAGAGGGAATGAAGAATCTTGAGTGAGTGTTAACGCTTATCAAATGATTCCACTCTCGTTTGATTTGATGGAAATCGGTCAAAGTGCGATCAACAGTCTCCAATGCAGGTGGTTTTGCTTGGTCATACCCAAATTGCCGGCCAAACCTGCTCAGGTAGTAAGGTTCCATGAAGCATTCCTTGCCGAGATGCCACAGAAGCTTGGTTGGATGAAGGTTTATCATCATCAAAAAATCCTTGCCAGAATAGCCCAGGCTCATGTCATCTACTAGATAATCGTTCCCAGCTAGCTCAGAAGCTCCTTTGAAAGGACGAGCTCTGTAAAGACCAGGAGCAGCAATCATGTGTTTGATTGTCTCCCAAGAGTAGTACTTGGCTGGCGTTTGACCGGCTATGTAGACCAAGTATGGTAGATCCATCTCGACTTCGGTAGTTATCCGCATCGGGTAAGAAGAAGGAAAATATTGACGAATCCAGTCGAACAGATATTGGATGGGGACGTGAGCTAGTTGATGACCCGAGTATTCGCTCTAAGCAATGACTCCCATTTCTCTATATAATGACGCCATCATCGAGATAAGCAGATAATGCTTTATGCCAGTCGCCATTCTTTCAGCCACCACAAATGTTTCAGGATAGATTACCTCTCCTCTTTGAGAAGGCAGGACAAAACTGCACAACCAGCAGGACAAGAAGGCAGCCAAATAACCTTCTCTGCTGATCCCATCACTGGTCTTGATCTCCAAATTTTTGATTTCATCATTTGAGGGAGTGATGTAAGTCGGCTTGGAATATTCATATGGCTCTCTCTTGAAGAAATATTCCAGCCATTACCTTAAAGTGACCTTGCTCACTTTGCGTGCCTTCGCACGTTTGCTTGGCATTGCTCTTCGATTTCCTCTTCATCGACAGGAGCCTTGCCTTTATCAGTAGGGGGTGTCACTTTGTCCGTGTTTGCTTTTAAAAGGGCATTGTAAACCCTATACAGTTCTCTGGTGCAAGGAGGGACATTCTCTGAGTACAAAACGTTGTTGAAAGGATTGAATTCGTCATAAAAGGCTCCGCTGATCGGTAGCTTGGAGATGCGGTTCATCGCGTGCATCAAAAGTCCGATCTCCCCCCAGGCCATGTGAAAGGTATTGGTCTCGGCGCACCAGTAATTGAGAAGGCTGCGAATAGAAAGGGGTCCCGCTTGTATTCTTATCTGGTGAGCCCAACTGCGCCCCAAATGCTAAGAGCTGTCAACTCATCACGAAAGTGTACATACACGTCATGAACCCATGATGGCCATAAAGTTCTATTGTCGACGGTTGAGCAACTCTTGATGACAATAGAAGTATCCTAGCAAACGTCGTCAGTTTGGGTCATCAAGATCGGGAAGACTTCCTTCAGTACCCTCTTTGGGTCTTTGCCTGTTGGGTCTATTGTAGCTTGAGAAGGTATCAGGTAACTTCCATCAAAGACCAATCTGTTGCCTATCAGACCTTTCTCGGCATCATAAATGCATACAGGTATTCTTCCACGAAGTACCCATTCTCTTGGATATGTGACGGGAAGCAGCTCGACGTCTTCTACCCCGAATTCTCCCATGATCTCTAGTTGGCAATTCAGACTCAGCCCATTTTTGTCATCTTTATCAGTGTCGACTTGACGAAGGTTCTCAATTACGTGAAAGTATCTCGGTGCTCCAGCCATTCTGCAAAAGAAAAATACAGAACATGCGAAATGATTCAGTTCAAAGGAATTAAACCAAATTATGAATTTCAAATTAAAGGGTCAAAAGTAGGCCTTTAGATGGGAGTATACACCTGTCCTGATAATTTGAAGTGATTACTATGTGATTAAAAGATTAATCAATTCCAAACTTAGGTTTAAAACCCGAGTCTGTGAAATTTGGATGCCTCACTTAAGGCATGCATCTAAGGATGAAATTGCCTAAAAAAAAAAGAGGTAATCACCCTAAGATTTTTTGCTAAGGCAAATGCCCATGGATATTTATCATGGCAAATGTCTAAGGAGAAATGCTAAGGATGAGATCCGTGGATAAGTCCACAAATAGAGTTTCTGATTCAAGGATTAAGGTCTTGTGAATAGTCCATCCATGAGAAATATCCACGGATACTCAAAATTTCCAAGGACAAAAGTTTGTGAAGGATAAGTGAATCCGTGGATAAGTCCACGGATGGACAGTTTCTGATTCAGGGATTACAAGTCCTGTGGATAGCCCGTCCATAAGGAATATCCACGGATACTCAAAATTTTCACAGACAAGAGTCTATAAAAAATTAAGTGAATCCGTGCATACTCCGTGGATAAATTTCAGGCTCATGGACAAAAGTCCTGCGGGCAGTTTGTCTGTGAAAAATATCCACGGATACTCAAAATATTCATGGACAAAAGTCTGTGAATATGAAAAGCATCTGTGGACAAAATCCACGGACAATTTTTTAGGCTCATGGATAAAAGTCCTGTGGGCAGTATATCTGTGGAAAATATCCTCGGATACTGAAAATATTCACTGACAAAAGTCCATGAAAATTAAAAGTATTCGTAGACAAAATCCACAGATCAATTTTGAGCTCACGGACAAAAGTCCTGTAGGCAAGCAGTCTGTGGCCATAAACCACAGATAGTGAGTCACCAGTCTAGTTTCCCATGACTAGAGAACTCAAGGGTTCCGGTAATGGAACCGGAATACCTGCCAGTAGTTATAGGAAGCCCAAAAGGGCATCCTAGGTTCTCCTTGACCTAGAAAACCCAAGAAATGCAAAAGAATGCATTTCAAGGGATCCCAGGGTCAAAAGACCCAAGGAAACACCCAAATGGGCATCCAAGCCACCTTGAATGGGGTTTTAAACCCTCATTTTCATCTTCGGTAAATCAAGAAAAAAAATCAGGGAAGAACACTTGTTCTTCCCTTCCATTAGCCCTGATTAGGGTCAAGCTCACCTCGAAATGAAGAGGGAAAAAAAAGAGAAAGAGAAGAGAGCTTATTGCATTCTTGAAGGAAAAATGGCTCTGAACTCAGAAATACTCTGGGTTTGGAAGGTTGGGGAAGACAAAGTTTCTTCCCCAAGCCTAAGGCATCCTTATAAAGGTTGCCTTTTGGCTAATGCTAACCATCCATTTCGAAATGGATGGTCCAGATCGTAGGGATGTTCCCCGCCGTTTTAGCCTTAATGGCAGAGGTGACCTCTTCATGAGGGCACCTCGATCAGGGAAACCCATCGTGGATTTCCCACTAACACCCTAAGTGGAGGGTAGTTAAGCCTCTCTACTGTCACTGCCAGGTGTCAGGATCCAAATGGATGGATCATTTCCAACCATCCAGATACTGAGGAGCATTTGTGGACAGTAAAAATTCACCGTCCATTGCCCAGGTGTATGTACAATGACACAACCCTGATCACTGTCTCTCGGAGAGACGGTTTGGGTTCACGCATGCTTGTGGCACACGCAGTCTCTCTAGTTGTCAGCATTAAATGCTGATGGCTGGCCATCATGCCACCTAGCAAGGCAAGTTGGGGTTTGATTTGTGAGAATAAACCTCATGGATCTAACCCTAGGTGCCAGTTTTTGAGAAGCTGACATGTGTCAATCCGTGAGGACTAAAACCTCACAGATAGCTTTTGAGTGCCAGCCTCTGAAAGGCTAACACATGTTCAATCCGTGAGGACCAAAACCTCACGGATCTGACTTTAGTGCTAGCCTTCGAGAGGCTGACACGTATCTCATCTGAGAGGATTAAAATCTCATGGACTCAACCTTAAGTGCCAACCTTCTCGAGGTTGACACATGTCAAATCCATGAGGATAAAACCCCATGGATCATATTTGGGTGCCAACCTCTAAGGGGTTGCAAGTGTCCAATCCATGAGGATAAATCCTCATGGATCAAATTTGAGTACCAACCTCCAAGAGGTTGACACGTGTCTAATCCGTGAGGATAAAACTTCATGGATATAATCCTAAGTGCCAGCCTCCGAGAGACTGACATGTGTCCAATTCGTGAGGATAAAACCCCACGGATCAACCAACACCATGTTTGGTCCTGGACCTAACCCCAGACTGTGGGTGAGACCTCCGTGGGGTCACACCCTGTGATCCATGTCCAATCCATGAGGATAAATCCTCACGGATCAAATTTGAGTACCAACCTCCAAGAGGTTGACACGTGTCTAATCCGTGAGGATTAAACCTCACGGATATAATCCTAAGTGTCATCCTCCGAGAGACTGACATGTGTCAAATCTGTGAGGATAAAACCCCACGGATCAACCAGCACCATGTTTGGTCCTGGACCTAATCCCAGACCGTGGGCCAGACCTATAGTCTCACCCTGTGGCCCATGGGTGAGACCTATGGTCTCACCATTTGGTCCGTGATCACCCTTTAAATCTGTGGACTGACATAGGTCAGTTTGTCCCCAGCTAATAGTCAGCATCTGACTGTCATAGAGTAAAAAATCCTTGATAAAAAGGATTCTCTGTCAAGTTGTGGGGATCCCAAGATAAGTATCCCCTCTTTTAAAATCTCATGGGACGCCACATGGCATCCCATAATTATGATAGGATTAGGACTATGTCCTACATCCTAAGAAAGGATGTGATTATACATCCTCATTTCCGAAAGGTACTAGGATTCCACCAAAAAGGGGAAACCTGGTACAAGAGTCCTCAAAAGAAGATGATTCTCTTCAGCTTGAGGAGTCTCCCAGATAAGGGAGACCCCGGGAGCTGGCATTTTCTAAGAGGAGAATCCTTTTTGACTTTCCAAAAATAAGGGAGTCAAAGAAAGAGACCAAAAGAGGACTCTCTCAAACCTATAATAAGAGGGTCTCTCACAAGAAACCCACGTAAAGAGATACACAAGAAAAGACACAAAAAGGAGAAGAAAGAAAAAACTCTCTCCTCCCCTTCAAGCAATAGCAAGGACAACAGCAAACAAGTCGGAGAAGAAGACTCCCCTGCTATGGAGAACATCAGGTGAGCCTCATAAAATGACTACCACCATATTCTTTTCTTTTCTGCAAATACAAAGACCTCAATGAGGCAATTGTAACGCCTACATGAGATCTGGGCAACCCCATTGAATAAATAAAAATAAGTTTATTCAATTATTTTGTTTCTTCTTTAATTTTCTTCTTAATTAGAGGTGCTTCCCCAATATAGGGAATGTAATTAAACAATCTAAGTTTACTCAGATTGGAAGGATAGTCCCCCACACAAATAATAAACTCCATACAACAATAAAAGAAATTTGATAAGCAAAGATCAATTTTGCGCTTATAGAGACATCCACCATAATAAATATAGGTTTCCATAGTGTGAAACTCTAACACAATTTATTCTCCCCAAAAGTCGATTCCCCTCCTCTCCAATTGACAGTATGACTTCCCCTCCCCTTGGTAACCGTACGGCTCCTCCTCTCTTTCCTTGGCTTTTGGTTTGTGATCTCCCTCTAGTTGGTTGGTGATCCTACTCTGAGCTTAATAAAAGTGTTGATTGGGAAAAAAGAAAAAAAGGACAAAAAGGCATCTCTAACGGAATAGCCATTAGCTTCCATTAAAGGAAAACCTTAAAGCTTGAAGAAGGTTCATGTGAGTCAAAAAGGAAGTTCTACACTTGAAGGACTATGTAAGTATATCTTTTCTAATCATAAAATCAATTAGAACATAGTTTGATCTTGGAAGCGTTGTATGCCCATCCAAGATCATATTGGAAAAATTAAAAAGAGGCATACTTCCACACTCCTCTCTGACTAAGGATCATGCTGTTGGGATTTGAGTCCATGGGGGTAGCACGTGATCCATGTGATCAATGCGACATATGGCCAGACCAGATGGCTGAATCTATATGCCTGAATTAGTTGTAGTGATCTACGTGGTAGCTTTGAAAATGATGCCATAAACACCTACTTAATTAAATCATAATGTGTTTTCAATAGTGTGTTTAATTGTTACTTGTAATTTAAAATAATAACATTAATATTAATATGATCTTAATTATTTTGCCACTACACATTGGACTCTCCCCTTCCCTCCCCAATAGATTATATACATGTGACAAACAATTCCCATGACATGCCACAATCTCATTTAACTTTTTATTGATTTCTTTATAGACTTGGGTCCTACCAATTGCAGTAGTCAAGGTTCAATCAATCCTATTGGCAAGCAACATATGGTGGGATCAAGGAACTACCAACATTGGATCTTGAGCAAAGTGTGGTTAGACATGCGAATACATTAGTAAGGGTTCATTTGGTAGATCTTCTCTAATCTTGTTTATTTCGGAAAGATCTAGCTAAAATAGATATGTGATAAAAAGATCTGTAAGAAATAAATATGTACACCGTAAATTCATTTGGTAGGTCACAATAAGAAACAACTTTTTTCATAAAACTAGGTTTGGTAACATCATCTTATTGCAAGGGCAGTTCTTGCCATTTTTGAAAGCAAAATTCCATTGTGTAGCCAATTCAAACACAAACATGCGGGTTATCCATCATAAAGTTGTGCATACACTCATAAATTCTTCATTCATAAACCTGTAATTTTTTCATTTCTTGGACAATAAGAGAAAAAAAACTAATCCACAAGTCCAATAAAATGTTCCCATAACATCCAAAATATGTACATTCATTACAAAAATCATCATTATCCTAATCTAGTACATTCATTAAATGGTTCACAAGAATATTATGCAGTCTTTCGCTATCTTGTGAAGCTTGAATGAGAGGATCAAGTACTACTAATAACTGTTACTAGAGAATTCAAAAGGGTATATTGCCACTGCAGGTATGAATGTTAGTTCAATGATTAAGCTAAAGAAATGCTTTAACAAAACACAATCTCTTTTTATTTGTTTGGTTCAAGTTCAACTTGTTAAACATATATGCCCACTAAAGCCATTCCAGACTTGTATTGATCTCAAATGATAATAAAGCATATCTATTTCACACATGGTCTTCCTTATTAGGTAAAACATTGTAAAGTATATCTAATAAAATGAGACTACTTTTTCCCTGAGGTAACATTGTAGGATAACCATCCAAAAATGCTAAGGAGATATGGCTTTCCGGTTCCTTGCAGACTTATAATTGCTCTAAGCCAAAGATGATACATCTATACAATGCATCCCTTACTGACTTACACAGGGTTAGTTGCATAAAATGATGTGATGAATCTCAATCACAAAGAGAATGGTCTCTTAATTAACATGTGGGTATAAGTAATATGTACTTATACTGAACCAGATCGAATAGTGGATACCCTAGAAAATATACTGTCAAGTTTGTTAGCCTTTAGGTTTTTGACCTAAGGTAACATCTTTGATTTTGATGATAACATAATAATAGAATGACAATTGTGTTATTAATGTTATATTGAGTTTAAGTGTAATTCAGCTTATGTAGCACATCATCCAAGGCAAAAAGATGAAAATGACAACCAAACAAGAAAGATTTGCCATTAAGCCATAAGAAAGCAAAGTGGAATATATTGAAGATCCAAAGCTTATAGAGCTAAGTCTTAAAGATGAAGATGCAATCTTGGAAGATCATAAAGAAGAAATCAAGATCCAAGATCAAGATTGAAGTGAAGACTCTCAAGAAGGTTTTATAGTTTATTATTTAGTCATTTTAACCTAATTAAACTATCAAATTTTAATTAACCTAATTACTAAGATCTTGTGGTTATATATCGGTTGAGAAAATCTAGGGTGTTTGAATCCACTACTAGCTTCATAACTAATCTTACTTTGATTTTATTAAGACCTCTCGATTTGCAAACATTACAGTGAGAGTGATGACGCGTCCCCTCTCAACTGATCAAGAAAAATATAAGAGATTAAATCCTAGGCATATCGTATTTCGATTAGCACGAGTGATATACATTAAATTAGGATAGTATGATCATTCGTCTTCCCTTAGCATAAAATATCTTTAGATTTATTCTCTTGAACTATTAAAACCATTGCATAAAACTTATATTAAAATTGTACCAAAAATTAACACAAGTGGGTTTAATTCCAATTTCCTAACACCTAAGACAATGATAGAAATTCTATTGAAATCAAATTTAAATCCGGTTGTTTAAACAACCATATGCAATCAATGTCATACAAATAAGAAATCTAAATAAAAACAAAGAACAACACAGTTACTTGGCTAGGGTTTCATCGAAACCCTAGAATGAAAAGTTAGTTCATCGCGAGGGAGGAGCACGCTGTCTTCATAGACAAAAATGAAGAACTCATCATTTTGACTTCCTTGATCTCCAAAGCTTCTCTTCTTCAAATCCCAAAATCTCTACATATTGATTATGACAAAGGGTTCTCCTATTTATAGAGAGAGAGAGAGAAAGATAGAGTCCTTGTTAATTTAGGAGTTCTAATTGAGGTCAAACTTTTGTTTTTCTCTCTCTAAAATCTCTTACGGTTGAATGAGGATCAAACTCTCACTTATGTAAGTAATAATAGAGTTGGAAAGTATTTAGAAGTATTAAAAACACTATTCACGCAACACTATTAACCCTATTTACAGTTTAACCACTGAACTTTGAATAATTCTATAGAGCTCAATTCTTATCGGATTGACCTAAATTTTGAAATATAGCTACTTTAGGTCATCTAGAATCTATCCAAAAAGTTTCATAAATTTTGGATGAAGGAAAATGACCAAAATACTCCTCTATTGATAGAAATACGGTTTTGGCCAATCGATCCATCAAGGTAGATTTCCGTGATTTTGCTCTATTTTATTCTTCTTTCTTTTACTCTTCTCCTTTCTGAGATTCTTTGAAGCATCTAATTTTCCATTTTATCTTATTTTCATCGTATAAACCTGAAAAGGATAAAAACAATCAAGTATCGTAAAACAGTTTAAAATATTACTCTAAGGGTTAACAAGTTAAGTTTGACATGCTTAAATGTGTAACAATTAGCACCGATCAGTTATAAAATAATTCCGAGTCACAAGTTGACTCACAATTTCTTCCAGCCCATACTTATTCCTTTGAGAGATCTCATTAATTCTTGATTTGATTATTAAACTCGGAACAACATCAAATATTAGATTATTACAACAGAACTTTCTCTATATCCATTCAAGACATAGGACATGAGAGTGCAACCCTAGAAGGTGATTTAGGCCATGTTTGTAACCTTCTAAACTTTTTACCTTACCTAAATTCTACATCTTTAGAAACCCTTTTTGAGCCTTTAATGAAAATTTTTTCTTGTTAATCCATTAACCGAAAACCCAATCCAAATAAGAAGTATGACTCGCGACCCTATTTCTGAAAATGATAAAAGAGTGATTGGTATGGGTACACCATTAAAGATAGAAATTGAGAAAGAAAAACCAAGTGATGTTCAAGTTTAAAAGAAAATTCGAAAAGAGAATATGGTTATAAAGAAGGTAGAAAATTGAAAAAGAATTGAGTTGCCTCAAAAAAATCAAAAGAATAGTAAAAAAAAATGAAAGAAAAATATTTGGTGTTATACCATCAGGAAAAGTTACAAAGAACATCGAGATATCCTCTTAGAACTTTGAATCCCTGTGACCCCTTATTTTTCTAAATATATCCCAAGCCTCAATACAACTTAGTAAAATCCTACTTGTTTCTAGGTTAACACAATCATAGAATGTGGAGTATGGAGAAAGAGAAACTATAGAGTGTGATCTGAGGTTCTGAGTGACATGATATTTCTATCATGAGATCTTCTGATTTTCTAATGTCCTCCTTTCTAGACAATATATGTGAGATATTTGCCTGTTTTCATCAACATATCTCCTCAAATATAACTTGAGAGAAAAGATATAAAACCGTTTATGAGTGATTCACTTTTGAGTGGTATACCAGTGAGAATTAAGGTCAAGACATACAATCTTAGAGGTGATTTGAAAGTCTTATATTGCTAGATAATGATGATGTTGAGTGCACACACACGCTGAGTCTAATTTTTATTTGTGTTGAGAGTCCATCTATATTCTTACTGCAATTCACTGACTAAGTTCTAACTTGTAAATATTTTTACATCCTTCAAATAATTTGACAAAAAGAGTTTTCTCTGAGTAGGCAAGAAACAATATGTAGCATGTGCCAAGATCTTTTAAGCTCTATTTTTCACACTGATTGCCAAGGACTAGCAATATGTAGTGGGGGGGGGGGGTGATATTTGCTTAAAAGTACTTATTTTCACTATTATCTTTTGAACCATTATCAAACTCTACTACATAAACTTTCAATTTTACAAACTTTTCTACGTAAGAGTTCCCTCCATTGCATAGCACACACGTTTCTGGTAAAAATAGTACATTTGCATGAATTTAACATGTTTCTAAAAGTCTAGATTCAAAGTTGTTTTTATGAATTCTCATTACGCGCTTTAGTGTTTCAGGACCCCAGATTAAAAGAATTTTAGGAACTAGGAAGCCAAAAGTAACCATTGAAGTCCCATTATTGAAAGCTAAAGGACTAACATGCTACATCATCTAGAGACAGGCCAAGCATTGGCTGAGCGCTAGTGACTGAAGAAGGTCAAAGAACCAAAGAATACATTTCAAAGAGAAAGTGACTCAATTGATAAAGATTCCATACAAGACAAAAAAATAAGCAAGCTTAATTGACAAAGGTCGGGGGAGATCATATTAGAGACCAGGGTTCAAGACCCTTTGCTTCTTTTTGTTTGCTTTTATTTTATAATTTTAAAACCTTAACCAATTTTCTCTCTAATTAATCCTTACCACTCATTCTTCTTCTATCCTAACCATCCATTTCGAATCCCTACTTTCCATCTCTCACATGGTAACTCTAATCCTACAATATCTTCCCATATTTTTCCCTTTTAGCTCTCCCTAAATTTCTCATTGTGTTAAAACACTAATATCTTTCTCTACAAAATCCTAACCATTCATCTTTTCTCTATCACTAAACCCTAATCCTAACCACCCATCTTTTTCTAAAAACCCTAGTCCACTTTTCTAATCCTAATATTTATAAAACCCGAGCCACCCTCTATAAATATTCACCCCTCTTTCTCCCTTATAGATGGTTTCCTCCCCCCTAACTTCTCTTCTCATCTCTCTCTCTTTTTCTCATTTCTCAACCCCTTTTTCTGTCTGAGCCTCTCAACCCCTTCTTTTCTCAACTTCTTTTTTTTGTCTAAGCCTCGCAACCTCTTCTTTTCTCATTCCCTTCTCAAAAACCTCCATCAGAACACTTGTAACTATGCTTAGTGCGAGTTTCCAGTTTACTGAATTTTTCTTACGGATGTAATGCGAGTTCAATTTTAGTTGTAAGTGACTTTTCTTTATTTTAATGCAATGAATGTTTTTTTTAATGTCTTGATGTCTCTTTTTAATTAAGTTTATTTTATGTTCATTTAATTACTAGATTTTAATTAATTCTCTCAACTTGTGTTTTTTTTTTAAATCCCATCGATTCCATCATTCTCATCCCTCCATCGTTTTACAATATATTTTTTTTTGGTTTCTTCTTTATACTAACCTAGTTCACGAGTGAGAATTCGACATCCGACACAAGCCCTATACCATTCTCATATTTTTGCTGGATTCAAATTAACTAAAGTGTTGATAGTAAGGCGATTTTCTAAACGACGGCAAATACCTACTTTCACAGGGTGATCCACAAATACCACCTTTTCTTATTGTGACTATATCTTTTTATGGTGGGAGCAAGAAGAAGAGGGGAATAAGAACAATAGAAGAAGAGAAAGAAGAAGAGAGGATTACGGTGGGAGCAGGCACCAACAGTAGACCGTGAGAGCAATGATAGCATCTAACAACGGGAATGGAGAAGAAGAGAACCCTATTTCTTCAAAGACCTTTGTTTTTCTATTCGTAGGGAAGTGGATATGGGCTGGAATAAAGCAATATATGAGTGGGTAAAATAGTAAATAAAATGCCAAAATTTGGACTCCGTCGTCTACATGCAAAAGACATATAGATCTTTCCTACAAATCCCCATTAAATTAAATTTCTATTTTAGACATTTCTTGTCTTTTTGTCTTTTTTCTATAACATGTAGACATGCTACCAAATGATCTAAAACGTGAAAACATCTACCCCCAATAGACATATAGACAAAGACACGAAATTTGGACATTCCAAAGGGGGTCTACGTCCATTTCAGCCCTACACTCCAAATTCAGCTTCATGGAAAGAAAAACATTTTGTACTTCAATAAAGGATGGCTCTGCTTGGGGCTAGGCTCATGGGGCTTAGTCGTAAGAGTTTCAAAGTTTCAAAACTATCACATAGAAATCAAGTTGTAGTAAAGGCGGATTGGAATACAGTATCTATCAAAAGGGTGTGAGAAATATAATATCTATCAAATGGCTGTGAGAAAACTATAAATCCCAAAGGCCATTAGTGGATCAACAACTCTTTCTTTTACAAAAATCATTTTCTCCCACAAAGTTATGGTGTTTTTCAAGGTTGAAAAAAAAGGCAAACTATGAATGCAGTATCTTAGTTGGAACAATTCCAAAGAGGTTTCATCAATCTCTCTTCCATGTAATTCAAGCCTCGGAAAGAACTTTGGTTAGTGAATATCAAATTAAACTTGTTGATCTCAATAGAGGCTCCATATCAATAACACATTAACAACAATAAACATTCAAACCAAATGACAAACCCAAAAGTGTTAAAAAACTCTTTTACACCAAGTAGAGGATCTATCTATTTGTTACTTATTTTTAGAATTTTTGCAAGTGGGGTGGTGATTAAACCGCAACCTCACCCTTGCACACAAACACTATTTAGTTGAGCCACAAGCGAGGAAACCATCAATATCTGTCAACCCATAAATTCCCAATCCCATCTCAATCAACAAACTAAGACTTGATTTTATATGTAAATTAGCTAGTAAGGGCCCTCATGCCCTCACCCTACACCTTCAGCTAGCGATCCTTTTTGAGCCCTATCACATTGGCCTTAAAAACCTAAGCATTAGCATTTCCTCCAAGTCAGTGTAACAACGTCAAAAATTAGAATCCTAAGCCCTCTTTAATCTTAGGTCAGAAAGAGATAGTTTGAGTTAAAAATCCTAACTACAAATGGCCATTGTGCTCACCTTTTTGATTAAAAAAAGCAATTTTGGCTCAAGACCAAGCAACTACAAATTTGACTCTTGCATCTAAAGAATTAAAGCAGAGGATTTCAACCAGCTTGGTCATAAATTTCAATTGATGTACAGTGAGGGTGCCATTCTAAAAACATCTGGACATACTGAAGCTTATGCTGATCTTCCCGTATTAGTTGGGTTTGACCCTATTGTAATAATCTGTGAGAATGTGGACAAATGATGGATCCATGGCCTAACTAATTGAAACTTCTCAAATTCGCGCAAAAAAGAAAAGTTAAAAATCATATCGATGGCTAAAGTAGTGAGTTACATGATCATATACAATTTCTAAAATTTCCTTTCTTATGAGATCATAAGACCTAGTGTAGAGACCCGAATCTTTTTTCATGTTTTTATTGCATTGCATTAGGGGTATTATAGTCCTTATGATGTTTTAATGTTTATGTAATTTATATCTAATTGGTATAGTGTGATTAAGGCTTATTTAAACTCGTAATCGGAAGGATGTCATAACATTCCTTGAACTTTAGGAAGCTCTAGGTTTGACACCGTTTATCAGAATTGAGTGATTCTTGAACCATTAGAAAAGTATTGGAACCCTCTTTGAGGTTCATGTTTAATATTTTTCCTTATTTTTAGTCTAAGCTAAGTCAAAAATGAGTTTTTCGATGTTTTGTCTGATGGAATTGCAGATCAGTCAGCTTTGGGAACAATTTGGTCTATAAATAAAGGAGAATTTGGAAATTCTAATATGTCAAAAATGTTCGTTTTCGAAAGACAAATCCAACGCAAGTTGAATCGTCGAAATCCGACGAACGAGTCAAAAGTTATAGCCAAAATAGTAGAGTAGGTCAAAAAAAATAATCTGTAGAACACCGATCGCTCGGTCAGGAGTAGCGATCGATCGGTCCAAAACCGATCAATCGGTAGCTATCGACTGGACCAAAATTTTGTATGAGAAAATTTTTCAGAGAGGGTGTTTTTGACCAATCGCTCGGTCATAAACACCGATCGATCGGTAGGTGACCGATCGCTCGGTCATAACCACTGATCGATCGGTCTTTCGTGTTTTTGACAGAATTTTAGTAAGGACTTTTTGGTCTTTTGGGTCCTCAACCCTTGGGGCTATAAATAGGGGGTCCTACTCGAGATATTAAAATACTCTACCTATTTCTAATCTAATTTGGCAAAAAGGGGGAGAAAACCTAGAGTTTTGAGAGAGGGGTTGCTTGGAGAAAAATGAGATTGCTAGAAGATTTAGAGGAAAGCTTGGAGATCGTCCTCAAAGCTTCCCCAAATCATCTTGTGAGAGATTTGGATCCAAGGGAAGGATCCCTAAGATCGATAAACTCCCTAACTCAACTCTATTAATGAAGTTTGATGAATATTAGTTTAATATGAATAACATAAATGATAATTTGACTTATTTTCCCTAATTATGTATGGATTAAGCTTACTAGAGTTGAAAATGGATTTATACCATGAATGGATTGAACGGAGGAAGGGAAATACTATGGAGGATTGAGATAAATGTATGAATATGGAGTATGTTTGGGTTGTGTGGATGAGTTATTGTGTGATGGAATGTTAAGAATGAGAAATGACAAAGTATCCATAATTAAGGCACTCTACATGTTTGTTGAAACGTCTAAGAATGCTAAATATTAGTATGATGTTTTTGATTATAAAGAAATTAAGTTAAATGAATATTGTGTTGTTATGATAAATTATGCTCTATTTACTTGTATGGTGATCGGTATTCGGGTAGGCCAAACCTTAGAGGAAAATCCTCCACGTGAGAATTCTCTAACTAGGGAGATGTAACCTAGCGGAGTTTCCTAGCGGAAGATTGAAATCTAAGGGATGACTCAATTGAATTCCAATCACAACACTCAAGCACACGTGCACTCGCATGGTAAGTATTCAAGTCTCATGAGTCCACTTGTCTCACAAGCATGCATGCATTAGATACGAATATGTCACGAATTATGCCATGAAAGAATGATTCCCCACTACGAACATCCACTCTACACGTTGTCGCACTCATGTTATGTTATGAAAGAATGATCCCCCATGACGAACATCCACTCTACGCGTTGTCGAACACTATGAATTATGCGTTGCCGGGACAAAATACTATGATTATGCGTTGTAGGGACAAACACACTATAAATCATGCATGTATAAGTCTATGCATATGTTAAGTTAAGTTCATGGATAAGAATTGCACAAGTACACGAGTTAAGATGATGTTGTGACATGTTATATGCTACGCACTCTGATTATGCCTATTTTACGCGAAATTATTATGAGTAAGCTTAGATAAACTGAGTTATGATATTGTTATTGCTCATGCTATCTTATGTTGTTGTTAGTTTGTTTATCCACTGAGTATTCCAAACTCAGTCGACCTGTCATGTCTTCAGGTTTAGGAGAAGAGCCGTGGACCGAGGAGGTGTACGCCGAAGAAGAGGGAGAAGGTGAGCTTCCTGAGGGAGAGGCTAGGGATTTTGACAGTTATCCCTATTGAGTAGTTTTAGCATTTCTTTTTGGAAGAGAAGGTTGTATTAGACTTTTGACTTCTAGTTGATGTTGCCTTAGTTACTTACCGGGTGGATGTTTTAGACTATTTTCATTATGAGGAGCTATGGTGTGTGGACTATTATTGTATAGGATGGTTTGACTTTTTACTATCCTCATTTTTGGAGACTCGTGTAGTATGTCTTGTATGCATAGTTTTTAAGCAGGTTTAAGTAATGTGGCGATTCCAAAGTCCTATTTTAGCCTTGTAGGATTTTGGGGTCGTTACACTTAGAGTGAGGTGAATAGGTCTACTAAGGTTTATCTACCAATTTTAAAATTAAGATAGAGACAATTCACACACCACAAAACATAGAGATTTTTACGTGGAAACCTTCGAGAAAAACCATGGGACCTCGTCCATCAAAAGTGACCACTAAGAGAAAAGCAACACAATACAAACCTTGAACTTTACCCAACTAGACTCGACACTACAATCCTCGGCACAAGTTTTACGCGTTTGCAAAATCATGAACCCGCAAGTTCGATCTCCACTGCAGCGGCTCCAACTCCTCTCAAAGTCTCACGGTCTACGATCCAATCGATCAATCTCTGTCTAGAACAGCTTTGGATTTTGCCAACCAACAATCTACGAACCCGCAAGTTCGATCTTCATCAACGACGGCTTTGGATCACGCCAACCAATACTTAAATAATTGAGTTTTTTTGTGTTTGAAAGGTTTAAACAAACTATAGAGGGATTTCAACCCAATGGAAAATCACTAGAAGCAGGGATAAGTATAATTGAACTAAGATTGCAACTCTTGAGAGAAAGGGGAGAGAAGAAATAAAAGGAGTCTCAACCAAAATGTGTGGAAAATCATAACGCACACTCACAAATCTCAACTCTCTCTAGTAAAACCTTAACATGTTTGGGGGAACAAATATTATATATAGGTAACCCAAAAGATAGAGTTTAAAAGTTATTAAATAATTGTCTCTGCGGTACTCGCTTGAGCCAATACTATCTTGCTCGAGCCAAATGTTTATTGAAACTATTATGCAATTGCTCTATCTCAATTCGAGAGCATTTTACTCAAGTCAGCCTCAATTTGCTCGAACGAAAAGGCTACTAGATATTGAACAATTGCTCAAACATTACAGACCTATAATTTAGAGAGTAAGGTGCTCGAGCAAGCTAACATTCGTTTGAGTGCTCTTTGCTCGAGCAAGACAAGGCCCACTTGATCTAACGTGTCTGCAAAACTTGCACAACGTGCATAAGTTTCTATAATTCTTAGAACATGGTCAACCACTAATAACCTAAGGTAAAAGTATTTATCTAAGTCAAATCACCTAAGGTATAAACAAGGTATCTAGCTCACTTACTGATGTGCAAATAATAATACCACAAGTGCACGGCCGTCATAGAAGAGATAGTGGTAAATACGGGCCGATCCAAATAGAACTGAACAAAAATAATATTAAAAACTAAAATCTAACTAATAAACTTGTGATATAGAGATCTTGAATTGATTTGAAATATATGATCAAACTAAAACAAATAAATCAAAGCAACTAAAATAGAGTAATAAAAGGAATAAATAAAATAGAGAAAGAGATCAGAGCATCCAGATTCCACTAGACATCAACTAATCAATCTACAAAATGTCCCTAATTTTTTCCAATCATAACTCAAACCAATAACAAATCAATTTTTTGGTTCATAATATTTATCTTTAAAATCATTTTCAAAATCGAAATTAAAAACCTAAGATTTTCTTCACTTCAAAAATCATAAAAAAAAATTAAGAACTATTTATAAAAAATAAGCATAAGCCATAAAAAAAAATTATTCCTAAGCATGACCTATCAAATCTAAGCATAAACAGTCAAAAGTATTTATTTAAGAAATAAGTATCAAAGTTTGCTTAGAGCAATGAAGGAAAATCTATTCTAGCATTAAATGACATAAATAATATGGAAGAAATAAGGAATGGATATAAATTAAAAGTAGATGACTTAACTTCATCCTTCGCTCTAATCAGGGAGTTTAGCCAAACATTGCAATGAGCATACAATCAACTTCAAAATAAATCTTCATTGATGATAAAATTTCTTCACAAAGTATATCCTTTTACACCACTCAATATCCAATAAAATCAGTCAAAAGAGTAAGTAAGATGAGAGAGAGTAAAGAGGAAGAGCAAAACTATTTCAACCCTAATTTCTTCTCGTCTATGCATAAACCTCCACTTGACCGAATAATTTGACCATTTCAACATCCGAATTAGATGGTGTTCGTGAAATACAATTTTGTTCCCCTTTGAGTCTTCTTTACAATGCCTCAAATATTTCCTTAATCCAATGTCTCAATTAAAAGTTATGACCAAATTAGTGAGTCATGATCAGATTAGGTGAGAATTTGGGAAATCTTCATTTTTTAGGGATTTGTTGCTCAATAACAACACCCACAAAATTTACTTGCTTTTCTTGTAGATTTGGTTGCCAAATATCAGCAACCATATCTTCTCATTGATTTAATCCATTTAGATGAGTGGGCCTTGTATGAATTTTCTCTCTAATTGACTTTTAGTTTTAAAAATTTTCAATTTGGGCTCAAATCTGTTAAATTCCCTCTAACTCCTACATAAAAGTAAAAAATTATAACTAGAACAATTAAGACAAAATAAACAACTAACAAATGTAAATAAAGAGGTAATTATTAACATAATGACATACATATCACTTACCATCCTAAATGGTGAGAGCAAAGCTTCTGCAGATAGAATGTTCTTTAGTTGAACCTCTTCAATCTTCATCTTCTCGAACAATATGAACATGAATTGACGTGACTCAAGATTACAACTTGACTCAATTTTGTCAACATAATTTAGCCAATCACAAATATGGACTTTACAATATTAGACCGAGAACCAAAATATATCACCGCTTTAGAAAGAAAAAGAGAGATGGTCGATTATTTCTTACCCAAGAAAAGGCTCGAAAAAATGCTTGATTTCGTTGTAGAAACAACATAAGAGAATTAGCCACTGAAGGCATTGGAGATTCCAATCATTGGAATGCCTTGTTGCCTCTAATTAATTTCTCATTGTAACCGTCACTTCGGACATCAGTTCATGGAAATAGTATGTTAGCTTGATATTTGGTCCAATCCCAACCATTATCGCACCATTCATGCCATCTCCGACATCGGCATCGTTGAAACCCTTGTCTCCGATCTCAACCATCCTCCCAATGTCACCATCCTCGGTGTCACCATCGACTTCGTCAATCATCATCTCCTTGCTGTTATCCATGCCATGGAATCCCTATTCCCATTTGATTCTCTGGCCACCTACGACCTTCGTTACTACAAACGCCTTTTTTGTTAAGGTATTTCCATGGAAACATAGGAGAGAAAAGAAGAGATTAGGCAATAAAAGTTCATGGAGAAAGAAAGAGGGAAGCAGTATAAGATTGAGGGCACATAGATATTGAGATGAAAGGTTTAAGTAAAAGATCAACATTGCAAAGTTTGAAAAGTTATGATGTATTGGGCGATTGTAACTTTTGGTCGATACACACGCCTCTTCACTTTAGAGGAACACGAACAATTTGAAAGGATCTGAAATAGTAGGATTAATGGAGGGAAGATGGGGTTTGTAACTCTTTGGGCTGATACACACGTCCCTACACTCCCAATAACCTACTTATTCCAACCAATTAATGAAGGACATGTGGTATCAATACTTCAAACCCATCTAGAGCCATCACATTTCCCCCAAATTATGTGGTTTCATTAGTAATAATTAGAAACCTTAGAAATTGGATCTAAATTAGGTTGTTTGAGGCTGTTCCTCTTGTAAATATGGTTTGGAACAATAATTAAACCCTAAATTAACCCTACCCAACACCCTAAACCCAAACTGTAACCCAAACGAAAACCCTAACCGAAATCCTAGTTTGAACCTAATCATAAAAACCCTAATTTCCATGATATGAATTGTTTTTTAATTTGATAATAATTAGATCTAAATATGTGATATTAATCTAAGTAAAAAATCTAATTTTCTTTTGCTTAGTTTTATTTGTTTAATTTATTTAGTTATTTTAGCTCATATCAATTTAATCATTTGTTTACATCTTTTTAGTTTATATTTAAGTTAATTTAGTTTATTTTGTATAATTTAGTTTTGTTTGATAGTTTACTCTAATAATTTATTTGTATAATCAATTTCAATTTTTTAGTACATGTTTGGTTTTTTTTTTGTTTAAGTATATTTAGTTTTAATTAGTTTAGTTAGTTTATTTGGTTTAGTTTAGTTTAGTTTATTTAGTTTTAATCTATTTATTTTTAATTTATTTAAGTACGTTCAATCTATATCATATGTATTAAAGTTTGTTAGTTTAATTTGATAGGAAGATTAATTGGTTTAGTTTGGTTTGGTTATTTATTTGAATAGTTATGTTGTTTTTATATATAATTAGTTCGACTATAATTAGTTTATTTAAAAGATACAGTTTAGTTTTGTTTGATTCAAATGCGAATGCCTACGCCTTGTAGTAGTGGTAGTCATAACCCAATTACTTAGGTGGTTGAGGTTACAGAGCCACCATAGAGGTCGATAGCAACATTGATGACTCATTCTCACATTTCCACTCGTCATCTCTCCCCCCACTGGCCCTCCTCTTAGTCTTAGAAGTATTAGTTTGTTGGAAAGATTGGAGTCATTCAGGGTAACACAATAAATCACTATGCATTGAAAGATGAAGTAGATAGATAATAACTGAAGGGTGTTTGATAAAACTTATCTAATAAGTGCTTTCTAATTAAACTCTAAAAAAACTAATAGTTATTTATAGTTATAGAATAGTTCAAAAATTGACGCTGTCCGTATAAGTAAAATAAGTTATTTTCAAAAAATAGCTTTAATATTGCTTATTGAATAAGTGGTAAAATCACTTATTGCTAATATATTTAGATATCACTTCAATATTATCAAACAAGTCTTATTACTAAATAAGAGCTTAATTTAGCTTGTATTTTAAGTTTTATCAAACGCCCCCTAATAAAATTATAGTATAGTCTATGTTATATAAGAATAATAGTTATTTTATTATGTTTTCCACTTTTTTTTTGCTCTTGTTTAAGCACTGCCCCATTGATGGGAGGGCTTGAGCCTAGCCAATTTCGGCCTTTCGAGGGCTAGTGCCTCACCCTTGTAAGTGAAGGAGGTCCTGAGAAGATTTAGGCCCTGTCCTAGCCCAGCCCTTCGACAATCCAAGTTATATCCTTGTCTCTTTACCTACTCCTAGTTACACCCTTGTCTCTTTACCTACTTAAGGAGGAGGACGGGTGGTTAGAACCATGTGAAAGGCCATTGTTTTTAAAGGTGGTACCCTATGCGAAGGGACATGGGAGAGGAAGGGGAGAAGGGTGACATATACCATGTAATCTTAATAAATTAAAGATATTGATAATTTGGTTTCTGTCCTGTCAAACTACTCTATGGACATAAATATGACCTAACTTCCTAGATTGTTTGATCCTAAATTAAAAGAAGAAAAGGAGGGAAAGTGTCTTGGCTTTTGTGGAGTAGGCCACCAACCTTTATTCACAACCAAAGCTTTTGGATCTTTGCATGACTCACTCCATCACATATATCTAAAACCAATGATCTACAGAATCACAAATTAAAGTGAAAGAGAAATGAAATTTATAATGTGGGGCTTATGGAGCTTAAGGTCATATGATTGTCCCTTCCCCACCATTTCCATATGAGACTCCATACACCATGATTGGTTTTGACTGCTTTTTTTAAGGAACCTTATGAGTTATGACTGTGATTTCTCTGTATCTTTCACTTGATATTGATTCAAGGGAACAACATAGAATGATTCTTTCTTTGGGAAAAAAAAATATTCCTCAATGGGTTAAATCATGCTTTTAAGTTCTCTAACACCATTTACTTGTATTATATTATAGAGAATCTCTCTCTCTCTCTCTCTCTCCTTATTCTTCTTTTGATAATGCATGCAATTCTACAAGGAGATAATTTTTTTCCTTTCCCTTTTCCTTTTTTTTAGGGGTGGTTGGGGGGTGATTCTTGTGATTGGTATTGATATCATGTTAATCCTGCAATGCAACTATTGATGTGGGGAATGAATTACAAAGGTGAGAATTTAAGCCCAAGGAAGTCATAATATTCAAACAACCCATCAGGGGTAAACTCACTAAAATGTGATCATTCTAACCACCTTTGATGAATTAAAAGTAAAAACAAAATAATGAGGCTTTGGATGATTGTGGGGGACAAAATCAATTTCCAAATAGCTGAATAATCATGAAGTTAGATTGTGAGATGGGACACCGCAAGTCCCCAAGAAAAAAAAAGGGAAACATAAAGTTTATAAGGTCCGGATCTTTTGTAGAGGTCTCTACAAGGATTCCTTGTAAAATCCTGGAGATTCTGCCACGTAACAGTCTCTTCACAACATTTTAAAAAAACACAGTAATCATGACATGAAAACATTCTTCTTAGTTAGTGTTATTTCGAAAATGTCTTGTACAGTGGACACTTGTTGCACTCTATAAGGCTCTACAAATGATCCAAACTCAGTTATTAATAACCCCCCCGCTAAAAAAAAAGAAAGAATGAAAAGAGCTCCTAAACCCATCTATTGGGTTAATCAAGGATAGCTAAGTAGAAAGGTAACCACTCAAAATAAAGTTAGGAGGAAAGAAGAACGGGAAAGAAAATGACATGAAACTGAATGCAGACTACACACTTTCCTTCGAATCAACTCAACTAGAAAAATACCATGCAAGGAAAATTATCATAATAGGTAAAATTTACTGCCTCTTCATTCTCTAGTCTCCACATAATGAAGAGGAGAGGGCACTTTGCTTTGCTATGTGAGTCTTGTACAAATAAGTAATTTGTATTGGCTTAGCTGCATTGATCTTGTCAATCCACTAGACGAGCCAGCCCAAATTGAAGTGATTAGGTGTAACCATCATACCCCCATGAACTTTGGCCCCACAATTGATTGACTATTCAAGAGTTTGTGATTGATCAGATGGTTAGGATGTAACTTACTTTTAGCTAAAACCTATTGGTTCCCGCGACTTACGCCTTATGATACAGAAGGTCTTGGGTTCAACTTCTCACTCCTCCTTTCGGGCCAACCTCACTTGGGATTTTCCTGGACTTTCATGGTGTGGCGGATTGTGGGCCTTCGTCGCACCCTCGGGGATTAGTCCTGACCCGAAGGGTTAGGGACACCCGAAGTTATAAAAAAAAAAAAAAAACCTGTTCAAGGAATGCTCACTACTATGGGCATGTGGACCAAATTTAGATAAATTGCTCACACAAACCAAGGCTAAAATAATCCCATATTTTTATCCATTGTGAGTACTACTTTTACCCGAGTGATCAGTTCACGGGTAAATGGGTTTTCATTATTTTTCTTTCTTTGTGTCGCATCCCAACTATTTTGGATCTCAATACAAATTCTAATTAGTTAATAAAATTGAAGAACAAATACGATTCGCGCGTCGCCGATCCTAAATATCTGGAAGAAAGCAATTATGACGAAGATAATGTATGAAGTCTATTATGTCATTCAGGTCCATCAGGTCCATCAAGAGCCATATCTTCTATTCGACAATTTTTTTATTTTTTGCTTTTGATATCATTTACCTACCTTAGTTAGTATGGTTAGTAGTTAGTTTAGGGATTGGAGCTCTAGCCGACTCATCACCTGGGTGGATTGGATTACATACCTCCTTCAATAAAGAGGTCACACCCTACCACTGGCGCAAGAGGTGGATTAGTAAGAATATGAATAGATCAGTATAATTATCGATTTGTATAAGGCTGTATTTAATTTATGAGAAAATGTTGACCAATACAAGGTTTGGTGTTATTAGCCTAGGAAACCAATCCCCTTGTTATTATAGAAGGAGTCAAGCGAATCAAATATTCCCCTCAAATGGTGGGCTAGTGGCTAAAGACTCGAGTCACTTTCTCAGCTTCTCAACTGATCCAGCACCAGTACAGTGGATCCCGTAATCTTCGGTATAAACCGTGTTGATTTAAGCAAATCAGAATACGTAAGAGAGAGAAAGAGCAACTATCAATCGAATTCAATTGCACCCACAGGTCAACACCTGTCCTTTTAAACACTATTAACCGTGGTTAAAATTTCCTAACCCTTAGGTTCAACCATCTAACTTCGATTTTAAGAAATTCTTTTTTTATTTAAAATTAACCTTAGGGTTAAAATTTCTTAACCCTAGGTTAATTTTTTAAGAATATTGTTTTTCAAAAAACTAAGGTTAGCTTGTTGAGCCCTAAGGGCTAGAGAATCTTAACCATGGTTACTAAGGGTTAAAAAAGACAGGTGTTAACCTGTGGGTGCAATTGAACTCTCCCTGAGTTCAATCACAATTGGCTGTGATTCCATCTCCACTATCAATCCTAAATTCCTGTAAAGAGAGAAAAATGCATGGAGAGGCCACCACTATGAATCCTAAAGGCCTTGGAAATAATTAAAAAGTGCCTTCCACTCAAATTCCATAAATTTCCCTTTTCATCAACAGCAGAAATTCCCACCCAAAAGCATATGAATCTGAAAACCCTTTCAAACTCAACAATCCAAAGGCAAAAAGGCCATTCTTTCATAAAAAGCTAAGGAGAATTGAAACTTCTAATTCCCCTCACCTTTGCACTCTTACTATTTATTATATATAATATATATATTCCAATATTCCCTTTGTACATCTAAACACCATCAGATAGATCACTAAGAAAACTAAAAGCTACAGATAATCTGAAAATTACGCTTCAACAGAGACTCCGAAGAACAGTTAAAAGAGAAAAATGGGTTACATTAGCAGAGATAATGATAAGAGGTTTTGCGTTTACAGAGGCTGAGATGGAAGAACAGAGCAAAGCTCAACAGACCCATAATAAAGCAATTCCTCTATCATCTGCTCAATATGATCATCTTCAAGTGATTTGAATTGCTGGGTACTCTCAATTTGAACTTTCTTCACAACCCAATTCGTCTCTTGCTGTTGTGGCACCATTCTCTTCACCGACGACCGTACACCCATTTCGTTGTTCTTACCGTTAACGCCATTACCGGAGAAACCACCGGAAGAAGGAGCTTTCTGGGGCTCTTTCACTACAGGTTTGGTCATTTGAAGAGACGCTAAGTGGCATCGATGTAATTTAGCAGTCAAAGTTGCAGAGAGAAGCCTGGATGAAGAGGACTGAGACACATTGGGGTTGTAAGGGAAATTGGTTCTAGCCCTTGGTCCACACATGAGTCTCGCCGCTTCGTCGTAGGCTCGAGCCGCGTCCTCCGCCGTTTCGAACGTGCCTAGCCAAATTCTAGTTTTCCTGTACCCGAAACGTTTCGTTTCATTACAAAACACGTAGAAACGTAGGAAGAAACGTTAGTGAGAAGAAACTTACAATAATGGGTGGCGAATTTCAGAGACCCAAGAGCCCCAATGCCTCTGACGAACCCCTCGATATCGCTGTTGTGGTCTGGCCATGTTAGTGTAAAAGAAACGTTTCGAAAAACAAACTGTTTGTGAAAATGCCTGACTTAGAGAGAGAGAGAGAATGAGAAGGGTTGGGGTGAAGTGGGGGAGAGAGGTGAGGGGTTTTTGTATTTATATTTGGTGATACACTGAGTGGGACTGGAGGGTTCTTCTCTTTAGCCTTCTGGCAACCAGTTTGAGCTAAATGGGGCCCACTAGGGTTTTAGTCTTCCTTCTTTTTTAAAATCTTTTACCTACCAGTTGGCTTACAACTGATTATTTGACTGAATGAGAGAAATATATCTAAAAAGGACCAAATGCAATTCACTATAATACATTTGAGCAGATAAACCCTAAAGCTTTCAGGTTATTTTATTGCCCATTGCTATTGTTAGGGGTACTCTTAATGTCCTAGTCTTATAGATTGCTATTGTTAGGGGTACTCTTAATGTCCTAGTCTTATAGATTAGACAGATGGTCTATCAATATTTTTTTTTGTTAATAAAAAATGATTATATTATATTAACGAAACAAAGATACAGAGCGGTATAGTAGATATAGAGTTTATAAGCAAATAAACTCAAGAAAGCAAAATATATATTAAAAAAAAAAAAAACATACAGAGATCCTCTTAGACTAAAAGCAAAACCAGGCAACTACTCAACAAAACGAAATTCAATGCAACACTTTTCCTATATCCTTTCTTGCTCGCCGAATAGAATACCATTTTAAGGCAATCAATCTAATGCAAGAGCAAATGCATGATAGAGAAGGAGAGTCCTTAAATACTCTATTGTTTCTCTCTTTTCATATTGTCCTCATAAACACATGGTCTATCAACACATTAATGTTACGCATGTGATGTACGCACATGCAGGAATTAAATCACCTTGATCGAACAATTGTTATTACCCGATCAATTCATTTTTCAAGCTGCGACAATCATATGGTTCAGGTTGTCGATCAAATAGTCTTCGAATATATTAGTATTTATAAATTAATAGATTTGAAATGGGAATTACAGTTGAAATCAAGGAGGGAGTCATTTGAGGCCATAGGTAGAATGGATCTTTGTTGAAGAAATACTAAGGTTGGGACATGGACAAGTGGTATTTCTTTTACTTTTATGTATGCTTATATATTAGATTGGGATAATTTTGTGGCATCTAGTGAGGGGAGTTTTTGTATTGAGTATTGATTTTTGGTGGAGAAGGGTACATGGCTCACATCACAACTGAACAAGGAAACCTACGCATATGCCATATTGTAGGGAGAAGACAGAAATAATGTTTAATGTTTTGGAAGACCATACTCCCACCCACGTTCATATGTGTCACTCCATGCTCTCTCTCTCTCTCTCAACTGTTATTTTTGACACTTCTCTTTTTTGGTTGGATTATTTTTGACAATTCACTAGACAATCCTACTTAGGACTTTAATATCATTTCCAAACATTTTGTTCATTCATTCACTCTATCCAGGGCTGGTAAACGACTCAAGCTGCTTGAATACTTCAACTCGTTAACTCGTTAAGAGCTCGTTTGGGCTTGTTTATCCAATAAACGGGAACCGAAGTCTAGCTTGATCTCCGAGCTCATTTGGTTAACGAGCCAAGCTTGAACATGCATGTGTTTGGCTCATTAAATGTTTGACTTATTATTATTATTATTTAGTTAGTTAAGTATCTATTATATGCATTTAAGTATCTAATAAGATAATCCATATATGTTTTAAGTTTTGACATGACATGTTGATCTAAAATAAAAGAATATGGGTAAGAAATTTAAAATTAAAGGTAACAAGTGCAGTAAATGAGCTCGAGATCAAGCTAAGTTCATTTAGGTAAACAAGACAAGCTGAGTCAAACTCGAGCTAATAGTTTTGTTCACGAGGCGACTTGAACAAGAATAGTGAAACTTTGGTCGAGCTTCAGCACCCTTGTTATTTAATGAACCATACTACTCGGCTCAGCTCGGTTATACCCATAGGTCTATATCCTTGGATCATTCCACATGCCTGTGCTGTTTTGTTATAACAACTAGTGGGCGACATGTCAAGAAGGGGAGAGAGACTGAGAAGAGGGACCTTAGTAAGGGCATTTGATTAAAAATATATATATATATATATATTTTGGGTATAGAAACTTAAGGGACATTTTGGAAAAAACAATTACGAGAGACACATTGTTTATTGAAATATAATGTTGTGACATTTTAAGAATTAAAAAGCTTTAGAGACATTTTGGGAATAACAAAGAAAGGGGATGGGTGGGCCTTGGCGAGACGTTCTTCTTTCAGAGTATTTTGCCAAGAGAGCGAGGAGTCCGGTTATGCCACTGAGGTCATCATGTGTCCCTTTTAACACTACTTAACTGCGATGAAGATTCACCCACCCCTAGGGTTCACCCACCAATTAGTGAATTTTAATCAAGGTTTAAAAGAAATTAATATTTTTTTTTTCTAAAAACTAAGAATAAGTGGTTGAACCCTATAGGTCGGTGAATCTTAACCATAGTTGAAGCCCTGTTACGCCCTTGAGGTTGACATGTGTCTCTTTTGAAACCCCTTAATTTTGGTTAAGATTCATCTACCCTTAGAGTTCACTCAACTATCCTTGGCTTTTAGAAGAAAAAAAATTAATTTTAAACCCTAGTTAAAATTCACTAATTCGTAGGGTTAATTTTTTTTTCTAAAATCCAATGATAAGTGGGTGAATATTAACCACAATTAAAGAGTGTTAAAAGGAACACATGACGGCCTCAGGTGTGTAACCGGACTCCAAGAAGTTCGGTTATAACAATAGAGAATTTCAAACCTAATAAATAGATGAGTGAGAGGTTATATGAGAATTAAACAACATTTAATTAAGTATTTGTCTTATATAATTGTTATGACTATGATTAGGGAAGTTTGAGAATTTTGCAAAATCTCATTTACTTTTTCAAGGGCTCATTATGTAAAGGGTAGTTTTGGAATTTTGTAAAATTGTATCACGTTTTCAAAGGTTCATTATGCAAAGGGTAGTCTTAGAATTTTACAAATTTTCATCACACTTTCAAGGACTCATTATGCAAAGGCAGTTTTAGAATTACAAAAGATTCAATCAATGTTTTGAATATGAGGAATTTTCTTTATATATAGTAACGTAGTGACTTTGTAGGTGAAGTAACTCTAGTGGTTTCGAGATGGGACCTGTTCAATGATCCACCATGATCTGTATGTTGCCTGCATGTGTGTCCTTTGTTGAGGGACAAACAAGGCTTACAAACTAAAAATTAAGAGATTAATTATGAACAGGAGCTCTAATTGAAGAGATAATTGAAACAAGCCAAATTTTGTCAGGGTATTTTGAAAATTACAGAAAAGGGTTTTTAATTGATAGAAATACCCCTCATTTATATTTGTAATTCCCAAACTAGCCCTCCTCTCATAAGGCAAATGTGAGCTAGTTACATGATATCATTTCATCCAAAAAAAAAGGGAGCTCCTGTTCAAAGGTAAATCTAATAAATTAATGGGTATAGGGATGGGATGCAATACCCCAATGTAATATTGCAGTAAGGTAGTACATAAGCCATTGTAGTTTCTTCCATTATAATAACAAAACACCTTGTTTGACATTTCAAAAGATAAGTTAAAAAAAGGAGGTAGGAGACCCTATTATGCTGTTATGTTCCTTTCTTTAGAATAAACTCAATAAAAAGGGGCTTTTACAGGTACACCCTGAGGTCCCTCAGCTTCAATGAAACATTACCCGTCGTGCAAGGCACCTCCCGATACGAACCATTCATGAATTTCTTTTCTGTTTTTGGTCAATAGCTTCATTTATCTTGGTTCGGTTAAGTGTTAGGTTAAAAATTAAAACTCGGGTGGGCCTATCAACTGACCACATTACAAGATTCGAACTTGAGTCCATCCAAGAGCGGATACACATCTCACAGAAGCACCAGGGAGGAGTGCATTTGATGAGAAAGATAATAGGAATTTCCGATCTAGAACTAAAACTTGAAAAGCTAAAGGGTCTGCATTTGGAGCTAACCCCACTACAAAAAAGACCCATAAATGAATGGTAATGATCGATGAATTGGTTAATCAAGTTTATGATAAACGGCAAAGATCCACTATCGATGATGGACCCTAATAGACCCCTTCTTAATTTTTTTTGGTATAATACATCATTTATCTAAGTAGTCAAGTTAGTTAAAGGGACTTTCACTCGACATCGAATCCACACCCATGGAGATACAAGGTAGGACTTATGAGGATAGTTGAACTGTTGAAAATAAAAATTAATTTTTATATTATATTATTTAAATATTTAATAGGGCATAACTATGAGAAGAGGTGACAGTTGCCCCTAATTTTTGTATAAGTATATTGTAATGTTTAATCATTCTTCACAAATCCATAAACTGTATTGACATTATCAATCGACTATCACTTGCCCTAAAAAAATTATCCCGACTCGGACCTTCACCACTGGAGCAATAAGGGGATGTTAATCCCTTTTTACTCAAAGCCATTTTTCTTTTCACTTAACATGGAGAAGAAGAAGACAAGAAGAAGAGGAAATAAAAATCACATCTAACATGACTTTTGTTGCTTGGCGTATGAGAGATATGATGAGCCAACAAAATTTGTGTTAGATTGAGAGATTTAGGGCGCGTTTGGAAACCTTTTTTTTCTTGGTTTACAGCTAATATTAGGAAAGGAGAGTGATATTTGTCAAAAAGGGCTGAGATAAGAAATGGGACCCGCAACTAAACGCGTACAATGGGTCCCAAAATCTAACGTGGGTGATTTATCACTGTCCCCACCCTGTCACCTCGCCTATGCTGCTGAACCGACCCGAGTCACGGCGTTGGTTTCGCTCTCTCACTAGCATCCCTCCAACAAAGTCACAAAAGTATGTTAGGATTGGAGCATGGGATATCCTTATCAATAACTTTTGGTCATATTCCTTTTTAGGCTCCCCATTGCGTATACTTGGTTTTGGTCTTACACGTATACTTGGTTTTGGTCTTACACGTATAAGGGGTGGATCCGTTGGTGGAGGCAAGTGATCGTCAACTGATAATGTTAATAATTGTTGATGTATTTGTAGAAAATGATTAAATAGGAACAAAATATTCTAGGTCTAGGAGATGTGGGGGTTATAAAACATAGTTTATTTTATTTTATTTGAGAAGATACATTACACCCCGTGAGGTTTGACAACTATACATAGACCCCCTCAGTTTTCAAAAAATACATTATGTACCATTTCTTTTCAAAATAATGATACACCTCTTCCGTTAGTTGACCATCAGTCTACTGATAAACTTACTGATGTCATGCAATAAAGTCTATAAAATTTTAAAATTATCTCTTAAATCATTTTAGAGAAAATATATTCACACCCCCTGAGATTTGACGAAAATACATATAGACTCCTTAAGTTTGATGAAAATACACATAGACCCTCTCAATTTTCATAAAACACATAGACCCCCTCAATTTTCTAAAAACTGAGGGGGTTTATGTATATTTTCATCAAACCTCAAGCGTCTATGTATATTTCCGTCAAATCTCGGGGGTGTAAATGTATTTTTCCTAAATTGATCTAAGGGATAATTTTAAAATTTTATAGAGTTTATTGCATGTCATCAGCATGTCAAGGTCAACTAACAAAAGGGGCATAAGTGTCATTATTTTGAAAAGTAAGGGTACCTAATGTATTTTTCTAAAAATTGAGGGGGTCTATATATATTTTCATCAAATCTCAGGAGGTGAAAATGTATTTTTTTTTTTTTTAAGTTCAAGGATAGCTGCTCCCTTACCCATGACTATGCCTTTTTAAATTCAATAATTATATAATTTAATTTTTTTTTTAAATTCAAAAGTTCAGCGAGCTAACTAAGGGTTCCGCTCATGTACATGTAAGTACATACAAGTCTATATGTTGTGAAGATAGGAAAAAAACTCATATGCACTCTCTCCTTTCCGAGGCAAGAATTTTATGTCAAATCCTATGGGCACATTATAAAATCATTGTCACACTTTCCCTCTTGTGCACTCTCCTCTTTTCCGGACATGTGGACAAAGATTTTATGTCAGTTGCTTTGGTTCCACCACAAAATCTGTCCTCTTGTCTTAAAGGGGAGAGTGTGGCTAATAAAATCCTACTTTAAACAGGTCTTGAGTTGAAAACCCTTATGTAGGAAAATGGTAATCCTAAGAAACTTCTACACGGGAAAACAGAAAATGGGACCATCTAGAAATCTTATCCTAGCCTAGGTAAACAAATAAAGAAGTAAAAATTGGATTTGACCACCGTCATCTAATATATCTATCTATCTCTACTAATATAAAACGTTGATTGATAATTATTTTAATTCCAAAAATATCTTTTAGTTTCTATCTATCTATTACTCTATTAATGAGATGCTCGTCTTAAAACGTAGGCTAATTTTTTTTTATAAATTTTCAAATTACCCTTATCATAATCATGTATATAAGCTAAAAATTTCATTGAATGTATGCTTAATTCCCATACTATCCCTTACTCATCTATAGTAGACTTGAAATTCTTTACGATTATAAACTCCTTAACTGTGGTTAAGATTCATCACCCTTAAGTTACACCCACTTATCATTGGTTTTTAGGAAAAAATTAACTCTAAGAGTTAGTAAATTTTAACCGGGGCTTAAAAAAAATGAATATTTTTTTTCTAAAAACCAAGGATAAGTGGGTAAACCTTAGGGGTGGGTGAACTCTAGGGGTAAGTGAATTGTAACCATAGTGGGGGGGTGTCAAAAGAGACACATGGAACCCCTAGGGTTCCCCTACTATTATTGGTTGTTAGGAAATTTTTTTTTAACATTGATTAAAATTCACTAACTCTTAAGGTTAATTTTTTCTTTCTAAAAATCAAAGATAGGTGGATGAACGAACCCTAAGGGTGGGTGAATCTTAACCGTAGCTAAGGGATTGTCAAAAGAGACACATGGAAACCTTAAGGGCGTAACTGGATTCTAATTGTGGTTAAGATTCACCCACCCCTAAACTTCACCCACTTATCTTTGGTTTTTTTAAAAATATATTAATTTTTTTAAAACCCTTATTAAAATTCAATAGCTCCTAGGGTTAAATTATTTTCATATTTTTTTTCTAAAAATTAAGGATAAGTGAGTGAACTTTAAGGGTGGTGAATCTTAATTAACCACAATTAAGGAGTGTTAAAAGGGACACATGGTGACCTTAGTGGCATAATCGGACTCCTCGCTCTCTCAACAAAACGCTCCAAAAGAAGAACACCTCGTTAAGGCCTCACCTACCCTTATTTGCTATACCCAAAATGCCTCTAAAGCGTTTTTGAGTCTTAAAATGTCCCTATATCATATTTCTATAATCAACATGTCCTTCACAATTTTTTTCATAGGAGATATTTAAAATGTCTCTCAAGTTTCTATATCTGAAATATTCTTTTAATTTTTTTTAAAAATGCCCTCACTTGGGTCCTTCTTCCCAGTCTCTTTCTCCTTCCCCTCTCTCTCACGTGCATCGGATGTACCGCCCACTAGTGACTAATATAATGAGAAAACTGATGTTAAAAACGTAGGCTAATTTTTCTAGAATTCTCAAACTATCCTTAATCATTATATAAGACGAATATTAAATCTTTGCTTCATTCCCATACTATCCCAAACTCTTTTATATACATTTACCCCCCATTAGCCTATTTTTTGAATTCTCAAATTACCCTTATCTTTTTTTTTTTGTTTGCTCACTACAAATTACCCTTATCTTAACCACTTATATAAGACGAAAAAATGGTTGAGTTCTTCACTTAACTATATATTAGTTAAGCTTAACCATGATTAAGAAGAGAAATGGATGATCGCATTACTCCTCGGCATGCCATGTGCCTCTTTTAACACCTATAAATTGTGGTTAAGATTTACTCACTCCTAAGGTTCATCTATCTAACCTTTGTTTTTAAAAATAATATATAAAAAATATTAATTTTACATTAGTTAATCTTAACCACGATTAAGAAGGGAAATGGATGATTGCATGTCTCCACGGGGATGTCACATGTCCCTTTTAACACCCATAAACTGTGGTTAAGATTCACTTACCTAAGGTTCATCTATCTAACCTTGGTTCTTAGAATAAACTATAAAAAAATTTAACTCTACATTGGTTAAGCTTAACCATGCTTAAGAAAGTGAAAATGGATGATTGCATGCCTCCACGGGATGCCACGTGTCTCTTTAAACACCCATAAATTGTGGTTAAGAGTCACTCACCCCTAGGGTTTATCTATTTAACCTTGATTTTTAGAAAAAAATTTAAAAAAAATTATCAACATTACATTATTTAAGTTTAACCATGATTAAGAGACATAAAAGGGGGTATATGGCGGGTTGTAGGAGCGCACATGTTCCACTGGTTACGCCACTGAGGTCGCCATTGAATTTTAACCAGGGTTTAAAAAATTAAACCTTGGTTTTTTGAAAAATATTAATTTTTTTAAAACCTTAGATTTTTTTTCCATATATTTTTTTTAAAAATCCAAGGATAAGTAGTTGAACCCTAGGGGTGGGTGGGTGAATCTTAACCACAGTTAAGGAGTGTTAACAAGGACGCATGACGACGTTAGTAGCGTAACCGGACTCCTCGATCTCTTAGCAAAACGCTCTGAAAGAAAGAAGAACATCCCGCCAAAGCCTCGCCGCCCCCTTTCTTCGTTATACCTGAAATGCTCCTAAAACTTTTCGGTTCTCAAAATGTCCCTACGTCATATTTCTATAACCAACATGTCCCTCACTATTTTTTTTTTTAATCCAAAATGTCCCTCAAATTTTTATACCTGAAATATTCCTTAAAATTTTTTCCAAAATACCTCACTAGGTCCCTTTTCTAGACTTTCTCCCCTTCCCCTATCTCTCACGTGTGATGCACGTGACAGCGACTAGTTACTATATATTATGAGAATTCTCCCATTAAAAACGTTGGCTGACTTTCCCAAATTTCCAAATTACCCTTATCGTAATTATCTTTACTATTATAATGGGAGAGGCAGGCGTAGCCTGATTTTTCCCGAATTCCCAAACTACCCATATGATTTAATGTTTTGCTTTAATTCCCAAATTACCCCTTGCTCATCTATCTATTTAAAGAATAGAATCATAGCCAATTGTGATTGAACTCGGGGAGAGTTCAATCACACCAGCAGGCGTGTCCCTTTTAACTCCTATTAACTGTGGTTAACTCCTTCCCCTCGCTCTAACGTGCATCGCACATGCCACCCGCTATTGAACTCGGGGAGAGTTCAATCACACCCACGGGTCAACACATGTTGCTTTTAACTCCTATTAACTGTAGTTAACTCCTTCCCCTCGCTATCATGTGCATCGCACGTGCCACCTACTAGTGTATATAAGACAAAAATATTTTGTTTAATTCCCATGCTGCCCCTTACTCATTTTGCTTAATTCGCATACTATTCTTTAACTGAAATTCTCCTAGGTTATAACCGGACTCCTCGGAGTCAGGTTATAACCGGACTCCTTGGAGTCTGGTTACGTCCATGTGTCCCTTTTATCACCTTAATTATGGTTAACCACCCCCCTAAGGTTCACCTACCTATCTTTGGTTTCTATAAAATAGTAAACTTGACTTGTGGTTAAAATTCACCCATACCTTGGTTTCACCCACTTATCCTAATTTTTAGAAAAAATATGAAAATAAAATTTAATCCTATGAGTTAACTAGGGTTTTAAAAATTAATATTTTTTTCTAAAAACCAAGGATAAGTGGGTGAACCCTAGGGGCAGGCGAATCTTAACCACAATACACTTCTTAACCGTGGTTAAGATTCGCCCACTTTTTATTGGTGTTTAGAAAAAATATTAATTTTTTTCAACCCTGGTTAAAATTCACTAACTCCTAGGGTTAATTTTCTTTTCAAGTTTTTTCTAAAAACCAAAGGTAGGTGGGTGAACTCTAGGGGTGGGTGAATCTTAACCATAGTTAAAGGGTGTCATAGTTAAGGGGTGTCAAAAGAGACACGTGACAATCTCATGAAGGGGCACAACCGGACTCCAACTGTGATTAAGATTCCCACCCCTAGGGTTCATCCAATTATCCTTGGAAAAATTTAGAAAAAAATATTAAGTTTTTTATAACCTTGATTAAAATTCAATAACTCTTAAGGTTAATTTTTTTTATATTTTTTCTAAAAACCAAGGATAAGTGAGTGAACTTTAGGGGTGAGTGAATTTTAATCACAGTTAAAGAGTGTTAAAAGGGATACATGGCGACCTCAATGGAGTAGTCGGACTCCTCAGTACTCTCTTGGCAAAACGCTCCGAAAGAAGAATGTCTCGCCAAAATGCCCCACCCACCCCTTTTTTTGCTATACCCAAAATACCCCTAAAGGTTTTTGGTTCCCAAAATATCCCTAGACGTCATATTTCTATAACCAATGTTGTCCCTCACTAATATTTTTTATCCAAAATGTTCCTCAAGTTTTTATACCGAATTTTTTTTTTTTTTCAAAATACCCTCACTAGGTCCCTCTTTCCAGTCTCTCTCCCCTTATCCTCTCTCACTCACGTGCATCGCCTGTGCCACCCACTAATTGACATATAGAAGAGAAGATCAAATCAAATGGTTGAAAGCATCCAATCCGTCAATATTTTGATCAGGAAATCTTGAAAATGGGAGCAAATGAATGGTAGGTGTATGTGTATGTGTATATATATTGCACACTGATGCATGTGAAGGTAGGGATGGCAGGTTAATCGGGTAACCGGCCCTGTCCCTAATTGGAGGGATTTTGACAGGTTTGGGAATGAAGGGTTAAATCTTGACTCGGGTTTGGGCCAAGATTGGATTTAAGCTGCCCTGCCTGTTTATAATGTAAAATTAATATTTTATCCTTAAGTTATCCTGAAATCACCTCAATATATTACTTATAATGTGAACTATCGAACCACCCTGCCCCACCCTGCCCCACCCAACTAGTGCTTAATGGGATGGGGTGGGAAAAGAACGGGGTTAAGAAGGGTTTTGATAAATGGAGATGGGGTCACCTGCTTGCCTTGACCTGGGTTTGGGACTAGAACGAAATAGAAGTTTTTCCAGTAGGAGCAGGGCTTTGGTTGCAATTCCTGCGAGAATTCAAAATGTAGCAAAGCGAATAATTTCAAATCTCATAAAAATAATAATAAGGCTTGAAATTTCGTTATGATAAGAATTAATTTTGTTTGAAACTTACAAAGTAACTCAAATTTCTTAACAACTACCATTATAAAGTACATAGTGTCAGGCTTAGATTGAGACTTGGCCTATGTGTTTAAAAAATCTTCACCAAAAAAAAAGTACATGGTGCCAAGCTTTATCTCTCAGCAAAATAATGGATCTTTAGTGCAAAAATATTTGATAGTGCACATTTTATAAATGTTTTTGGTACCTAAAACCAAACTAGATTATGTGTTATGGTTCTTAGTTGAAAAAGAAAAAAAAAAAAAAAGAAGATAAAATTGAAGATCTCCTGCAAGATGCTTCTGCAATCAGGGGCAGAGCCCTGGGGTCATCTCTCTCTCTGCCCCCACCAATATTTTTGAAATCCCTTATGTTATAGGTATATTTAAAAAAAAAAAAAAACTAAATAATATCTTAATTTTGTATGTAGTGCCCTCCCCAAATAAAAATTTATAATTTTTTAATATGTATAATATAAAGGATTGATTCTTTAAGCGTCCACGTGTTCCTTTTAACCCTCTTTAAGATTTGGATTTTTTTTTTTCTAAACACCAAGGGTAGATGTATAAATCATAAGGGTGAGTGAATCTTAACCACAATTAATTATGGGTGTTAAAATGGACAAGTGTCAAGTAGGGGAGACGCGCACCTTCCACCCAGTGGAACGCACATGGAAAAAACAATCTTCATAATATAAAAGTATATTTAATTTTATTTGTATAATGAATTTATCAAAAGAAGGGACCTTATTTTTCTTTGGATGAAGATTTATTGGAAGACAAAATGCTATTGAGACCATTCAAGGTGAAGATCACCATGAGACGGTTCCCAACAGCACGGGGAATTCAAAAATTATTTTTGGAACCCATGCACTTTTTTCTCGTTGGGAACTTTATCAGGTGGTCCACCCCGAATGGTCTCAATAGCATTTATCTTATTGGAATGCTATATTTACAAATTTTATCGCTACAATAAAACCTTTACCCAAACAAAAAAAAGCCCCTTACGGCCATACCAATCCCGTTAATTTTCTTCATATATAAGCACTTTGGCCCAAGAAGAAATCATGGCTCTGCCCCCCATCTGCAATAGACCATAAGCAAAAGCCTCCTAAGATGCCAGATCAGATTTTATGTTAGGTTAGGGTTTGCACATCTCCTAAAACCTGTCAACCTCTCTCTTTTTGTTGTAGCTCTTTCTTGAATCTAAAGGAAAATCTCACATGGCATCCTCAGCAGGCTTCTATAACCAATCTTTGCATAAGCCTCTTGCAACAAATTACCGCCCAAGATGATCATGCATGCTTGAGAATTAGGGCTGTTAATTTAGCTTTCGGATGAGAGTACTAGGCTCGGCCTTCCTAAGCCCGTAAAATCGATGACATTTTTTCAAATATAAAATCTGCATGGCCAATTGGGTCCAAAAATCTAAGCTTGTTGACATGACATGAGGGTTGAGCTTGGGCAACACTCTCTACAACTTAGCCCGTCCGGCCCTCATATTTATAATATCTATCATTTATTTATTTATAGTAACAAAGTTACCATTATATCCTCTTTTAATGTTTATATAGGGGAGGCATGGTAGTAATTTCGCCTTTTATTCTTCTTTACAAATGTTAATGTTGTTCATGAATTACACATTAATATTATATAATATAATATATAGAGGACGCTAGCAAAAAACAATTAACAATTATAGACCGAGTATAGGGTTAAGGCTTCTATGAAAATATCATATTATATTTCTAATTTGTGAAGATTGGGTATCCACGTCAATGAGATTGGTGCATTGAATGCCGTGTAAGGAAGGAATTATAAAAACTTTGATGTTGTTCATGAATCACATATTAATATTATATATTTTAATGATTATTTATTTGATTTTATCATAAAAGATTATATATATATATATATATATATTAGGCGAATTTCATGCTTAAGAACCAGTTTTAGATATTGCAATAAATCTATGGGTTGTTGTGTTATTATCTTGGTGTTGGGATAAGTCCCGATATTAAACTTTTTTTTGGAAATTCAGGGTGTCCCTTGCCCTTCGGGTTGCTTGACGCTTTCCATAGAATATTAGATTGCAAATATTTTAACTAAATACTCATCTAATAGGTCGCATATTAAGAGAATAAACATAATCAATTGAATATTTTTTAATCTTTCAAAATATTTAGTACTATCATTTTAAAATAAAATTAACTTTGTCATGCAACTCTTTAAATCTCAACTTGACCCATTAACAACCCTAATATTGGGAACCATTTCTATGCATGTATAAGTTAATGCGTATATTTTAAGACCTTGCTAGCAATCACAAACCCTTATTCTTACATGCACTCGTTACATAAGCTATTTCAATATTTTTTGAGAGGTTACATTAACTCTAAGGGATAATGTTGATGTGTCGGGTAAAGGCGCGCATAGGTACAAGTTAGGGTTTTACACGTTGGCTAACATTTTTCATGTATTATATAAAAAAAGAAGCCCGTGTTTAGGGTTAACACGGTTTCCCCAAGGACTAAAAAGATCCAGCTTGATGCGAAAAAGATGTCTAAGGCAAGAATCCGCACTCCATGGGATGTGCCCAGGCTGGTCCAATTGTAAGAAGACGACGGCCTATGATTGGGGTGGCCAAGAAAGCGATGTATGCATGTACATACATTCGCATGTTACCTTGTCATCACCAAATATACTAATAGATTTTGTTTCATAGGTGTAATATATTACTAGGGTTAGTCAATCCTCGTATTCGTCCATAGACTTTACCACCTTGTCGTTTAAATCTAAGACACGACAATTTGCAACGGCTTCTCTCAACGGACACATGCTTTCAAATTTAATTTAAGAGAAATATCTCCATAAGGATCAAATAAGTTTTTTTTTTTTCTTTTTTGGGGTTAAATTCCACTCACCTCTCCTTAGATTCAATGAAATTTTAGAAACATCTCCTCTTGTTTTTGAAATTAATTACCCTCCCCTCTACTTTAATTGTATGTAACAGATACTCTCTTATTATGTTAATTTGCCATTACTTATATGGATGAACTTTATTAATATTTTTTTTTTTAAAGGTAAGTTGGGATTAGGCAAACCCCTACCAGAGAAACATAGACGGATATTACCATTTAAAAATGTCATGGTTTTAAACATTTTAAAATGTCTAAATTACTATTTTTAAAGTCAAAGTCACTAATGCAATAAAATAAATGATAATTGAGTTTGGTAAGTATTAACTTAATATTAGTATATATATATTTTTCTAAGAACTAAGGTCAGATAGATATCTATCCGTAGGGGTGAGTGAATTTTAACCACAACAAGTGGGTGTTAAAAGGACACCTAGCAGCTTGTAGAGTCTCCTTTAAATGTGAAGCATAATTAACCTAAGGTTAATATATATATATATATATGGGGAAATCTAGAGATCACGCAATGCGTGAATTTCTTATCCATCACGCAAGTTATTTGTTGATGGCAAATGTGTAATTATTGCAATAGAGAATGGCAGTTTAGTAATTATTGATAAAAGTGATTTTATTGCATTGCCACCAGCTTTATTCATAATTGCAAGATTGCCATTAGGATTTTGTCTTGCGTGATGGTTAACAAGTTCACGCATTGCGTGACTTGTAGCACCTCCCTATATAAATATATATATATTTTTTTTTAATTTTTTTTTTTTTTTCTCAAAACAAAGGTTAGATGGATGAACCCTAGGGGTGAGTGAATCTTAACCACAGTTATTGAGTCTTAAAAAGAGGCATATGGCGGCTTGTAGAGCCCCTTTAATTCTGGTTAAGCATAATTAACCTAAGATTAATTTTTTTTTCTTCTAAAAAAGAAGGTGAAATGGAGGAACCCTAAGGGTGAGTGAATCTTAACCACAATTAGTGGGTGTTAAAAGAGACATATGGTAACTTGTATAGCCCCATTTAATTGTGGTTAAGCATCAATATTTTTTTTCTTCTAAAAACCAATATTAGATGGATGAATCCTAGGGGTAAGTGAATCTTAACCGCAGTTAGTTGGTGTTAAAAGGGACATGTGGTGGCTTGTATAGCCCCCTTTAATTGTGGTTAGGCAAAATCAACCTAAGGTTAAATTTTTTTTCTTCTATAAATCAAGGTTAGATGAATGAACCCTTGGGGTGAGTGAATCTTAACCACAGTTAGTGAGTGTTAAAAGAGACACGTGGTAGCTTGCAGAGCTCCTGACCCCCTTTAACTATGGTTAAACTTTATCAACCTAAGGGTGAGTGAATCTTAATCACACTTGATTTATATCAAGGATCCATAAATAATGTTAGGACGTTTGAGTTTTCTTTAGTTTAGTTTTCAAACGAAGCCGAAATGGGTAGGATAAATGGTAAAAGACTATCCTCCATTCACAACATCAACATGATGAGGCTGACAAGGGAAGATAATGTAATTTCAGAAACAAGGGAGGACAAGGGAGGAAGTTTCTGAAATTATACCAAACGTCAAACATCAGGAGAGATCAGTGTAATTTACCATTTTTTTTGTTAAGAGATATTTCATTTCATCAAGTATAAGGTGATACAGTGATATCCAAATAAGTGATTTGAGGGTCTCGTGTGTATTTATATACAACATCATTTGTTTATAATTAATAGTTAGGCTAGCAATATTGAGTTTTCTCTTGCTCCATTGTGTAATAGGCAGGTAGGTATTTAGTGGTTGAACTAGGTAAACAATGGCTTATTAAAGAATATATTTGTGAATAAATCATCAATTAGGGTGTGTAAGTAAGATCATTGTCTTTAAGAGAAGTACTAGCCTTAGTCGCATAATTAAAAAAAATTTCGAACTCTCGCTATGGGTGGAACATCTATCATAACTATTCTATCAATAGGTTAAGAAAAAAAAAATCAAAAGAGAAAATTATTGTCTCAACCCATTTTGAAGGTAAGTAACAGGAAAAAATAGTGACACATGTCATAATTACATTGAGAGTTTGAAAGTTTGTGTATAAGACTAACATAAGATTATTCCCTTTTTGAGAAAATTTCCTTGTAATGTTTCCACCATAAAAACCTCTTAATTTGGTGGAACGGTTAAAGTCTGAAACTTTCATAGTTTCATGCCTAATTTTACTTAATGTCTAGAACTATATTATAGCATAGAGTGCAAAAGTTCTATAAATATGGGATGTTGAAGTTCTATTCAAAATTTCGGAGTTTTTAAGTTTCATCCATGTGAAACTTCTACTTAAATTGAACCAAATAAATCTGAGATACCATTGTGTAAAACAATTAAAAACCCTCTCCCCTCTCCTCCAGACTCTTAAATCTTGTTTCAAATATTAAAGTTTCGGACTTTTAAAAGTTTCATCAGAAGAACGAAACCTTTATAGAAACTGGCCACTGTAACTAGAAGGGTGAATGCGTAGCCCTCGCTTGAGGGTGGCCCTAGTCAAAAATTGAAAAATCCGTTATGGATCAGTAAAAGAGTATGTAAGGCAATGAAGGATGGAGAATAATCTAATAAACAGACTAGAAAAGAAAGATCATGATTATTAAATGGTTTCAAGCCTACCATTCTCAAGACCTAGGATATATGAATATCCGTGGTAGGACCGACCATGTGGGTATAATTTTGTAATTGCTTCCATTTTTCCAAGTGCATTGAATACTTTGAGATACTCCCACCTAATTATCCAGTGGGACGGTTGACTGGTCTGTTGGTTGACTGGTCTGTTGCCTTGACTATGATCCATACCAGAAGAGGAACGAAAAATCATCCCAACATTTATAATATATAGGCCGTCTAAGGACTATAGACCCAAATCATGATCTACCATTCAATGACAGCCCACACGGTGCACATGTATGGCTCAGCATGGTGCGGAAACATGTAGATGTTACAGAAAATAGGTACAGAAAGAACAAGAGAAGATATGCAAAGTTGGCGGCATAAGTGACCCTGTCAAACAATTCCAAGAACTTTTATTAGGTAAAGGTTACAAGTACAAGGATTTTAACCCCATCTCTAAAAGAGAAGTTATTCTCTGTGAAAGTTTTCTTTAGGGCCAAAGTATGTGCTGAAAGAAAATACTACAAAAAATCTACCGTGCAACGACGGAATAGTAGCGACGGAAAATTTTCAGTCACTACTACATCACTTATAGTGACTAACTAATAGTCCGTCTCTAATTACTTATGAAGTTTTTTTTAAAATTAAAATAGTAGATAGCGATGAAATATTTTTCGTCACTAATAGGGCTTATATAATAGTGACAAAAATTTTCCATCACTACTTCTATTAGTAATGGAAGTTCTTTATAGTGACGGAACAATTTCCATCACTATTGATACTGAGAATACTAGTGACGGAGATATTTTCGTCACTTTTAGTCTTTATATAAAATGGGGAAAATTAGAACCCGCGAAAATCTATCTTCCCCAAACTAACGTTGGTTCTCGCTCTCCTCACCTCCAACCACCTTCTGGCCACCACGGCAAACCTCTCTCTCTTTCTCTCTCTCTCTGTAATGACCCGAAATTTTAATATAATAAAAATTATAGGTTTATGGGTCCTTAACTGAGGTTAATTAGTTAAGTGTTTAAGAAACTTGTGGAAAGTGGGTTTTTGTTCGAGACTGAAGTGTACTGATAAAACTTTAGCGTTTTTCCTCAAAAATTGCACATAACGTATTGTTCGGTTATCGGAACGATCACCTGTCATACTGGTTTCGTCGCGCATCGATTCGTGAGACCAAGGGGGCCTTATACATAAGAAATCAAGAAAATCAAGAAATTCACAGATTGTCGAAGTTTAGTTGGGACTCGATATTTATCGAGTGTTCTAATAGAAATTTGTGAAATTGATACCACAGCGTGTCGGTAGACCATGTCGACGACTATCTGTTGTCTCGGTGGTTCATCATCTCAAACGAAGAAACCACGGCTTATTTTGTGTCCAAAATCAATAAATTTGTGGGTTTTGTAGTTTTCTTCCAGACTTACTTTTTACTGTCAAAACTCAGTATTTTTCTTCAAAATTCGCACAATGGGTACTAGACTGCCCTGAGTTAGGTCACCGTCACACGTCATTTAGTAGTGTTACGGAGGTCGTACGCAGAAAAAAGTAGAAAAATTGGTAAAACAGCCATGCGTGCGACCCATGTGATCATCACATGGGTGTGCCACATGGGCACCCTCTTGCCTATATAAGGAGGAGATCACCCTCCTCATTCTCATCTCTCCCTGAGTGTGCGGAAGTGCTGCCCGATAAACTCTAGAGAGAGAAAGTGAGGAGAGAGAAAATAAGAGAGAGAAAGAAGAGAGAGAATAAAGGGAGACTACCTTAGGGTTTTTCGACATTCCAAATGCGCTGGTGACATCCGTTTTGTTGCCCAGATATGGACCCTAGAGGGGGGTGAATAGGGTCAGTGGCAAATTTAAAACTTGTTTTCCATTTTAATGTGAAATCAAAAAATCAAAGGGAAATGCAGCTAACAAATAATATAGAAATCTAATAGCAAGATAATCTAAGAGATAGAAGAGAGAAAAAGAATTGAAAACTCAGTTATTAACGAGGTTCGGCAATCTCCAGCTTACTCCCCGCCTCTGCAAACCGCAAGAGGTTTCCCTACGATCCTTGATCTTACAAGCTCCTTCACAGGTGAAGCTTGAAAGCTTTTACAATTTCTCTTCTTGTCGAGATACAACCTTACAATTCCTCTTCAAGTCAGGATGGAACCTATCACAGTTAGAGCACAGCCCTCTCTGACAAAAACGAAGTAGCAGCTTCAAACCAAGAATACATAGGTTCTTGACTGATACAGATTGAGATTTTGGATTTACAATCTGAAATAAAGAACTCCTTTTGAGTTAAATTTGAATGAAATCTTAAACTCTAAGAAATCTCTCAGGTAGATGATTCGGATTCAGCTCAAGGAGAAAAGCAGAGTACCGTTTCTCAAGATTGAGATTTTTAGCTCGTGTGAATGATTGATCAATAGAACAATGTAATCTTAGATTTTTGTGTGTCTTTTGATTCAAAGATCATCTCTTTTTATAGTGTTCTAATTTTTATTACTGTTGGTGAACATTTAATGAGAAATCACCCGTTATTAATATAGCCGTTGAGCATTAAAGGCGAGTTTCAGTTTTTTTCAGGTCATCTAGTTGATTAGAAGAGTCCTTTGATCAGTTGGATAGTCACTAGATCGAATGGATCATTCATCTGATCAACTAGATGATAAAAACCATATTTTGAGCTTTTTGCTCTATCCAGTTGATCACAAGGGTCGTGTGATCAAATGGATGGACCACCTGATCGACTGGATGATCCTCCTAATCAGCTGGATAGACAAAAAAAAAAATCAGATCTTGGTTTTCTTAGACTTTAATGATTTGCATGATTTCCAGAGTCTTTTAACACATTAAGTAAACATTATCAACATCTCATAATGATCTTTTGAATGATCTAATATGGATTCATAATGAGTTTCAACTCGATCAGTACATGCAGACAAATTTTGACAAAATTTGTTATATCCAGTTGATTACAGGACTTGCCTAATCGACTGGATGGTCTGCCTGATCGGATGGATGCTCTGTCTGATCGACTAGATAGACCATTTTCTTTGCTGAAACCATTTTTCAAAACCTTTAAGATAAGATTTGATTCCAAGGTTTTGTACTTAACCTTTATGAGAAAGATGATCATGTTTTAAGGTTCTTAATTATATTTTTAATATTGGTTTAAGGAACCTTTGGTCAATCTAAGGTATTTTGAGCTTTTCACCAAATCACCACTTGAGGATTTTTACAAAAAATCTTAGACAAACCACTGACTACCTATTCTTAGACCTTGAATATTGGAGACAAGGATGCTTATGGTAGTCATTAGTATCTCAAGAGTCATTTCATTATTTATGTTATCATTAAAATTAATGAGGGTCATACGGTTATAACCTTTAGGCTAACAATCTTCTCCTTTTTGATGATGACACAAATAATGGAATGAAATGGGATAAGCTCCCCCTCAACATATATTTTACATAAAATTTTTGAGGAGACCTCCCCGTAAGCATATGCATATAAGTAAAAACAAGTAGTTTGGAACCAAGAAAAGTTCTACAAAGGAATTCATTTATATCTTCTTTTAAATACCAAGAGAAATTTCACAAAGGGAATTTATTTAATTTATAAGAATCAAGAGAAGTTCCATGATATTCAAGTTGAATTAAAGTATAACATCATAAGGGAAATATATCAATAAAGATTCATTTATTTTATATGTCAAAAAAAACTACATCCATACAATCAAACTTTCAAAAAAAATATAACCAAATCATATCATATCATCATATCATCACAATCACATATCATTCATTTTCTCCCCCTTGACATCATAAAAAAAAATCAATAAGAACAGCAAAATAAAGAAAGAAAACAGCCCCTACAACAGCAGCTAAAAGACTCTAAATGGACTTCTTATTCTTCTTCTTGATGGTCATGTACATGAAGTCTTCTTGACTATTGGAGTTATCTGAACTGTGAGAGGTAGAACTAGAAATGATGGTTGGATCTCCATCTTCATTAGATGGAGGATGAGATGATAGGATCACCCTTAGGAGGAACTTCTTCTCTTTCCATTTGCCTTTTGCCTTTGTCTTGAGAAGGAGGGCCTTGAGGGGTGCCGGATGCCAATCTCACCAGAATATTGTTAATCTTTTTGAGCTTAGAGATAGCTCTCAAAATAATAGTAGCTGACAGGGAATCTTGTTCAGCCATATCCAAGAGCAGTTTACCTTGGGTCTTCATATGCAAAACCGAGGACTCGACTTGACTCCGGATAACAGTGACTGCTTTTCCAAGCTTGAAAAATTCTTCCATCTGATCAGCTGTAAGCTCCTGAATGAGAGTTGTGGTGGTGTCAACTCGATTTTTGGTTACTATGTATCCATGTTGACAGCCCCCAAGATGGAGTCACAACCATCTAATCTCTCCCTCAAATCTGAATGCAAAGCAGCAATGAAAAACTCAACAGAGGAAAGCCTCTCTTTGATTTCAGTCCTGAAGTCTGCCGAGGAGCCCTTAAGATATACCAAACGATCTCTCACTTCAGCCTGCATCCCAGAGGCTTGAGCTTCCTAAGAGTCCAATCTCTCTCTAATCTCAGATTGGAAATTGAGCATCCCAAAGCTTAGAGAGTCGAGTTTCCCCATCATAAGGCTAAGAAGATCATCATTTAAAGAAGACTTTTGCGGAAGCTCAGGCTAAGTTGAAGAGCCACCAAGGGAGAAGAGATAGGAGAAAGGGGAGGAGCTTTAGCTGGAGACAAGATAGGAAGATGGGAATGGAGAGAATGCTCCAAAGGAGGATCAGAAGGAAGGTCAGAAGTAGGTGGAACAAAGGAGGGTGCTAGAGCAGCAGATGTAGAAGGCAGAGAGGCAGAGGTTTTGGGAAACCACTTCTGCAACTCTTGATTTCATTGATATCTCATCTTATTGAGAGTGGTAGGGCTGTAGACATCATGATGGGAGGGATAAATGAACTCTAAGGTAGAGTCAAGAGATAGCTCAAAGTGTTTGAAGACATGAGTGAAAGCTGGCCATAAGGCAGACATGCATTTTTCTTGGGTACACATTTAACCATGTTGTGGAAGATAAGGTAGCAAAGATCAAAAGGTTGGGTGGTTAGAACACACCAGATCAAAAAATATATCAAAATAGGATAGGTAATTTCGGCTACCTTTCCTTAGAAGAGTATTGTAAGAAATGATGTGGTGGATCAGTCTGGTTTTGAGTGTGAGACTGTTGAGAGAAGGGAGGGAAGCTTGAGAAATGTTCTGATTGGAGCACATAAGCTTTAAAGCTTCAATGCGATTGAATCCAGGATGGATTGGCCATTCTTTGGAGGCGAACATTTCGATGTTCCCAGTAGGAAGGGCAAAAATAGAGGTAATTTCTTCAATGGACAAAGAGATGTCCTTTCCACAAACATAGGAGGTGAACGAATTTTTAGAGGGACTGAAATGTAAGTGGGAATAGAAGAGTTTGACGAGTTCAGGCTACAAGGGTTCCTTGAACTCGAGGAGATGGAGCCATCCAAGAGCTTTGAAGAGCTCATAAACGTGACCTAAGCCTCATTCTATTAGGATAGATGAATCAAGAAACATACCGTACACAATAGGATGGGAATGGATGACATCTCGGTATCTTTATGCAGCCTTTCTTGTCTTGAAGCACGAAGCTTGAGGTTCATCTTTAACAGGAATGACTTCTGTACGCCTTTGCCTTTTAGGGCTTGACCCATCTTCAGCATTCTTCATTCTCACCATTTTGGAATTGGTTAGGAAAGTATATTTCGATAAATTTCATTGAATGTTAACAGATTTTAAGCTCACTTACAAGATAATTTCATTTGTATATTATGCTCTGGTTTCAAACATTTGAGATTATAAGATTTCAGATAGCTTGCCTATACCAAGTTCTCTTCTCAAAGTACTAAACCTATCATGTTGAAGGGGTTTTTGTAAATATATCAGTAAGTTGGTTATTTGTATCAACAAACTCCAACATAACATCTCTGTTTTGTACATGTTTACTAATGAAATGGTATCTGATTTCAATATGTTTAGTTCTTGAGTGTTGAATGAGATTCTTAGTCATACATATGACACTTGTATTGTCACATTTGATTGAAATGTTATAATAAAATAATTTAAAGTCTTCTAACTGTTGTTTCATGTATAAAGTTTGAGCACAACAACTTCCAGCAGCTATATATTCAGTCTCAGCTGTAGATAAGGCCACAGAATTCTGTTTCTTGCTAAACCATGAAACAAGGGAACACCCTAGGAAGTGACAAGTACCACTAGTACTTTTTCTAACAATTTTACATCCGACAAAGTTTGCATCTGAATAGCTTATTAACTCTAATGAAGTATTCTTTGGATACCAAAGTCCTAGATCAGTTGATCCTAATAAGTATCTAAAGATTCTTTTAACAGCAACTAAGTGAAATTCTTTTGGACAAGACTGAAATCTGGCACATAAGCATACACTAAACATAATGTCAGGTCTGCTAGCAGTTAGGTACAGTAGACTTCCTATCATGCCTCTATATTTCTTTTCATCAAGACTTTTGCCATTTTAATCTTTATCTAGTTTGGTTGATAGACTCCTAAGAGTATCTATTACTTTGGAATTTTCCATGCCAAATTTGTTAAGAAGTTCTTTAGTATACTTAGCTTGATTTATGCAAGTTTCTTATTTAGTTTGCTTTATTTGAAGTCTAAGAAAGAATGTTAATTCTCCCATCATGCTCATTTCAAATTCTTTTTGCATAACATTAGTGTAAAGACCATGCTCTTATTTGTTGTCTTATTCCAGTTTCAAAACAAATAAGTCTAGGTGTCTAGGTGTGTGTCTTGTGTTATTGCCGTCAAGCCCACGACAAGTGAAGTTGAAGACCATTGAAGATCGTTGAAGACTCGGTTGATCATTTCCTTCATAGGATGGTAAGTAACCTAGATACCATGCTACCATAGGTGAGAATTGAATTAGAATAATCCTAACATGATGCCTTAGGTGGTAAGTATCCTAGAATAACCATACGAAACCTAGGTGATGAGATAAGCAGTGCAAAACAAGTTCAAAATGCTGAAATTTTTCAAAAAAACCAAGGTTAATTATAGGTGACATATCTCCTAATCCGTAGCTCAAATTTTGCTCCATAATATATCAAATCGACCGCGTCAAAAAGAGCTACAACTTTTGTGAAGGGAGTGAGGACTGAAAAAAAAAATTTGAAATCGTTTTTCACCTCAGGGTCGACCCTGGGCGTTTTGGGTCGACCCTGAAGAGCCAAAATTTTGTATGGCAAAATGAGGCAGAACCTTGCATATCTCAGGGTCGACCATGGAGGATGTTTGGGTCGACTCACATATGGAAAATCACCTAAAATCCTTTTAAATCACCTTTGGGTCGACCCAACTAACCTCCAGGGTCGACCCTGATATGGGAAAACTTCCAAATACGTTTTTTCTTGGGTTTTAGCAACTTCTAAACTTAGTTTTTGATTCCCTATAAATTGTGAACCCTTCTAGTTCGTGGAGAGCATCTTTGGGGGAGTATTGAGAAGGTTTTTAACTATCTCTAAAGTTAATAAAAACTCTATCTTTCATTGTCTCTCATCCCCTTTGAGAATCCTTCTCCCATCCTAGTTTTGCAAGCCAATGCTTCATTCTAGCTTGCTTGGACCTTCCCATTGATAGAGTCCGTCTAGAAGTTGATTTGAATCTAACCATTAACCCGTTCTGGATAGAACAACTTGGCTGGAGTATTTCGGAGCCTTTGTGAAGGAGTTCGATCCGAGACAGATCATGGATGTGTGATTTGGTCGGTGGAATCCGAACCCGTCATTGATGGAGATTGATTGGAAGATCGTGGACTATTTTCGAGACACAAAGATAAGTACGAGCGGCTGTGGTTGATCACGGGACTTGAAAGTACGTGATGACTTTTCGAGGCATGGAGGAATAAGAACTAAAGGATCGAAGTGTTGAGTCTGAAGGAGTCAAGTTCGAGTCTTGTAAGTTCTTGCTTACTTTGTCTTAGTGGATTCTCATGGCTGGATTAGGACCCGTGGTTTTTCCCGGAAGGGTTTCCACGTAAAAATCCTTGTGTTGTGGTTTGATTGTTTTTCCTATTTCCGCACTTAAATTCATCATCCCTTAACTTAGTAACCTAAACATTAAACTATTAAGGGTAGATAGAATTTTAGGGAAACTGAACCATCCTCTCTTGGATTTGTGAATTCTTGACTTAGAATTGGGATTCATTGAATTTTTTGAATTGGTATCGGAGCAGGTTCACTAACTTATTAGTACGATCTCATTCTTTATATTCGGTGAATATGAATCTCCAACGAAATGGAGAATCCATCTCTTGTCCCCCATTTTTCAAAGAGTGTAATATTAATGATTGGAAATCTCGAATGAGAGTATTTCACCTATCTCTAGACAAAAGTTTATGGATCTCTTCAAAAAAGGTTGGACTTTCCCCAGCAAATTTTTAGAAAATCACACCATCCCAAAAGCTTCTGATAATTATAACTTTGTTAAAGAAGCTTGTGGTATTCTTAAAGTTTCCTAGATGGAGACCACAAATTTTATGGCTTCTATTGCCTCCGTCACTGGGATTGAAGAGTCCTCATCTATTGTTAGTATGAGTGACCAGAGAGAGGATGATAGAGAGAGTCAAAGTGACTCAGATTCTGAGGGAGACCTCGAGGCAGCCAATGATGAGCTATTTCAGGAATGCCTAAAGCTGAAAAATGTTCAGTTTTTCATGTCCAAAAAGATTAAATCTATTGAAATGGAAAAAGATGCCTTAGACGAAATGTCTTCAGGGTTAAGAGCTCTTGTGTCACAGTTTGAGGAAGAGAAGGCTTCCCTCCTTGTCAAGATGCAGTTTCTTGAATCTGATTAGTATGTTTATCTTAATGAAAAGACAAGTCTTGAAATCAAGTTGCCTGATCTTGAGCAAAATCAGAGGTGTGGAGATAAGAAGGGAACTCCATCCGCCACGAATACTGAGTCTGGTGCTAAAAGGCACCCTCTTGCTAAAGGGAAAGACCCTTCTACTCAGAAATTAATTCCTACATGTTATAGATGTGGAGTGAAGGGTCATATTAAGCCTCGATGTCCTAAATTTCAAAGAATGCCCAATCATGATTTTAAGAACCACAACAACTTTAATGAGAATCTTCAAATGAGAGTTGAGGTCCTAGTGGAGAAGTCTACGAGTTTGTGTGAAGATGTGATGAAAATTGCTTACAACTCTAAACAGTGACATGGTCATAGCACTCCTCATGCTAGATATAGAGGAGGTAATGAGAAGAACCATAATGTCCGCCATAATTCTAGGACTCGATCCTGGAAAAGGAGGAACAGGAGGGATAGGAGGAAAAGGCAAAAGGTCATACCTACCTCAACTGAAACGGTTAGAGACCAAAGAGTTAATCAAACTGCTAAAACCATTTGGGTGAGAAAGGAAGACCTGAAGGGCTTCACTTAGCCCGTACTTGTCATAGCCTAGGGTATGCTGGTATTGATGCATGTTGTCCTAGTGCTATGCTGCTTGTGTATACTATTAGATTTATCTATTCTTTTTATTAGTTGATATCTGCTTTGGTTTGTTTTTCTGTTTTCTTTATTTTGAAAAATCCAAAAACATTGAAAAACTATAAAATCGAGAAAGATTTTTGTCATGTTGCCCCTGTTTGACTTGCATGATCTGCATTCCTTGTGTGATCTTTATTTCCATACTTGTCTAGGGTTGAACATGAGTTTTTTGCTGATTGAGGATATATCACCTTCATAGTCTCTTGGTTAGGCTGAAAATTAGACTAGTTTTATCTTGAACAGTTAGAGACTTATTCATGTGTGTATGCTTTATAAATTTTACATGCACTCTAACTGATTCTGTTGAGAGGTCTATTTTCCAATCTGTAGGTGTATGGCTTATCCCAAAAGTGTGACCTTGGATGACCAATCTAGAATGACCATATTGTTAGTCATCCCCATTTTGTGTATCCTCCATGAGTAAAAACTTATTGCAATGAAAAGGGCTACCTACTAGGATAGTGTGAAAGTCACTATTGGATGCAAACAGTATGAAATGGCTACCTAGGCAAACAGTAAGTATCTACCTGGTCACTAGAGTGAAAGCCCCTGCTACTAATAGCTAGGACTACCTTCTCAGATAGTGTGAAAGCCATCATTGCATGAAAAGATATGTTCAGATAAAGAACATCAGAAGAAATCTTAGAATGTTTGGAGGTATTTGACCAAAAGTAAAAGAAAAATATTGAGTCAAATAAAATGGATAAAGGAGCACCAAAATGTAAAAAAAAAAATTAAAAAAAATCAGCATATTTGGATCTAACTAGGTTTGACTTCTATGATGTATATCTCCGGGAGTCCCCTTAGTGGTTAATCTCATATTCTTGGAAAGGGAAAGAAACCTTGATCTAGTATCTTGTTAGACTACCACTACACACAATGCTTCACTTTTGAACTGTTCACTAAATATGACTAAGTGAATTGACTATGCTTTAGCATTCCGTGAGATTTAGTTAGATGTGTATCCTCAGTCGAATTAACTAATCATGCTCTTCATTGGATTTGTAATTTTAAATTACTACTGATTGTAATGCTTTTGATGCATATTTGTGTGGCACGTGATATTTTTTTTCGTATTATTATTATGTGTTCTCTTATTGGTTTAGCAAGGGCCTTTCTAGCATGGTACCCTGTTTTTGGTGGCGTCCTTGATCTTAGGGGGAGAAGATCAAGTTGAGTTGTTGAGAGGGAGTTTGTGCTTGAGTTTTTGAGGGGGAGTTTATATTTTATATTGATATTTTGTTCCCCGCTCTTTAGTCCCCTCATTGTCTGCATTTGATTGGTAGTATTGTGATTGCCTTGATATTTCACATGTGTTATATTGGTATATTCGTTGTGATATTGGGATTAGGATTACCTTTGGCAATTGTGTTAAAAAGAGGGAGAATGTTGGAGTACAGTTTCCCAAGTTCAGTACATTCCTTACAATACTTGTGCTTATTTATTTTTATATTCCATACATGCTTCACTGGGTGTTTTGTTTATGAGCATGTGCAGGTACAAGGTTACAGCAGACTGATTTTACTTGACAAGAGCTTAAATTTCTTAATTTAAGATGATTTTTCAATTGATGTCATGTAATAGTGGAGTCATATAATGCCCTAATTCACCGTTTTGATGTGTTTGGGTCAGTTTGTGTCAAGTCATGTACTTCAGTTTGGTTTTGCCACGGAAATGCCAAATGGTGAGATTGTAAAGACCAAGTTATTATGTGTTGGCTTATTCCGGTGTCAAAACAAGTAAGTCTAGGTGTCTAGGTGTGTGTTTTGTGTTATTGCCGTCAAGCCCATGACAAGTGAAGTTGAAGACCATTGAAGACCGTTGAAGACTCGGTTGATCATTTCCTTCATAGAATGGTAAGTGACCTAGATACCATGCTACCATAGGTGGGAATTGACTTAGAATAATCCTAAAATGAGGCCTTAGGTGGTAAGTGTCCTAGACTAACCATACGGACCCTAGGTGATGAGATAAGCAGTGCAAAACAAGTTCAAAATACTGAAATTTTTCAAAAAACAAAGGTTGCTTGTAGGTGGCATATCTCCCAATCCGTAGTTCGGATTTTACTCCATGATATATCAAATCGACCACATCAAAAAGAGCTATAACTTTTGTGAAGGGAGAGAGGGCTGAAAACAAAATTTTAAAATCGTTTTTTATCTCAGGGTCGACCCTAGCGTTTTGGGTCGACCCTGAAGAGCCAAAATTTTGTATGGCAAAATGAGGCAGAACCTTGCATATCTCAGGGTCGACCCTAAAGGATGTTTGGGTCGACCCACATATGGAAAATCATCTAAAAATCCTTTTAAATCACCTTTGGGTCAACCCAACTAACCTCTAGGGTCGACCCTGATATGGGAAAACTTTCAAATACGTTTTTTCTTGGGTTTTAACAACTTCTAAACTTAGTTTTTAATTCCCTATAAAGTGTGAACCCTTCTAGTTCATGGAGAGCATCTTTGGGAGAGTATTGAGAGGATTTTTAACTATCTCTAAAGTTAATAAAAACTCTATTTTTCATTGTCCCTCCTCCCCTTTGAGAATCCTTCTCTCATCCTAGTTTTGCAAGCCAATGCTTAATTCTAGCTTGCTTGAACCTTCCCATTGATAGAGTCCATCTAGGAGTTGATTTTAATCAAACCATTAACCCGTTCTGGATAGAACAACTTGGCCGGAGTGTTCTAGAGCCTTTGTGAAGGAGATCGATCCGAGACGAATTGTGGATGTGTGATTTGGTCGGTGGAATCCGAACTCGTCATTGACAGACATTGATCGGAAGATCATGGATTATTTTCGAGACACAAAGAGAAGGACGAGCGGCTGTGGTTGATCACGGGACTTGAGAGTACGTGATGACTTTTTGAGGCGTGGAGGACTAAGAACTAAAGGATCGAACTGTCGAGTCCGAAGGAGTAGAGTTCGAGTCTTATAAGTTCTTATTTACTTTGTCTTAGTGGATTCTCATGACTGAACTAGGTCCCGTGGTTTTTCCCGGAAGGGTTTCCACGTAAAAATCCTTGTGTTGTGGTTTGATTTTTTTTCCTATTTCCGAACTTAAATTCATCATCCCTTAACTTAGTAACTTAAGCATTAAACTATTAAGGGTAGATAGACTTTTAGGGAAACCGAACCATCCCGTCTTAGATTTGTGAATTCTTGACTCAAACATAGATTTGGGATTCACCAAATTTTTTAAATTAACAAACTCTTTACACAAAGATTCAGTTGTAGAACCAAATATAATATGATCAACATAAATTTGAACTAAAAGCATATCATTTGATTCTGTTTTCATAAATAAAGTTGTATCAATTTTTCCTCTTTTGAATTTATTATCAAGTAAAAAATTACTTAATCTATCATATCAAGCTCTAGGAGCTTGCTTTAATTCATACAAAGCTTTAGTTAATTTATAAACATGATTGGGTAGATTATGGTTTTCAAAGTAAGGAGGTTGCTTTACATAGACTTCTTCATAAATGAATCCATTTAGAAATACACTTTTTACATCCATTTGAAATAGCTTGAAGTCTTTATGACTTGCAAAGGCGAGTAGCATTCTAATGGCTTCAAGTCTAGCAACCGGGGTAAAAGTTTCATCATAGTTTATCCCCTCTTCTTGGTTGTAACCTTGAGCTACCAACCTAGCTTTATTTTTAATAACATTTCCAAGTTCATCCTTTTTATTTCTAAAAACTCATTTAGTACCAATTACTGATTTATTATATGGCCTAGGTACTAAATCCAAATCTTGGTTTCTTTCAAATTGGTTAAGTTCTTCTTGCATTGCAATGCCCCACGATTCATCTTCAATAGCTTCATGGGCATTCTTAGGTTCAATTTAAGAAAGGAATGCTAGATTATTACATATGTTTCTTCTTATTCTGACTTCTTTTTCCAAGTCATCAAGGATTAGGTCTTTAGGATGATCTTTAATTAATTTCCAGGTTCTAAGAAGTTTAATTGATTCTTCAATGTTAACTTCTTCCTCATCTTCATTTTCAACAAGATTATCATTATTAGGTTCATTATGCTCTTGTTGTTCATTTTCTTGATTAGTTAATTCAAGATTAGAGATTTCTTTAGATATTTTCTCAATTTGAATGTCTTCATCATCTTTATTTGGTTTAGTCTTTTCAAATGGATTAGCTTCATCAAAGACTACATGAATAGATTCTTCAACCATTAAAGATTTCTTATTAAACACTTTATAAGCTTTGCTATTAATTGATTATCCTAGGAAGATTCCTTCATCTGCTTTAGGATCAAATTTCTTTAAGTGATGTTTGCCATTAAGAATAAAGTATTTACAACCAAACACCTTAAAGTGTCCAATATTAGGGGATCTTCCTTTCCATAGCTCATACGGGGTTTTCATTAATTTGTTTATTATAATTACTCTATTAATAACATAACAAGAGGTATTGATGGCTTCAGCCTAAAAATAATTAGGAAGTTTATGCTCATTTAGCATTGTTCTAGTCATCTCTTGAAGAGATCTATTTTTCGTTTCAACAACTCTATTTTGTTATGGAGTTCTAGAAGCTGAAAAGTTATGGTTAAAATAATTTTCTTCACAAAATAGCTCAAACTCCTTATTCTTGAACTCTCCACCTTTATCACTTCTTATGTTATTGATAGCATAGTCTTTTTCATTTTGTACTCTTTTATAGAATTTTTCAAATAGATTAGGTGCTTCACTTTTGTGTGATAAAAATAATACCTATGTATATCTAGAATAGTCGTCAATAATCACAAAGGCATATTATAGACACCCAATTTTTACACTTTGCTTAACCATGGTTAAGACTTTTAACCATGGTTATCCCTAGCTAAACCCTAGTAGCCCTAGGTAGACCATAATCCAAACCCTAATAGTCCTAGGTATACCCTAATCCAAACCCTAGTTAGCGCCCTAAGTCCTAGACCAAACCCTAGCTAAACCCTAGGTCTAACCCTAGGTAAGCCCTAGACCTAACCCTAGGCCTAGGCCTAGCCCATACCCTAATGGAAACCCTAGACTAAAGCCCCTATGGGCTCAAGGCCTATTTCAACTAAAAAAGCCTAAACCCTAGTCTAACCCTAGGCTAACCCTATCTAAATCCTAGGTCTAACCCTCTGTGAACCCTAGACCTAACCCTAGGCTCAACCCTAACCTAGCCCTAGTCTAAGCCCTAGGCTATGACTCTGCGGGCTCAAGGCCCATTTCAAGGCCTAAAACATATAAAAATGAGGCTAAAAAGCATCTTTGGGTCCAAACATGGGCCCACAAGGCCCAACCCTAGTGGGACCCACCTTGCTTTTTCAAAATTTGAATTTTGGTGCCAAACCCTAATAAGGTAAAGAGGGCAAATGCTTTTGGCCCACATGCATGAGGGTAGGCCCTAAACGATAATCAAAGACAAAAAAAAAATAAAATTTAAGGTTACTATTCATCATCTTCAACCCTCAGCCTGCATACAACGGCTGCCACCAGCAGCTCCCTGCTACTCCTGCGCCACTCTAGGCCGATCTCAGTTGTCCCCCATGCCTAGAATAAACCCTAAACTACCCCCAAGGGTCTTCCCTTCCACCCTATAAAGCCACCACTCTCCACGGTTCTAAAAAAAAAAAGAGAAAACCAAATTCTTTTTTTTACCCATATCTTGTTCTGAACTCGGTTTGCTATCTCCCAGGCCTTAAAGAACCTCCACCAGACCCTCCACCCTTGTCCATCAGTCCACACAGGTAGCCACCACCGTGTGCAGCGCCCCCACCCTTTTCTTCACCACCATAGCAAAGGTAGGGCCACCCCTCACCTAATTTTTTTGGTTGTTGTTTTAGAGCTATGTAAGGATCCCTAGTCCTCTTCTAGGGGTCCATTTTATCCTTTTTATTTGTTGTTCTTAGTCCACCTGGGATAAGAACCCCCTGCCTTAACCGTAGGCATGCAGGGGACTCCTTTGAGGTACATGCTTGGGTGCAGCCACCCCCACAGGCACACGAAGTCCCCTTAAGGTCTGGGGGTCCTCAATTCATGAGGAACCCCCTGGGCTCTCACTGGTTAAGCACCCCAGCCAAAAAAAAAAGAAATTCAAAATTTTTTTTAGAAAAGTCGCATTTCGGGTCGCTACTTGTAACGCCCTTTTAACCATGGTTAGGTTAGATCCTGATCAAGACCAGGGCCTTGGTAGACTTACCTCACTTAGGGTTACCTACCATGGTCATCCCAGCCCCTAACTCACCCATTAACCATGGTTAAATCGACTCCAAATTGGGGTTGGAAAATCTGGTGAACAGGGCCTCTTTGGGCCTTTGTGGGCCCACACCCAACCTCCCCCTTGGCCGACCAAAGGCTCAGGGTGTTCCCTGGACTTCAGGCTATCTAACCATGGTCTCAGATCCCCCTGGGTCGGCCCTAACCACAGTTTAATCCCTGCCAACAATGGTTAAAAATCATGGTTAAATTTCTTTTGAAAATTGTCATTTTATGTGCAACCAAGGCCTCTTTTGGCCCTTGTGGGGCCCATAAACTACAATTAAAGCCATGCTAACCATGGTAAAAAATTGACTGAAATTTGGGTTTTTTTTAAACTTTTAGGCCTACAGGACCAAGACCAGGTAGGAGGCCAGTCTAGGCCCTGCCATGTTCCTTGGGCCTACTTTTGACCAAATCAGACCTTTAACCATGGTTAAATCCACCTTGATTAACATTTAACCATGATTAAGCAGCCTATAAGCTAAAAAATTCTAGAAAATTGATCAAAAAATCATAAATATTTTCTGGATTCCATAATGGTCCTCTGTGATCAATTTAACCCTGGTTAGGACTCTTAACCATAGTCAAACCCTACTTTTGGTTAACTTTTAACCATGGTTAAGCAGCCCTTAACAAAAAAAATCTAGAAAATACTTAAAAAATCATAAATATTCTGAGAATCTTAAAAATGGTCTGTCTTGACCATTTAACCATGGTCAACAGCCCTAACCATGGTGGCCAGCCCCCTTAACCATGGTTAAGCACCCTTAACCCTGGAAAAAAATTTAGAAAAATATCAAAAAATCCAAAAAAAATATAAAAAGACAAAAATTATTGCTTTTGGACTTTTTAACCTTCGTTAGCACCCCTAATCATGGTTAACAATTTTTTAAACCCCGGTTAGCAATCTTAACCCTTGGTTAAAATACGCTTGACCTACTGGGTCTCACCCCTTGGCTTACTGGGCCTAACTCAGGCCTACTGGGCCCAACTATATCATCCAAACTATGGTTAGCAATCCTAACCATAGTTAATTTGATCTAACCCCGGTTAGCAATCCCAACCATGGTCAAACTCTGCCCTAACCTACCGGGCTTCCCTCTTAGCCTATCGGGTCCAACCCTAGTCTACCGGACTTATCTTAGGTCTACAGGACCCAAACCATACACTTTGACCAATCCCGATCAACCAAACTCTAGTCTATCAAACTAGGCCCATTAGCCACTCTTAGTGCACACACACACCCCCTAGCCTTGGCACGGGCTCGTGTTCCAGAACTACGCTCAATCTGATCTCACCTGTATGTGAGTACGTAGGGAACCCAACCCAGGTTCGACCCTAGTTAGTTCTTATTTCTTATGATTAACATTATCTTAAACATTTAGGCATTTGATTAAAATTGAACTTAATTTGGCTTAACTCTAACAAGTAGGGAACCACTGAAAAGTGGAAGTACCGGGGTGCCTAACCCCTTCCCTGGACTTAACCGAACCTCTTACCCTAATATCAAATCGCAGACCAAAACTTTATCCAAATTATGGGGACTTATCCCTTCTGAATGAATAGGTGGCAACTCTAAACACTCCCCGTAAGATCAATCAGGGTTTCTTCGAAACCCGTGCTCACATATATGTTTTACCACTAGGCTAGCTACTTCATTTAGCCCAAATAAGTTCATATGAAGAAATTCTAAAGGCCTAGAGGTTGAGATTACTTTCTTTTTCTTAAAAGAGGATTTTATTTGTTTTCCAAGTTGGCATGCATCACAGATTTTATCTTTGATAAAAGTGGTCTTTGGAAGACCTTTCACTAAATTGTTCTTAGATAGTTTCGAAAGCAAATTCATACTAGTATGACCTAATAGTCTATTCCACAGCCAACTAGCTTCATTTAAAGCAGACAAACACATCATGTTTTGAGAAGTTAAATCATCAAATTCAAGAGTATAAACATTTTGATTTCTATGTGCTATAAACAAGGTATTGATATTATCCTTATCTTTAATCATGCATAGGTTTGATTTAAAAGAAACATTTAATCTTTTATCAGATAGTTGGCTAATGCTAATTAGGTTATGTTTAAGTCCTTTTACTAATAAAATATTTTCAATAAGAGTAGAAGAAGTTTTACCAACATTACCTATGCCGATGATCTTCCCCTTTGCGTTATCCCCGAAAGCCACATGTCATCCATCTTTAGGAGAGATTGATACGAATAAATCTTTGTTTTCACTCATGTGCCTTGAACAACCGCTATCCAAAAATCATACTGATTTGGAGGAATTAGACTTGAAGCATACCTACAAGATAAGTTCAAGTAACTTTCTTTGGTACCCAAATCATCTAGGGTCTTTCATAGTTAGTCTTGGGAGGGGAAGTTCCTTTTGAAACCCAAACCTTTCTTACTACCTCCTTTTTGTTCAAAGTATAAGATGCACTTGAAAGAGTAGTTGAACTACAAGGTGATTTGGTAAAGAATTTTTGGTAATCCTTTTGTTTTGACATAGGGTTATACCCAAGTCCGGCATTTCCAAAAACACATGTTTGTTGGCTCATAATTCTTGCCAAATTCTTCTCTCAAGTGGATAGTCTAAAAGCTATCTTGGTCAAGTCTTTGACCTTTGCTTCATTTTCATCATAATTACATGTAGGAATTAGAGATGATTGAACCTTTTCTTTAATCTTGAATTCTTCATTTTTTTAAGAGACTTTCTTGTGATGTAAGAAACATAAGGTTTTCCTTTCTAAGAATTTTATTTTTAGAAGCAAGTTTTCTAAATTCAGTATATAGTTCATCAAATGTTTCTCTAATTTCTCCATAGGAAAGAGAGTCATTAGATGAAGAGGTTACCTCATCATTTTTGAGTGTTATGAAGCACAAATTTGCAGTCTCATCATCACTTGATGCTTCAAAGTTATTGTCCTCTGAGTCATCCAAAATGGCCTTCATGGACCTCTTCTTGTACTTCTTACTCTTGATGAGTTGAGGACATTCCGATCTCATATGTCCAGGTTTCTTACATTCTTAGCAAGTGATCGAGTCCTTCTTGCTTGGTTCTCCCTTTGATATTTCTTTGGTACTCCTTCTTGTATTGCCTCTTTTTGAAGTTCTTCTTGTGTTTTAGAAGTTTCTTGAACTTCCTTGCCATTAAAGAGAAGTCTTCACCATCTTCACTTTCTTCTTCTTCTTCACTCTCAATAGGTTAAGAGGGTTTCAAGTCCATTCTTCTTCTTGCTCTAGGTTCATCTGATTGATGTTCCTTCATTATGACTTCATGAGTCATAAAAGAACCCAGCAGCTCATCCATACTTAATTTGGTGAGGTCTTTGGCTTCTTGAATAGCTGTTCTTTGGGAGACCAGTCCTTTGGCAAATATTGCAGAATCTTCCTCATGATTTCTACATTTCCATACATTTTACCAAGAGATTTTAAAACATTAGTAATGTTAGTAAAACGGGTAAACATATCTGCAATGGACTAATCCTTCTCCATTTTAAACAGTTCATATTTGTGAACTAACATATTGATTTTTTCATCTTTCACTTGATTAGTTCCCGCATATGTAACTTGCAATTTATCCCAAATTTCTTTGGCTAAATCACAGCCTGATACTCTATTAAACTCTTGGGGACTAAGGGCACAATAGAGGTTGCTAATAGCCTTAGCATTTATCTGGATTAGCCTAATGCCATTTTCATCCCATTCTTCCTCAACCTTAGGAATTTGCACATCATTGATGGTCTTGTGAGGAATATTGGGACCTTTGATGATTACTATCTAGCATTGATAATCTAAATCTTGGATGTAATACATCATTCTGCTCTTCCAGTAATTACAGTGTTTTCCATTAAACAAGGGTGGTCTGGTTGTGGATTGTCCCTCTCCTAGGCTAGCTGTAAAACTATTGTTTGCCATTAAAAAATCTTTTGAACTCTAATATTTTTTAGATCAAGTAATAGTTTCTAGCTTTGATACCACTTGTTGCCCAGATATGGACCCTAGAGGGGGAGTGAATAGGGTCAATGGCAGACTTAAAACTTGTTTTCCCTTTTAATACGAAATTAAAAAATCAAAGGGAAATGCAGCTAACTGATAATATAGAAATCTAATAGTAAGATAATCTAAGAGATAGAAGAAAGAAAAAGAATTGCAAACTCAGTTGTTAACAAGGTTCAGCAATCTCTAGCCTACTCCCCGCCTCTGCAAACCACAAGAGATTTCACTACGATCCTTGATCGTACAAGCTCCTTCATAGGTGAAGCTTAAAACCTTTTACAATCTCTCTTCTAGTCGAGATACAACCTTAAAATCCTTCTTCAAGTCAGGATGGAACCTATCACAATCAGAGCATAGCCCTCTTTGACAAAAATGAAGCAACAGCTTGAAACCAAGAACACGCAGGTTCTTGACTGATACAGATTGAGGTTTTGGATTTACAATCTGAAATAAAGAACTCCTTTTGAGTTAGATTTGAATGAAATCTTAAACTCTAAGAAATCTCTCAGGTAGATGATTCGGATTTAGCTCAAGGAGAAAAACAAAGTACTGTTTCTCAAGATTTGGATTTTTAGCTCGTGTGGATGATTGATCAATAGAACAGTGTAATCTTAGCTTGTTGTGTGTCTTTTGATTCAAAGATCATCTCTTTTTATAGTGTTATAATATTTATTACCGTTGGTGAACATTTAATGAGAAATCACTCGTTATTAATATAGTCGTTGAGCATTAAAGGCAAGTTTCAGTTTTTTTCAGGTCATCCAGTCGATTAGAAGAGTCCTCTGATCAGCTGGATGGTCACCAGATTGAATGGATCAGTCATCCAATCAACTAGATGATAAAATCTATATTTTGAGCTTTTTGCTCTATCCAGTCAATCACAAGGGTTGTGTGATCGAATTGATGGACCACCTGATCAACTGCATGGTCCTCTTGATCGACTGGATAGACCAAAAAAATTAGATCTTGGTTTTTTTAGACTTTAATGATTTGCATGATTTCCAGAGTCTTTTAACACATTAAGTAAACATGATTAAGATCTCATAATGATCTTTTGAATGATCTTATATGGATTCCTAATGATTTTCCACTCGATCAGTACATGCAGACAAATTTTGACAAAATTTGTTCTATCCAGTCGATTATAGGACTTGCCTGATTGACTGGATGGTTTGCTTGGTCGGATGAATGGTCTATCTGATTGATTGGATGGATTCATAATGATTATGGAAATTTGGTAGGGACGATGGATGGACCCATTGACCTCGATTTGTCCTTAAGGGGACGATCTTGTATGATGTGGTGGTGTTTGAATGTTATAGGGTGAGAGATGGACCTATCGACCGGGATATGTTCCCTATCGGAACAACTTATATGATGAGATGATCTTTGAACGCATGTAAGGTGATCAAAAGGTTCATCGGTTGGGTAATGTTCCACACCGGAATGGTATATCCTCAGACTTGGTCCACGGGCGTGATTCCTAATGTATTTAATTAATCAAGCAAGACTTGGATTAATTGAGGATTTCCTATGATTAGAAAACCTAACTTGTGTGAATGCTGTCTGTGGTCCCTCTTTGGCTAGGTTCAGAGATATGGTATCTATTAAGAGTCAGAGTTCCTTCGTGACTGATAGTCAGGAGAGTTAGGATGACATTAGGCCTATGGGCCCAGGATTGAGTGGGGTCTACGGACCCAATGATGTTTTGAGTTTATGAACTCAATGATGTTACCTTAAGAGGACATTGACCTATGTTGGCAGGTATGCACCCTATAGAGGTTGCGCTGATAATAGATGGCTTTGTTATCTGATAGTAGATGTCGTGAGGACAAGTTCCCCACATTGACTGAGATTAGATGGTTGTATTATATGATAGTGGATGCCGTGAAGACAGATTTCTCACATTGGCTAAGATCAGATGGTTGTGTTACCTGATAGTGGATGCCATAAGGACAGGTTCCTCACATTGGCTGAGATTAGATGGTTGTATTATTTGATAGTGGATGTCGTGAGGACAGGTTCCCCTCATTTACTAAGATCAGATGGTTGTGTTATCTAATCATGGATGTCTTGAGGACAGGTTCCCTACATTAGTTGAGATTAGATGATTGTGTTATCTGGTAGTGGATGCCGCGAGTACAGGTTCCTCACATTAGCTGAGATCATATGGTTGTGTTATTTGATAGTGGGAGTCATGAGAATAGATTTTCCACATTGGCTGAGATCAGATGGTTGTGTTATCTGATAGTGGATACCATGAGGACAGGTTCCCCACATTAACTGAGATCAGATTGTTGTGTTATCCGATTGTGGACACCGTGAGGACAGATTCCTTACATTGGTTGAGCTCAGATGATTGTGTTATCTGATAGTGGATGCCATGAAGACAGGTTCCCCACATTGGCTAAGATCAGATGATTTGTATTGATTCTATTAGCCTCAAGATTACAACCTTGGATACCCTTAATAATTTTGATAATAACACAATAATGAAATGAAACTAATGGTACTAATAATTCTGTTTAGTGCTTGATCATTTCAGATTATAAGATAATTAGTACCTCACTCAAGGTAAAAAAGAATAGAAGTTATTTAAGAAAGTATTCAACCCAAGTAAAAATTAAAGATTCAAAGTTGTACCCATAGTCTAAGTCAGGTCCTTTGAAGACAAAGCCAAATCATAAGACCCAAGATCAAGTCGAAGATCAACTCTCCAGAAGCTTATAAATGTATTTTTATTTATTTTGAGAGTGTCTAAGACTTATGTAAGAAGTCCTCAAAATATGGTAAGTTTAATGCTCAAAATACCTAGATTGACCATAAGAGCCTAGGACATATATTGACCATCATTCTAAGACCCTAGGAATTCATAAAAACCATGTTAAAGGATTGTCAAAAGACTTAGGAATTCATTACCATCATCAAGGTCTGATCCAAACAGAAAAAGAGATTTTTGTTCTACATTCGTCGACAAAATCACAGAGGTGATTTGATTTCGGCGATGAAATGGAGATAGGAAATTGTCCTGTGCTCACTGTTTTTGGATTCATCAACGAAATGAAGTTTAAATAAGAAAAACGTTGTAACCGCTATTTTTCAACGACCTTATTTACATTTAATGCTTCATCAACGATCATATTGGATCATGAGCTATAAAAGGAGTTCATTTATGAACAAAATAAATATCTTGATCAGTGCAATAAGTCTAATCACCTATTCTTTCACCTACATTGATTTCATAATCACTCATACACTTAGAAATCCCCAAAATCTCTTTTGAGCTATTCAACTCCATTTATTTTGAGAAATTTCATTAGAGTTTGTTGTCCACTCTTATTCAGCTCATTTTAGGAGCATTCAATTCGGATGATTAAATCCACAAATATTTTATTAAAGAAAGTAAAGAATCTTAGATTCTTGCATTTGAAGTTGTTGCTTCATTTCAACAAGAGAGCGAAGAGCTCTTGCGTGGTAAAGGTTTCAACCCGGCTTAAAGGAGGGTGTATAAAGGTTCTGTCTCGACCTGGAAGAGAGGTTGTAACGGTTTAGATTTCACCTGTGAAGAAATCTATGCGATTTAAAGAATCGTGGTGAATCCTCTAGTTGGAACAGCTTGAGGCGGGGAGTTGGCTGGAATTGCTAAACTTCATTAACAAATCTCTATGTTTGATTTCCTAACTCTTCTCTTTTACTTTCTGAATTACTTTGATTAATTTTTAATTGCAATAAATATCATTCTGCTTAAAAGACTTAGAGTCTAAAATTAAAATCTGCCATAGACCCCCCTCCTTTTAGGGTCATTACTTGGCCAACAATTGGTATCAAAGCCTAACACTCTTAAATAGATCTAAAACATCTTAGAGTAATCGATATTAATGGCAAACAACATTTTTGCAATCATTTTATGAGAAGGACAGTCAACCAGACCTCCATTGTTTAATGGAGAGAATTATATATATTAGAAAACCAGAATGATGTATTATATCCAAACTCTAGATAATGAATATTGGAGGGTAATAGTCAAGGGCCCCCATCTTCCTGTAAAAACTCATGAAGGGGTGAGAATTCCCAAGACTGAGGAAGAATTGAATGAGACAGATATTAAACTCATCCAAATCAATGCTAAAGCTATAAGCAATCTTTATTACGCTTTAAGCCCTCAGGAGTTTAACAGAGTATCTGGATGTGACTCTGCAAAAGAGATTTGAGATAAACTCCAAGTCACATATGAGAAAACAAATCAAGTTAAGGAAGAAAAGATAAGCATGCTTGTTCACAAGTATGAATTATTTAAAATAGAAAAAGAAGAATCAATAGGTGACATGTTTACTAGATTTACTAACATTATTAATGGACTGAAATTTTTGGGTAAAGTGTATACTAATGCAGAGAATGTATGGAAGGTTCTTCGTTCACTGCCCAATGAGTAGACTCCAAAAGTTACAGTCATCCAAGAAGCAAATGACCTCACCAAGTTACCCATAGATGAGCTATTGGGATCTCTCATGACCCACAAGGTCATAATGAAGGACCAAATTACAAAGGAACCAAGAGCCAAGAAGGGGCTGGTCCTTAAGTCCTCTCTTGTGAAAGAAAGTGATGAAGAGTCTAGTGGTGATTATGAAGATATTGCCTTAATGGCTAGAAGGTTCAAAAGGTTTCTCAAACACAATAAAAATTTCAAGAAGAGACCATACAAGAAGGAGTTCTCCAAGGAGGTGTCTAAAGCTGAGACAAGCAAGAAGGAGCCTCTCACATGCTATGAATGCAAGAAACCTGGCCACATCAGAACCAACTGCTCTCAACTCAAAAAGAGCCAAAAATTCAAAAAGAAAGCTATGATGGCCACTTGAGATGATTCGGAAGGGAGAGTCGGAAGACTCAAAGTGATGAAGAAGTGGCAAACTTGTGCCTCATGACAAATGAGGAAGATTTAACTTCTACTTCCAATGAATCACTTTCATATGAAGAAATTTGGGATGTCTTTGATGAATTATACATTGAATTTACTAGAATAGCTTTAATGAACAAATCTTTTAAAAAAGTCATCCATACTCTTACAAACTCTTGTGAAATGCTGCAAAATGAAAAGAGTATTCTAGAAAATAAGAATGAGGAATTAAATAAAAAATTGAAAGAAATTCAAAATCTACCTTATGACTCATCAAGTGAATATGATGAGCTGAAAGCTAAAGTCAAAGACTTAAAAAGCACAATTTTCACATTCACTAATGGCCAAAAGAACTTAAAAAGATTACTAGGCTAACAAAGATGTATATTTAGTAAAGCCAGACTTGGCTATAATTCTTCATCAAAACAAAAGGATTATCAAAACTTCTTTATTAAATCAGGTAGTAACCTAACTCCATCCTCTGTTGCCTTTTACAATAGAAAAATGTATTTAAGAAAATTTGGGTTCTAAAAAGAACATCATCTTCTAAAACTAACTTCAAATGACCAAAGATGGTGTGGGTTCCAAAAAGAACATATCCTCCTAAGACCAACCATAAATCGGTTTGAGTACGAGGGGGATTATATGTTGGAGTTATTTGACTTTGTGTTGTAAGTATGCCTCAAGTCAAACTCTTCCAAGACCACATGGTTCCTGGATAGTAGATGCTTAAGGCACATGACCGGAACAAGAAGCTTTTCATATAATTCACTCTCAAAGATGGAGGACATGTGACATTTGGAGACAATGCAAAGGGAAAGATCATCAGAATAGGTAACATTGGTAAGAAAAACTCTGCTTTTATTGAAAATGTTTTGCTAGTAGATGATCTTAAACATAACCTCATTCGCATAAGTCAATTATGTGATAAGGGATTAAATGTTTCTTTCAAATCCAATATTTGCATAATTAAGGACAAAGATAACCTCAACACTATGTTTATAACTCATAGAAATGAAAATGTTTATACTTTAGAATTTGATGAGCTTCAATCACAAAATATGATTTGTTTTTCTGCTATAGATGAAGCTAGTTGGTTAAGGCATATGAGATTAGGTCATGCTAGTATGAATCTCTTATCTAAATTATCTAAGAATGATCTAGTTAAAGGTTTACCTAGAACGAAATTTGTAAAAGACAAAATTTGTGATGCTTCTCAACTAGGAAAATAAAAAAAATCATCCTTCAAATCTAATAAAGAAATCTCTACCTCTAGGCCTCTAGAACTCTTACATATGGATCTTTTTGGGCCAAATGAAGTGGCTAACTTAGGAGGTAAGTCTTATGCCTTTGTAATAGTTGATGACTATTCAAGGTACTCTTGAGTGTTATTCTTATCTCACAAAAGTGAGGCACCCTCTTTATTTGAAAAATTTTGTAAAAGAGTTCAAAATGAAAAGGGTTATGCCATAAATAATGTAAGAAGTGATAGAGGAGGAGAATTCAAAACAAAGAGGTAGAAATATTCTGTGATGCAAATGGGTTTAACTATAATTTTTCAGCTCCTAGATCTCCTCAACAAAATGGTGTAGTTGAGAGGAAAAATAGATATCTCCAAGAAATGGCTAGGACAATGCTTAATGAAAATAAACTACCTAACTATTTTTGGGCTGAAACCATTAATATTTCATGTTATGTAAACAATAGGATAGTTATTAGAAACAAATTAAATAAAACTCCCTATGAGCTTTGGAAAGGAAAAACACATAATATAAGATATTTTAAGGTGTTTGGGTAGAAATGCTTTATACTAAATGATAAACACCATATAAAAAAATTTGATCATAAATCTGTAGAAGGAATCTTCCTAGGATATTCTATCAATAGCAAAACTTATAGAGTCTTTAATAAGAAATCCTTAACTATTAAAGAATCGATTCATGCGAGATTTGCTGAATCAAACCCATTTAACAAAATTTCATCTAATTATGATAAAATTGATGATAAAATATAAAATCTTCCAAAAGAAATGTCTAACTTGGAAATTAATGAAGTTAAATAAAGATAACCAAGTGGAAGAAGAATCTAATGATAAAATCATTGAAGTAGATAATGAGGAAGAAAATGAGGATGAAGAATCATATCAACTTACCAAAACTTGAAAATTAATAAAAGATCATCCTAAAGAATTAGTCCTTGGAAATATGGAACAAGGGGTTATAACAAGAAGAAATTTAATTAACCTAGCTTTCCTAAGTCAAACTAAACCTTAAAATGCCTTGCAAGCTATTGAAGATAAATCTTGGGGCATTGCTATGCAAGAAGAATTAAATCAATTTGATAGAAACCAAGTGTGGGATCTAGTACTTAGACAATATGATAAATCAATGATTAGTACAAAATGGATCTTTAGAAATAAAAATGATGAAAATTAAAATATAATAAAAAACAAAGCAAGACTAGTAGCTCAAGATTACAACCAAGAAGAGGGCATATCTATGAAGAAACATTTGCCTCGGTTGCTAACTAGAAGCTATAAGAATGCTATTTGTATTTGCTAGTCACAAAGAATTTAAATTATTTCAAATAGATGTAAAAATTACATTTTTCAATGGGTTGATAACTGAAGAAGTATATGTAAATCTACCCCCTTTCTTTGAAAATCATAAATTTCTAAATCATGTTTTTAAATTAACCAAAACCATATATGGATTAAAGCAAGCTCCTAGAACTTGGTATGATAGACTAAGCAGTTTCTTAATAGAAAATGGATTCATTAGAGGAAAAATTGATATTACTTTATTTACTATGTCTAAAGATGATGATATACTAATAATTCAAATTTATGTAGATGACATTATATTTGGATCAACTAATGAATCTCTTTGTAAAATATTTGGTAAAACTATGCAAGATGAATTTAAAATGAGTATGATGAGAGAATTAACATTCTTCCTAGGACTCCAAATTAAGCAAACAAAATAAGAAACTTTTGTTGATCAAGCCAAGTACACTAGAGAATTGCTTAAAAAGTTTGGAATTGAAAATACGAAAGTAATGGATACTCTTATGAGTCCATTAACCAAACTTGACAAAGATGAAAATGACAAAAATGTTGATGAAAACTAATATAGAGGTATAATTGGAAGTCTACTGTATCAACAGCAAGTAGGCCTGACATTATGTTCAGTGTATGCATATGTGCAAGATTCCAAGCTTTTCCAAAATAATCACATATGATTGCTGTAAAAAAGGATCTTTAGATACTTGCTAGGCACTATTGAATTAGGTTTATGGTATTCTAAAGACACAACACTAGACCTAATAAGCTATTCAGATACTGACTTTGCTAGATGCAAAGTTGATAGAAAAAGCACTAGTGAGACTTGTCACTTTCCAGGATATTCTCTTATTTCATGGTTTAGTAAGAAAAAAATTTCAGTAGCCCTATCCATAGCTGAGGCTAAGTATTTGGCTGCTGGAAATTATTGTACTTAAACTCTATACATGAAACAACAGTTAGAAGATTTCAAACTTTTCTATTCTAAAATTCTAATTAAGTTTGATAATACTACTGTCATCTATATGACTAAAAATCACATTCAACACTCAAGAACAAAATACATTGAAATCAGATATCACTTCATAAGAGATCATGTACAAAATGGGGATGTTATATTGGAGTTTGTGGATACAAATAATCAACTTGCTGATATATTTACAAAACCCCTTCAATCTGAAAGATTTAATACATTGAGAAGAGAATTAGGAATGATCAGTCTAAATGAACTAAATTGATCATATTTATGCCAAAATTGCTCTTAAATGAAAGCTTGTGTATTGATATTTGAAAAATTATTTGATTATGTTATGTGTTTGATTTGGATGGTTCATACTGTTTTTGGATGTTAAAATGAATCAATGAATTTGGGAAAAATGGTTTTAAAAATAATTTTTTTTTTCAAAGTTTGTATAGATTTTAGTGACAAAATCAGATGAGATTTTGAAATTCTGCAACGAATCTTGGGTTACATGAAAACAGTAAGCTTCCTGTATCCAATTCGGCGACAAAATTGAATGGACTATTCAATTTCGGTGACGAAGTCAATCCGAACTCAAAACAGTAAGTTACCTGTCTTCATTTCAGTGACTAAATTGTTCGTGGGTATAAATTAAAACCCCAAATCTGATGTTTTCAAATCATTTCTCAAAAGCTAGGTTTTCTCTCATCTTCACTATTCCATTGAACCTTCATCCAAACCTCATCCATTCCATATCAAATCATTCCAAAATCAAATCCCTAGCTTAATATTCAATCAAAATGCCTCATCGTACAAAGAATGCTTCAGTAGAACCTTCATTGAAGAAATCTCGCACGTCCAAAGGAAAAGAGGTGTCTTCATCATCAGCTCCAGCAAAATTCAAGTCACCAAAGTACGAGAAGCTATTGAGAGACAAATTCCTTCCACGTTCTCCCCTTTACGACATGGTCGTAAATTTTGTAAACCTAGAACTCTACGGTCTAGGTGTAATCCAAACCCTATTTTTTGCCCATAAATGAGATTCATTTATTTCTTCAAATGAAACTATGTACCCCGAACTTGTTCAGATCTTTTACACCCATTTCAATTTTAATCAATCTTCCCAAATCATCACTTCTTATGTCAAGGGGAAGAATATTTTATTTCACTTAGATAATATGTCAAATATTCTCAAAATCCCATGTGTATGAAGAATTTGATGTGGTAGATGCACTGAAACTCATGTCAATGGACCACATATAAAGGATTTGATGTGGTAGATGCACTGAAACTCATTTGTATCAACCAAGACATCACTACACCCCTTCAACCCAAAGTTAAAGAGCTCACCTTGACCTCTAGTGTAGAGCCCTGACCTTTTTCATACTTAATACATGGCACTTTCGTAGCCAATTTACCTTTAAAGTAGTATAATTAATAAATAATGAAGAAATCAGAAATTCCGAAATGTCAAAAATGTTCATTTTCGAAAGACGAACCCAACGCAAGTTGAATTGTCGAAATCGGACGAGCGAGTCAAAAGATATGGTCAAAACAGTCTAGACCCGCAGAGCACCGATTGCTCGGTCCAGTCAGCGATCGATCGGTAGCTATCGCACGGTCAAAAATTTTGTATGGGGAAATTTTCCAGAGAGTAGTTTTTTGACCGGTCGCTCGGTCAGAGTACCGATCGCTCGGTAGGCAACTGATCGATCGGTCATAACCACCGATCACTCGGTCTTCGCGTTTTTGCAGAAATTTCAGTAAGGGCTTTTTCGTCTTTTGGGCGTTAAACCCTTACCCATAAGGACTTGCTCGGCCCTTTGAGCCCTCATTCACTATAGTTAGGGATATTTGAGAGAGAGGGAGAAGAAACTAGGGTTCCAAAGCCCCCTTTCCATTTGAGAGTAAGATCAAAGGTTTAAGCACCTAAGAGCATCCCTAAAAGCTTGGATTTCGAAAATCCAACCTCAAGCTCGTGTGAGACTCCTTCTCCAAGGTAGGGCAGCGTTTTCCATGGCAACTTCAAGGGTTTCTTGCCCACACCAAGCCTTCGTCAAGCAAGAATCTTTCTTCTTGCATGTTGGAGCTTCAATCAAGGTTTCTACCAAGGATCAAGCCTTGATTCAAGGTTAGTACACCCTATTAACTTTCCCTAGCAATAATCTAGGCTTTTTATTGAAATGTGATTCATGTTAGTATGTTTCCTTCCTTGTAAAATGTATCATTTCTAATAATTATAAACAAGAAAAATAAAAGGATATGGATGTGGGGATGGGAGATTGATTGAGGCGATAGGATGCCGAATGTATGATGTGTGGTTTGTGTAATGGAAAAACGGAGGATGGGCATTTTACCAATAATGAACTCACTTTGATTATTGGATGGAAAATATGCACTAAAAATAAGAAGATGAACTATGGAGGAACATTGCATGTGATGTGTTTGACAAAATGCCTAAACTATGAAATAATGATTTGAAGGAAGAAAAGGGAAATAGGCCTTATGCATGTATTCTCATGAATGATGAATGGATTTAAATACCATGTCGATTACTCAAATTCTCATATGCATATATTGTGAATTGAATGGTTATGTCATATCTCTCTTACTATCCTTATTCCATGATTGTCACGATTGACATGTACACGAGCACGCATGATAGCATGAACCGAGATTTCAAGAGCATATGCATATAATAACCAACAAGAAAATATTGCATGTCAAGGGGGTTGGTAGCCCAGGGACATTCGGGTACTAGCCTCTGGCTCACAAGAAAACCCCTAAAACACATATTGTCAAGGAGGTTGGTAGCCCAGGGACATTCGGGTACTAGCCTCTGGCTCACAAGAAAACTAAACAAGTAATAAAAATCACATATTGTCAAGGAGGTTGGTAGCCCAGGGACATTCGGGTACTAGCCTCTGGCTCACAAGAAAACCACACATATCAAAGAGGTTGGCAGCCCAGGGAGATTCGGGTACTAGCCTCTGGCTCACAAGTTACAAGATGCAAGTTTACAAGATGATGACAAGAGATTCATGCATGCACGCATACATGATTTCCACGGAGCATACCGAGACATGACCTGGGTTTCCAAGCATGAGTTTTATCGACGTTTTTGCATCCATGCACGTACATCAAGATGATAATATTGCTCCATGGTTAATATTGTTTAATTCTATGATTTTACTATTGCCTTGAACTGATGATTGGTATTGTATTACTCTTCGCGTATTTATTATTGTTATGGTTAGCTAGTAGCTTGTACTCGCTGAGTATTCCATGCTCAGCCGTACTTTCATGTCGGCAGGTACTGAGGGAACCCTCGACCTGGAGCCTTGGGTCGAGGAAGAGTATATCGAGGAGAGAGAGCCATCTATCCCACTGCAGTCTCAGGCGGACCGAGACCTTGACGTGTGGCCATACCTCGACTACTGTTGAAGGGAGAGTACGAGAGGGTCTTTTATGTATTTTGACATTTTGATAGGTGAGTCTGTCCACCTTAGACTTAGACATGTTTTGTATATATGTTAACTTGGAATACTAGTTTGGAAATCTTAGAAGAAAAAAAAAAGTTAGAAAAGAAAAAAGTTAGTTTACGCTTCCGCATTTATGTTTAGCTTCCGCGCTCTGATTATCATTTTTTTAGTACTGTAATTATCGTGTTTATGATAGGATGGTTTGGCAGGTACGTTTAGTCACACCTAAAGTATCCCTAAACTCCTAGGGGGTATTTTGGGGCGCGACATCTAGGTTAATCCACCACATTATAACCTACAACCTAGTCCCTAGAGCAGGTGGTAGGGAGTACTTGACCTATTTTGATGTCTTTTTAATGTAGTGTATTCTCACCTCCACAACCATTGACCTCTCTTATATCATTGTCCACTGCATAGATGATGCTCATAAGAGAAAGTCAGGTTGTCTTTCTTTTGGTCAAGCCATGACCAGAATTTTCAAACACTTCCACATCTCTCTTTCTTCTCATATAAACTTTGTAAATGCTGATGACTCCACCATATATAGTAAGGCTACCATCCAAAGGATGAGCTATATTTGGCATGATAGTTTTTAGGACTGGATTCCCAAGCTTTCTTCCACCCAGTCTTCCAAGCAGTCATCTTCTGATCTCACTTTTTTCATTCCTACTTCAGTTTTTGATCCCATCTCTACTCCTTCTCCCATTCCTCCTTCCTCAGCAGTAGCTTCTGTGGCAGAGACAGAGACAAAGGTAGAACTAGAAGCAAAAGTAGAAGTAGAACCAACAGTAGAGGCAGTGCCTGAGTGGCCTAAGATTGTGATAAAGGATGAGGTTCCTGAGTCTTCTCATCAGAGACAGGACTCACCTCATTTTGAGGACTCAGGACCCTACTTTGAGCCAACCAACAGATTAGCAGCTTCAGATGACCAGATGAGTTTAATGTTAGGTCAGATAGCTTCCATGGCTACCAGCTTGAAGTAGTTCCAGCTGGAGATGAGAGAGAGCCAGCTGAGGTTTCAGGCTGAGATGAGAGCATCTATGATCTCATTCATCGTAAAGAGTAGAGCCAGTATGGCTGCTCTTCAGATAGAGACTAGAGATAGCATATAGAGCCTTCACTCAGTCACCAGAGAGAGATTTTCTGTACTTGAGACTAGGATGGACAACATCCAGGGTGAAATCAAGAAAAGTGTTGAATCTTTAGAGCTGAGATTGGATGAAATTGAGATTTCAGGGGAAGTAACCAAAAATAGGGTAGATTCCATACTATCCTTGATAGAGAGAAAAGCTGTAGATGCTATGGAGTAAGGCTTACAGTTGAATGATTTAGTGACCATGATGAAAGGAACGGTAGAAGGCACTGAAAAGCATATCAAAAATCAAGGATCAACTATTTCTCAGATGTCTTCTCTCCTAAGGAACCAGGTCTATCATCTGCCAAATGGCAACTCAAGTAACTCAGCTCTCCATAGAAGTTTCAAATGTGAAAAAGCAATCTTTTCAAGTAGTCAAAGGAAAAGTTTCTTCCTCAAAAAATCGAAAATCTTCCAAGATTCACTCTATTCCTCCTTCCCCCACTGATATCTCTAGTGATAGTGAAAGTGGTGACTCTACTGATAAGGATGAAAGTCCTACAAAAGATTTTTTGGATAAGATCAAGGAGTTCAAGAAGAAGCAAGCAGAGGATGGGTTGTAATAAATTTTTTTTTTCTTTTGATGATGCCAAGGGGGAGAAATGTAATGTATTGGATGAAATGTATGTAATACTTTTTGACATTGAATGAAAAGTATAACTTTTGAATCTATCTTTTTAACATTGTTTAAATGTAATACCTTTTGCATATTATGAAATTGATGAGATTATCATGTTTATGGAACTTCTCTCAAGATTTACCTTGTTTAATTTATTATCATGGAACCTCTCTTGATTATTTTGACTTATCACTTGTTATTTTTAATAAAAGATGAAAATATGATAATTACCTTTGTGGAACTTCTCTTGGTTTTAAACCATTATGATACACTTCTTAAAATAACAAAAATATGCTTCCAAATTAAAATATGTTACAACTGCATATGTTTAGGGGGAGCTTACCTCAATTCTTTATTGAAATTATATTCTGAGAGGGAGCTCAATCTCATTTCATTACATTATTATGTCATCATAAAAATGAGGAGATTGTTAGCCTCAAGGTTACAACCTTGGGTACTCTTAATAATTTTGATAATAACACAATAATGAAATGAAACTAATGGTACTAATAATTCTGTTTAGTACTTGATCATTTCAGATTATAAGAAAATTAGTATCTCACTCAAGGCAAAAAGAATGAAAGTTATTTAAGAAAGTGTTCAACTCAAGTAAAAATTGAAGATTCAGAGTTGTACCCATAGTCCAAGTTAAGTCCCTTGAAGACAAAGCCAAATCACAAGACCCAAGATCAAGTCGAAGATCAACTCTCTAGAAGCTTATAAATTTATTTTTATTTATTTTGAGAGTGTCTAGCACTTATGTAAGAAGTTCTCAAAATATGGTAAGTTGAATGCTCAAAATACCTAGATTGACCATAGGAGCCTAAGACATATATTGACCATCATTCTAAGGCCCTAGGAATTCATGAAAATCATGTTAAAGGATTGCCAAAAGACCTAGGAATTCATTCCTATCATCAAGGTTTGATCCAAACAGAAAAAGAGATTTTTTTTTGAATTCGTCGACGAAATCACAGGGGAGATTTGATTTCGACGACGAAATGGAGACAGGAAATTGTCTTGTGCTCACTGTTTTTGGATTCGGCGATGAATTGAGCTGATAACCCAATTTCATCGACGAAATGAAGTCTGAATTAGAAAAACACTGTAATGACTATTTTTCAACGACCTTATTTGCATTTAATGCTTCATCAACAGTTATATTGGATCATGACCTATAAAAGGGGTTCATTTATGAACAAAATAAACATCTTAACCAGTGCAATAACTCCAATCATCTACTCTTTCACATATATTGATTTCATAATCACTCATATACTTAGAAATCCCCAAAATCTCTTTTGAGCTATTCAACTCCATTTATTTTGAGAGATTTCATTAGAGTTTGTTGTCCACTCTTATTCAGCTCATTTCTGGAGCATTCAATTTGGATTATTAAATCCATACATCTTTCATCGAAGAAAGTGAAGAATCTTGGATTCTTGTATTTGAAGTTGTTGCTTCATTTCAGCAAGAGAGGGAAGAGCTCTTATGTGGTAAAGGTTTCAACCCGGCCTAAAGGAGGGTGTGTAAAGGTTCTGTCTCGACCTGGAGGAGAGGCTGTAACTGTTTGGATTTCACCTGTGAAGAAATCTGTGCGATTTAAAGAATCATGGTGAATACTCTATCTAGAACAGCTTGAGGCGGGGAGTAGGCTGGAATTGCTGAAGGTGAACAAATCTCTGTGTTTGATTTCCTAACTCTTCTCTTTAACTTTCTAAATTACTTTGATTAATTTTTAGTTGCAATAAATATCATTCCACATAAAAGACTTAGAGTCTAAAATTAAAATTTGTCATAGACCCTATTCACCCCCCCTTTAGGGTCATTACCTGGCCAACAGATTCTAGCGGGTGAAGGCCCGGATTATGTTCCAACAATACCTTGAGGTGAAAGACCTTGTGGATTCAGCAGAGGATGACCCAAGATAGGGTGAGTCGGAGGGTAACAAAATACCTTGAGGTGAAAGGCCTTGTGGATTCAAGGATGACCCAAAAATAGGTTGAGTCTCGAAAGGCAAGATATTTTGAGGTGAAAGGCCCCGTGAATTCAAAGGTTGACCCAAGATAGATTGAGGAATGGGGATCACTATACTTAAGTATGTCTTGAGATGGTACAAGTTGTGGATAATGTATGAAGTCTAAGGACTTAAGGTTGTATTGAGTCTAAGGACTCGAGGTTGGATTTCATTAGGTGAAAGCCGGTTGATCTCGATGGTTATCATGGTGTTATGGGATGCCATGGTAACGGGGTTTTTTTTATGGTAATGCTTTCTGAAATGGATAACGAGTCTATGAACTCTAAGTTGGGTATTGAGTCTACGGACTTTGGGGTAAAGGTTGTATATGGGCAAAAGCCTAGTTAATAGAGTCTATGGACTCAAGGATAGAGTGTGCGCAGTTATCTGGAATGGTAACCTGGTATCATGGATGTTGATTGGATGAACTTGACAATTGGAGATCGGGTATCTTGGAATAGAGTGAAATATCCCTGAGTGACCTTGAGTCACGAATTACGATATTATATATGATTAAAATATGAGAATTGAACTATCATACTATATCATTATTGATGGTTGTTACTATGTGGAAAATAGTGTAGATGGACTGTGAATTTTGTTGGGCTCTATAGCTCACTCCTTATTTTATGTCTTTAGATTCTGAAGCGGTTGCTGATTGGTAAGGAGCTACAGTTGATAGATTTTGGAAAGTGTACCGATGCATTTGTGACATCAAAAGTAAAGGCTACTATAGGCAGTGAGGTAACAATTGTGCTTATGATGGTTTATTGTGATGACTAGTTATTATTGCTTATTTAAGCGCTTGAATAAAAGTTTGAAAATTCCTATATTTTCGCGAGTAAAGTCTTCCACTTGCGTAGTAATGACAAACAGGCACGCGTCTCGAAACTTAATTCCTTGGGCACAGGTTCGGGGCATCACTCTCTCTCTGTCTTTCTCCCTCTTGTGCTCGCTCTCACTCTCTCGATCTCGCTCTCCTCTCTCTCTCTCCCTCTTCTGCTCTCTCTCTCTCTCTCTCTGTTGCAAGTCCTAAAGTCTCTCTCTCTAAGGTTAGGGTTTCCTCTTTTTTTAGAGGAAACCTTATCTGTAAGATCTGTTTTTGTCGATAAGATTTTGACCCTGACCAGATTTTGGTGGTTCTTGGCAGTTGAGATTGTTCAGACCCAGTTACACAGGAGGGACAGTTTGTTGCTTTCATGCCGAGTAAGATGTTCAAATTTGAATTTTTTTTGGTCCCCTTAATTTGGATTTGGTGGGATTTTGGGTTTTTGTTTTACTTTTCAGAAGAAAAAAAATATTGGTTTGTTGGATCACTTTCAAAACCCTTGAAAAATTTCCGTTATTAATGTCTTGCATGACAGATAGGATTAACAGAGTACTTTTAGATTAATCTCTAAACTATTCATGCCAGAGAACTTGCCTCATCTGTTGTTGATTTGGATAGGTTTTAAATTGCTAGATCCATGCATTGTGGGTTATTGGAATTATAAGCAAATATGCATAGTGGGTCAAAACTTCTATCTTGTAGAAGAATGTATCTACAATTCTGAATTGTAATTTAAGTATACATTGGTGTTGTTTTGGAGATATATGTATCAATTCAAGCATGTGATTACTGATTATTTCTTTTGTTAGAATTTATAAATATACGTAGTTAAACAATTGTTTTGTCGAGCTTTAAAGTGTAACTAAGTACATTAACATGCGTTTTTAGTGAGTGAATTTATTGATTTGTATAACGTTTCAAACAGGGCGAGTTTGATAGTTATATTAGTTGCTTCTGTAAATTCTATTTATTTGGATAAATGGTTTTTGAGAGTTTAGAAGTGTAACTTGAGCATGTTTATGTGTTTTTTTATGTGCTCTATAGTATATAAATGGTTTTTGAGAGTTTAGAAGTGTAACTTGAGCATGTTTATGTGTTTTTTTATGTGCTCTATAGTATATAGATTTATAAATCAATTCAGAAACATAAAACATATTTATATAGTATCTTGTTTGGTTTCTAATAATATTTTTTAGTGCCAACAAGACTAAATGGCCAACCCATTTTGTACATAATTTTTTTTTTGGATTCATTTACCAGTTCATGTTCTCCATTTCATTTACTTAAATTTCTATTTTTTTTTTTTTTTGAAAAAAAAAAACTAAATTTTCATCCTTTAGTTTTGATGCTTGTAATGATTTAAGACCCTAATTTTGATCTACAACTTTTGATCAGAGTTTGGAAGCAATTGTTAGAGGCATTGAAAGGAAACCACTTCGGCAAAATCTATTCATCTCTGACCAAAAATCATTAGGAATCTACTCTCAATCAAGGTTGGTGGGTTTTTTTGTTTTTTACCTTATTTCAGTCTCAAAACTCGTTGGTGTGTTAATTAAAATTATCTCGCTGCCTTTGGGTAATAGGGTTTATTGGGGACAAGTTTTGATTCATGGTGTGCATAATTAGACTAGGTACCTCTTTTTGCAGCTAGTCCTTGACGTGTGTATTCTATATCATCAACTCCTGAGAAGAAAACTAGAAATGGATTTGAACAATGTGTTGTGTTACCTATTATAATGGGTCGATTCACGTAGCGCACACATTCATTGACAGGGTCTGTCATGTAGGCTTAATAAGAAACAATGTTATTAATATGGATAATGTTAGAAATATAAGGTGTCTTAGAGAGAGAGCAGCTTCTTGTAGAGTTCTTTTTTAACATATAAGGAAATAATATTCTTTGATTGAACTCCATTCATGAGGAATCCCTTTTTCAAGGTTGGAGGACATATTAAGGGATTGGAGGAGTGGGGGGCAATACTGAATTCTATCAGTGGATGTATTCAAATGAAAGGAGTTCTCTAGTATATTGTGGTCGTTGTATGATTGTTACTGGGCCCACCAAAATCTTTAGAGTTATACGAGGAATAAAGTGACCCATAAGAAAGTTATTCAAGGGTCACCATCATTTTTGTGCTTCTCTTCTGATACTTTGGTTCCCTCTGACTTTCGAGTTCCAGAATTCACTAAATACGGGGGCAAAGGATGTCCGAAAGAGCATTTACAGTTGTATGTGGGGGATATGATGGCCTACAGAGATAAACCATCATATCTTATCCAATATTTCCAGAAAAGTCTGAAAGATGCCGCCTCAGGTGGGGGCTTGCATTGACAAGAGCAAATTAACCATTGCAGGATGATCGATCGCTTCATCAATCAGTTTCTTTTAACTTGAGGTGCTCCTCAAAGCGCGATCTAGAGCAACTGTCCCAGAGAATAATGACTCGTTTATTGAGTATCCGCTAGGTGGAGAGAGATGGCATCAAGACTATCAGTGCAGTTATCAAAGGAAGAAATGGCTTCTACCTTTTTGGGAACCCTAAAGCAACCATATTCAACACTGATGATAACTTTGCCGGCCACTGATTTCAAGGTAATCGTCGAAACAGGGGCAAGAATTGAAACAGCTGTAAAAAATGGTACCATACATGCCAGTCTTAGCCATACACCTCCAAGGTCAGGTGCTCCATTTAACAGGAATAATGGGCAAAAGGATACCAGGAAAAGAGAAGAAGTTAATTGGATTGCACCCAGTGCACCCTTGATGTTGCCTGCTCCACCGATTCGACAACCTCCTCAACCTCAAAATCCTCAGCCGGTAAGGCAAAATCAGTATCAACAGGCGCGTCAGCCAGTGAGAAACCCTCAGAGAAATTTCACTCCCTTACCTTACTCTTTAAGCCAGCTTCTGACTTTCCTCCTCAAAAAGGATCTTGTAACTCTGAAGGGGCCGACTCCTCTCATCCCAGTTGAGAAGCAAAATCGAAATTATCATGCAGATCATTATTGTGCATATCATCGAGGCCCGGGTCATGCCACAGATGTATGTTACACTCTTAGACATGATATTCAAGATCTCTTAGAGCAAGGCAAAGTTGAATTCGCCCCTGGAATACTAGCATCATCCAAGCTCCTCTTCCCCCACATCAAGGGCAGATTAATTTCCTGAGCGGGGACGAGTCTGATGGTAGTATAGTAGAGATTGATGGGTTTGTCAGAGACAGATGATGCTATCCGTCCTTCGTACCGAGTCCCCGTTCGAATCTCATATCCTCAGTCTTTGTCATCTCCCGAATCCCCTATTATTCAACCCATCCAAATACCCCACATGTTGCCAGTCCACTCATCTACTATTCAATCCATTCAGCGCCCTATACAAATCCCTTTTATTCCTGTTGAAGAAGAGAGGATCGTTATACTATCCCTTGCCCTGTTGATTGGCCTACAATCCCAGTTATATCATCTCCACGACCCCTTGGTAAAGGTCCAGTTCAAATTCCATACATTCCAGCACCAATCCATCCCCTCAATCGTTTACCGGCCCCTCCATCTCTCATTCTAGACAATGAAACATCACTGCAATAACCAGGTCAGGAAGAATTTACCAGCAACCAGAAGTTGAGCTGCCTAAGTCCAAGGGCAAAGAGCAATGTCTAAATCCTGAGCAACAAAAAGAAGAAGATGCTGCATTGTTGAAATTTTGGAGAAAGCGAAGGAATATAATATTGCCCATCAACTCACAAAGCTCCCGGCTCAAATTTCAGTGATGGGATTACTCTTAACTTCAGAGCATCATCGGGAGCAATTGCTTAGGGTGTTCAATAATGCTCATGTCACAAAGGATATAACACCTGAGCGTTTGGGCAACTGGTAGGTCAGATTCTGGAACCAAAGACCATTACCTTCAGTGAAGAGGAAATCCCGGACAGTGATAAGGAACATACCAGAGCTCTTTACATCTCAGTGCAGTGCAGGGGGTAAAACACTTTCAGCAGTTCTGGTAGATAATGGGTCGGGTTTGAATGTCTGTACATTAACTACTTTGGAAGGTTTGGGAATGGACATCAGTCATGTCAAGAAAAGGCCTATGACAATTAGAGCTTTCGACAATTCAACTCGACAAAATTTGGGAGATGTCGACTTAAACATTTCTATTGGACCATCAGAATTCTTGACAAATTTTCAAGTAGTTAATGTGCCAGCTTCTTTCACTCTTCTTCTTGGAAGGCCGTGGATCCACATGGCAGGAGCCATCCCGTCATCACTTCATCAAAGGATTAAGTTCATTCAAGGTGATCAACTGATTGTGATTCCGACGGAGTCTTTGGCAAATTCCTTTGGGGATGTCCAAGAATTGGGACAAGGGGCAGCTTTTATGACTTATCAGTTTGAGGAGGTTACTTGTATTGCTCAGCTGGAAAGCAAGAAAAACGAATATATACCGGCAGCGGTGAGGATCATGGCTAAAATGAAGTACAGACCTGGTTTGGGTTTGGGCGCCCACCACCAAGGAATGAAGAAACGGTATGTAGCACCTCGCTACACACCTCGTTTCGGAATAGGGTACAAACCAGAGTTGGAAGATTTCTTGAACAAGCTGACTAAAGGAAAATCATCAGTGAAGTCGATGCCTCCACCTCCCCTATCTGTTACCTTTCCTACCAGTACCCCCAGGCCATCTGATTTTGAAATCTATAAAAACCTTCCTTTTGAGGAAACAGACCCAGAGCCAACTGTCAACCCTGCACCCAAATTTCAGTCAAAGGATGATCCTGCAAGGTTTCTTGAAATGTTCGAAGTTGCCCAGTGGTTTGAAGAACTCGCTGTTGAAGATGCAGTCCAGATTGATTGCGTGGCAGAGGAACAAGTGTGCACCCTCTCCAGTGCATCGCAAGCATCATCCAGTTCTGCTCCGCTCATACGAGTCAGTTCTTCTCCTCTCGTATGGTGGACTGATCCCATCACGATTGAAGCAGCCAGAGGAAGGCAGGGAAAGAAGGTCGGACTAGTCAGACCATGACCCAGTTTCTTTTCTTTATTTGTTTTTTTCATCTTTAGGTCAAAAAGAGAAAAACCAAAATTTTATTTTCTAGGCGGCTTTGTTAGTCATTTCAAAATAGTCAATAGTCTTTTGCTTTACGCATCTTTGTAAATATTACAAAACATCAGAAAATCAATGAAATTCATTTTCTTTGTCTCAAGACTTGTTTCCTTTTGTATATATATAAAATTTTGGCTCATGATGGTATGACCTAAGTCTTCAAAAAAGGCTTAGTGATCTGAAGTCACTAAAAATCTAAAAAAAAAAATAATAAAATAAAAAAAAAAAAAAAAAAAAAGAACAACACTCAAATACTAAGACCGAGCTTATTGGTTTGCCAGGGAACTGCCCAGGATAAAGCTAATTCAAATCATGAAATCAATCTTGAACTTTTAGAAGTAGAGTATGACGAAGAGGAAGAAGAGGAATCTCCACAAGAGATCCTCGACCTCCTTGAACAGTACGAAGGGATATGTAAACCTAATGAGGAGGACACCGAGACCATAAATCTCGGATCCGAAGATGATCCTAAGTGTGTGAAGATTGGCACTACAATGAGTCCTGAGCAAAGGAGCGCTATGATTGACTTCCTCAAAAGTTACATTGATGTATTTGCTTGGTCATATGCGGACATGCCCGGCCTTGATCCAGAATTAGTAGTCCACAGATTGCCATTGAACCCAGAGGTAAAACCAGTTAAGCAGAAGCTCAGGCGGTTAAGGCCAGAATGGTCTCAGAAGGTTAAAGAGGAGATCGAGAAGCAAATAAGCGCAGGATTTCTAGCAGTGGCAACTTACCCAGAATGGCTGGCTAATATCGTACCTGTGCCTAAGAAAGATGGCAAAGTCAGAATGTGCATTGATTATAGAAACTTGAACAAGGCCAGTCCAAAAGATAATTTTCCACTTCCTCACATAGATATCCTTGTCGATAACACAGCCGGACATGAAACCTTATCTTTTATGGATGGGTTCTCAGGTTATAATCAGATCAAAATGGCCGAAGAGGATATGGAAAAGACCTCGTTCATTACCCCATGGGGCACCTTCTGTTACAAGGTAATGCCATTTGGGCTTAAGAATGCAGGGGCAACGTATCAAAGAGCAATGACAGCATTATTTCATGATATGATGCACAAGAGTACAGAGGTTTATGTAGACGACATGATTGTCAAATCCCCATTGGCTAAAGATCACCCAGAAGATTTGAAGAAATTATGTGACAGGCTCAGAGTCTTTGGTCTAAGGTTAAATCCAGCGAAATGTACGTTCGGAACAACGTCAGGAAAACTTCTTGGTTTCATTGTCAGTAAAAGAGGAATTGAAGTCGATCCAGCCAAAGCAAGAGCTATCATCGAGATGCCTGCACCTCAGACAGAAAAGGAAATTCGAGGATTTCTGGGCAGGATTCAGTATATCAGTCGTTTTATTGCACAGCTTACTCCGATTTGTGAGCCGATTTTCAAATTGCTTAGAAAGAATGTGCCGACAGTCTGGTCAGATGAATGTCAATAGGCCTTTGATAAGATCAAGCAATATCTTCTCAATCCACCCGTGCTTGTCCCTCCGACACCCGGACGACCACTTTTAATGTACATCTCCATCCAAAAAACTTCTATGGGTTGTGTGCTAGCTCAGCATGATAAATCAGGCAGAAAGGAACAGGCCATTTATTACATTAGTAAGCGTTTGCATGAATACGAAGAGAAGTACAATGCGTTAGAGAGGACTTGTCTAGCATTGGTTTGGGCTACCCAGCGCTTACGACATTACTTACTGTCCTATCCTGTGATTTTGGTATCAAGAATGGATCCACTCAAGTACTTACTGGAGAAGCCTGCTACTTCAGGAAGAACAGCCAGATGGCTCATGATGTTATCAGAATTTGACATCACATACATGACACAGAAATCAATCAAGGAGCAAGCAGTTGCTGATCATTTGGCATATAACCCATCATCCGACTATGTTTCAGTGCATGACCAGTTTCCGGATGAAGCTATTCTAAGTTTAGAACCAGAAGATCCTGATTATATTGGATGGGAGATGTACTTTGATGGAGCCGCAAACCAACACGGGAATGGGGCAGGAGCAGTCTTAATCTCGCCAAGAGGAGCTCATCTTCCTATCTCAGTCAAGCTAAAGTTCAGATGTTCAAATAATACTGCAGAATACGAGGCATGTATAGCTGGACTCAGAGAAGCACATTGTATTGGCATAGAAGAGATTGATGTTTATGGTGATTCATCACTGGTAATTTGTCAAGCTAATGAGTCATGGGCAATCAAGGAAGAAAAGTTGATTCCGTATCTGGCATGCCTTAATGTTTTTATCACTAAGTTCAGGAGAATCACTTTCAATCACAGATGCAGGACGCATAACAGATTCGCCGATGCTCTTGCGACCCTAGCTGCAATGGTTAAATTTCCTAAAGGAAGTCTAATTTGGCCTATTGAGATTCAGCAACAAGACCAGCCAGCTTATTGTCTAGTTATAGAAGAGCGCCCAGATGACAAGCCATGGTACACAGATATCAAGCAATACTTGGATGACGGCACTTTTCCTCTGGAAGCCACTAAAACAGATCGTCGAGCAATCAGAAGACTCTCTATTCAGTTTGTTCTCTCAGGAGGAGTGTTATACAAGAGGTCACCCAATTTGATTGGTTGAGATGCCTTGATAAAAAGGAAGCAGCACAAGTGGTTGAAGAGGTTCACGGAGGAGTTTGTGGTCCCCACATGAACGGGTTAATGCTGTCAAAGAAGATTCTTAGATTGGGGTACTATTGGACTACTATGGAATCCGATTGCTGTCGTCATGTTCAGAAATGTCATCAATGCCAGATTTACACGGACCGAATCAATGCACCACCTACTACATTGCACAATCTTACTGCACCTTGGCCTTTCTCAACTTGGGGCATAGATGTCATTGGGCCCATCACGCCGAAAGCATCAAACGGTCATCGGTTTATTCTTGTTGCGATTGATTATTTCACAAAATGGGTTGAAGCGGCCTCTTTTGCTAATGTCACAGCCTCAGTTGTTCAGCGGTTTTTCAAGAAAGATATCGTTTGCAGATATGGGGTTCCGTATGAGATCGTCACAGATAATGCTCTTAATTTCTGCAACAAAGGTATGACTGAACTTTGCCAGAGATTCAAAATCCAGCATCATAATTCTACACCGTACAGACCTCAAGCCAATGGTGCAGTCGAAGCCGCAAACAAAAATATGAAGCGAATTATCGAGAAGATGGCAACTAGGTATTCTGCCTGGCATGAAATGCTCCCATATGCACTCATGGCCTATAGAACGTCGATTCGCACTTCGACTGGTGCGACACCATTCTCCTTAGCATACGGTATGGAAGCTGTTTTGCCTATTGAGGTAGAAATTCCGTCATTACGAGTGCTCATGGAAGCAGAAATTGAAGAATCAGAATGGGCACAAGTCAGATATGAACAGTTGCATCTGATTGAAGAAAAGCGACTGAAAGCCATAGATCACTCTCAAGCCTATCAGAGGCGTATGGCTAGAGCGTTCAATAAGAAAGTCAAGCATAGAGATATTGAAGTTGGTGACCTTGTTCTCCGGAAATTGTTGCCAAATCGTCCAGATCCGAGAGGGAAATTTACACCAAACTACGAAGGCCCATACATTATCAGGGAAAAGTTCTCAGGAGGTGCCCTTCGACTTGGACGTATGGATGATGAGGACCTTCCTGAGCCAATCAACGTAGATAAAGTTAAGAAGTATTATGCCTAGGGTCCTATTTGAGAACTGCTTGTACTCTTAGCTTCTTTGGGACTTGATAGGAGGCCGTATTTGGTACCTGTTTTCCCTATAAATCATGTAACACCTACAATATATCAATAAAATTCGTTAGTTAACCCTTCGAGCCTGATAACCTCTCTTTCAAAAACCTTTTATCGGGACACCTTGCACTTAGTCTGCTATGAACTACGTCATGACCTGATCCTGAAAAAGGTACGTAGGCAACCTGGAAATCAGGTGCGGTCAAATTTTCAAACCATTTGGACAAAGTAGCTCCAATTCAAAAAAAAAACATTCAAAAAAAAAAAAAAAAAGAAAAAAAAGAAAAAAAACAGGAATAGAGAGGTTGATTGAAAGAAAAAGAAAAAAAAAATCAATCAAGAGGTGTTCAAGAAAAGACAGAATTCCGATAAGCAGAAAGGATGTCCCAAACTTTTAGTCCCCTCAGCCAACGTTTCGTCCCATCTCAAGTCCTCCTAGATCCCTTAGAGACTGAGAGTACAAGCAATCATCAGAATAGTATCCGAGGTAGAACATTGGCATTCAAGGCAATGAAGGGAGTAAAGCCTCCATATAAAATAAATCGCGGGCATGAGTGAAAACCGGAAACGGCCTCATTGCGCAAAAATCACGCGGACCCCAGCTCTAGTCTTGTGACTAGGGGCAAAAGAGGGAAAATGATTTGATCAATTTCGCAGGCATGAGTGAAAACCGGAAACGGCCTCATCGCGCAAAAATAATGCGAACCCTGTGACTTGGTCATTCCAAGGGTAAAAAAGGAAAAAAGTTGAAAGTGGTCCAAACAGCGAATTTTGGAAAAGACCATTTGTGCATCAATTTTTCAGGCAATCAGTCACTGTAATAAGAGAAGAATCGTACTTCAAATAAATTGCGGGCATGAGTGAAAACCGGAAACGGCCTCAATGCGCAAAAATCATGCGAACCCCAGCTCTAGTCTTGTGACTAGGGGCAAAAGAGAGAAAATAATTTGATCAATTTCGCAGGCGTGAGTGAAAACCGGAAACGGCCTCATCGCGCAAAAATTATGCAAACCCGTGACTTGGTCATTCCAAGGGCAAAAAAGGGAAAAAGTTGAAAAACAGTTCAATAGCGAAATCTGTAGAAGACCATGCGCGCTTCACTTCTCAAGCAAATCAGATTTGTCTCAACAATCCATTTGTTCACAAGACTCTGTGTAGTGCCAATATAGCACGTGGTGAGACCAAACTTAGTTTTACTTATCCTGTACAATAATGATCAATAAAGTCCTGTTTTCTCTTGGTCATACTGTACTGTCCAAAAACACCAAATGTTTTCACGATCTCCAAATGCTATATCTAAAAGGCAATTCCCATGCAAACTTGAAAGCAGAGTATAGTATTTCACATGGTTTCAAAAGCCATTTTTCAAAATAAAATCTACAATCTTCAAAAGAAAAAGAAATTCTAAATTTTTGTTCAAATTTGGGTCTCATGGTCTGACTAAGACAGTTCTCTCTCGCTCGTGGCAAGCAACGTCTCTTGCGATCGCGGATTAGCAAGGAAGCAAGTACATCTCCAGCAAGTTATCTCATCTTTTCTGTTTGACATCGGAATGTGTTGTCATTCAGTTCAGTTTGGTTGACATCGGAATGTGTTGTCATCCATTTCATCTCGTTTGCTTGACATCGGAATGTGTTGTCTTGCATTCATCTCCTCCTGTTTGACATCAGAATGTGTTGTCATTCAGTTCAGTTTGGTTGACATCGGAATGTGTTGTCATCCATTTCATCTCGATTGCTTGACATCGGAATGTGTTGTCTTGCATTCATCTCCTCCTGTTTGACATCGGAATGTGTTGTCATTCAGTTCAGTTTGGTTGACATCGGAATGTGTTGTCATCCATTTCATCTCGTTTGCTTGACATCGGAATGTGTTGTCTTGCATTCATCTCCTCCTGTTTGACATCGGAATGTGTTGTCATTCAGTTCAGTTTGGTTGACATCGGAATGTGTTGTCATCCACTTCATCTCGTTTGCTTGACATCGGAATGTGTTGTCTTGCATTCATCTCCTCTGTTTGACATCGGAATGTGTTGTCATCCAGCTCAGAGTGGTAGACATCGGAATATGTTGTCATCCATCTCGTTTGCTTGACATCGGAATGTGTTGTCTTGCATTCATCTCTTCTTGTTTGACATCAGAATGTGTTGTCATTCAGTTCAGTTTGGTTGACATCGGAATGTGTTGTCATCCATTTCATCTCGATTGCTTGACATCGGAATGTGTTGTCTTGCATTCATCTCCTCCTGTTTGACATCAGAATGTGTTGTCATTCAGTTCAGTTTGGTTGACATCGGAATGTGTTGTCATCCATTTCATCTCGTTTGCTTGACATCGGAATGTGTTGTCTTGCATTCATCTCCTCCTGTTTGACATCGGAATGTGTTGTCATTCAGTTCAGTTTGGTTGACATCGGAATGTGTTGTCATCCACTTCATCTCGTTTGCTTGACATCAGAATGTGTTGTCTTGCATTCATCTCCTCTGTTTGGCATCGGAATGTGTTGTCATCCAGCTCAGAGTGGTGGACATCGGAATGTGTTGTCATCCATTTCATCTCTTCTGTTTGACATCGAAATGTGTTGTCATTCAATCTCTTCTCGTTTGACATCGAAATGTGTTGTCATCCATTTCATCTCTTCTTGACATCGAAATGTGTTGTCATTCAATCTCTTCTCGTTCGACATCGAAATGTGTTGTCATCCATCAATTCAATCTCTAGCTGACATGAAAAAGTGTTGTCACCTTCATCCAGCATTCCGTGCGCATCTCAGCTCTCCGTAAGCAATTCTCTCGCTCCGAACACTATATCAGTCTCCATGCAGCAGTGTTCATGAGCTCCTTTCAACCCATGGCATCTATTTCATCCTCAACTTTCATGTCGCAGTACTCTCGCTCCGAACACTATATCACCCTCCGTGCAATAGTATTCGCGAGCTCCCTTCAATCCATATTCTATGTGCACCCATTTCCCCAGCAGTCCTCCGCGATGAGGCAATAAACTATTATCCATCACTCCATCTTTTTCTTTTTGGCAAGTTTACTAGGGTTAGAATTTAGTTCCATTTTTCTTCTATATTTGATTTTCATAAGTTTCTTCAGGATTTTCGTGTGTAAAAATGGCGATGTTTCAGTCTTTGTCGTTCAATTGCTAGCACTTTCCGACAAAGAGGGGCAACTGTGAACACCCCATTTTTACACCCCTAAAATCTTGTTTACTTTTTATTCTTATTTTTATTTATTATTATTATTATTTTTTTTTTTATTCTATTATTTATTATTATTTGAGTTTTATTTTTATTTATTTTTTATTCTATTATTTATTATTATTTGTTAGTAATTTTAATTTTATTTTTAGGGAGAAGGAAAGAGGAACCCCATGCTTAAAACCCATGAGCCAAAGCCAGAGTCCAATTTCAAAATCCCAAACCCAAATCCACCTAAGCCCAAATCCTCAAAGGTTTAAACCCTAAAGCCCATAAGCCCACTACTATTACTTATATAAAGCAAGTGAAAGGGTTCAAAAAATCCCATTCGGTTGAGAAGAATGGCCCTTACCCTCTCCTTCTCTTCTTTCTCCCGATCTCAGTCCAACGGCGAGGACAGCGTCCCCACCGTTTCAGCAGCGAATTTCTCTCCCTCTCCTAGTTCTCCTCTTCACTGGAGCTCTTCTCCGTCTTCATACCCAAACACCGACGCCGGCAGCAGCTTCAACGTCAACCACCGATCATCGCTGGTTGCAGATCAACCGAGTTTAACACATCTCCTCCGGCTAATCCTCGGTCATCAGGTAACCGATCTTCCTTCTTTGGTTTTTCTCCTCTTTTCTTCTTCCTCTTTTGGATCTTGGATCTTATTGATTTAATTTTATTTTATTTTTTTTTTATTTATTTATTCTGTAAATATCAGATGCCGGTCTCAGTCAACCTCTGATCTCCATCGCCGATCGTTTCTCTCCTCTTGGCGCCGACCATCTTCTCCGGCGAGCTCAGCTTCAGCAAGTTACAGGTCTGTACATTCTATCCAATTTCTCCATTAATTTTGTTCTAGATCCAGATCTGGATCTAGCAGATCTGGATCTAGAATCAAACTTTCTGTTCTTATTTCTTTGTTTTTTTTTTTATTATTAGATTATTTTATTTTATTTTTTGGTCATTGTTTTTCCAACTCTGTCTTGATACCTCCAGTAAATTCTGATCACCGGTGACATTCCCGTTAGTTGCTCGATCATCACCGGTGAAATTCCTGTTAGTTGCTCGATAGATCAGCTCGGTGGCTAGACCAGCAGCACGTTCCCCATTCTCAGGTGATTGATTCTTCGGTTTTTTTTTATTTATTTTTTTTTTCTTTGATATTTTTTTTTTGGGTTGGTCAGATCTTGTGAAACTCAGGTCTAAATGGCCAGACCCTTAATTCATCTGTGCTCTTCACCTTCTCCTCTTTTATTTCTGAATCCATCTTCATTTTTGTAACTTCAATTCCATCTGCCATCATCTCCAACCCAAATCCACCGTCTAATTTTATCCTTGTTTCGGATCCAAGCAGAGGAGCAACTCTCCATCGTTATATCCGGCCAACCCTTTCCTTTGTCTGTCTCGAATTCATCTGAGTTTTTAAGTTATTTATTTTTGTCATTTTATGTTTATATCCTTTATTATTCTCATTTTTCTATATATCATTTGTTTGCTTTTCACTTGTGCAGGGGGAAGGCACCATTCCAGTGCTCTATCTCTTACCTTTTATTTTGCTTTTGTTCTATTTTGGTATCCATTGTTCTGTGGATTGTTTTTCTGTTTCTTAATTTTGGAAGAGATAGAGCATTTCTTCTATTTGATCAGGCGTCATCAACTTCCCCTGACAACCCTCGCAGGTATATCTTCTCCCTCTTTTCTATTTTGTTGTAGTATAATGCTTATATAGTTCATGATTTGAGTAGTTTAAATCTGTTGGGCCCTCGGATTGGGCCATATGTTAGTGAGATAAGGCCCATAAGTCCCTGGAATAATCTTAAAATTATTGGGCCTATTTATCGAGGCCTTAGAAAGATAGTGGACCAAAGCCAATTGACCATTAGTGGTCAATGGGCCTTGGCCCATTAACTTTCTCTTTGAGCCCATTTATCTTGTCGTGAATGTATGTATTACGCATGTATGTACAATAAGGTTAGGCTACGATTTTCTTTTCCTATTTTGCCTACATTGGGCACTTAGGTAGTTTTTCCTAATAATTGGCTCATCCCGTTAGTCTTAAAAAGAAAAAAAACAAAAAAACAAACAACAAAAAGTATAAAAAGATTAAAATAAATTAAAGGTACTGGTCTATCTTCCCTTGGGACCTAGAGCAGGGTCCGTATTTAAACCATAGCCTCTTTTGGTTTAAGGCCGCTCGATCCGCCCTGCTCTTTGCCTTTAAGTTAATTAAGTTAGGCTTTATTTTCCTTTTGCCTACCTTGGGCCTTTAGTTTAGTTTTAACTAGTTAAACTTGCCAAAATTAAAAAAATACAAAAAAAAATCGGAAAATACAAAAGCAACAAAAACATTTTAAAAAAAAAAAAAAACCCTCAAAATGGATTTACCCTAATAAATGAACGCCCCCTAGAGCTCCCCCACGAGCACCTAGCCACGCGACCATCTCCCGGAATGAGATTTATAAATCTCAATTCCACATCCCCCAACTCAAACCCGAGTTGGAAGTGACCACACTCCGAAACGAGTATAAAAACAGTCACGGCCCCCGAACTACTATGAGGGTCTGATTCCGACTAACCGGATAAGTAGGCAGCCCAATCAGGGTTCGACCCCAACCAAAAATAAACTTTTTTACACCCCATTCGATTAGCAAAATTAATAATTATTTAGGAAATGTTAAGTGATTTTTAAATGTTTGATTTGGACCTAATGAGTAGGTTACCATCATTGGATGGAGGTCCTGGGGTGCCTAACCCCTTCCCTAGGACCTAAAGGGATCTCTTACCTAGACTACTCTGGACCGTAGACCCCCTTATTTGGATTATCTCGGGATCCTACTTCCCCTAAGTAGGTGGCGACTCTTAAAATAAATTTAGCGTTATTCCTCTACTCTCGGACCTTATTCCGATACCTAGAGTTGAGAGGGGAGGAAGGGCGGTAAATTTATGCGATCACAAAAGCTATGATGGCCACTTGGGATGATTCGGAAGGGAGAGTCGGAAGACTCAAGTGATGAAGAAGTGGCAAACTTTTGCCTCATGAAAAATGAGGAAGATTTAACTTCTACTTCCAGTGAATCACTTTCAGATGAAGAAATTTGGGATGTCTTTGATGAATTATACATTGAATTTACTAGAATAGCTTTAATGAACAAATCTTTTAAAAAAGTCATCCATACTCTTACAAACTCTTGTGAAATCCTGCAAAATGAAAAGAGTATTCTAGAAAATAAGAATGAGGAATTAAATAAAAAATTGAAAGAAATTCAAAATCTACCTTATGACTCATCAAGTGAATATGATGAGCTGAAAGCTAAAGTCAAAGACTTAAAAAGCACAATTTTCACATTCACTAATGGCCAAAAGAACTTATAAAGATTACTAGGCTAACAAAGATGTATATTTAGTAAAGCCAGACTTGGCTATAATTCTTCATCAAAACAAAAGGATTACCAAAACTTCTTTATTAAATCAGGTAGTAACCTAACTCCATCCTCTGTTGCCTTTTATAATAGAAAAATGTAGTTAAGAAAATTTGGGTTCTAAAAAGAACATCATCTTCTAAAACTAACTTCAAATGACCAAAGATGGTGTGGGTTCCAAAAAGAACATATCCTCCTAAGACCAACCATAAATCGTTTGAGTACGAGGGGGATTATATGTTGGAGTTATTTGACTTTGTGTTGTAAGTATGCCTCAAGTCAAACTCTTCCAAGACCACATGGTTCCTGGATAGTAGATGCTTAAGGCACATGACCGGAACAAGAAGCTTTTCATATAATTCACTCTCAAAGATGGAGGACATGTGACATTTGGAGACAATGCAAAGGGAAAGATCATCAGAATAGGTAACATTGGTAAGAAAAACTCTGCTTTTATTGAAAATGTTTTGCTAGTAGATGATCTTAAACATAACCTCATTCGCATAAGTCAATTATGTGATAAGGGATTAAATGTTTCTTTCAAATCCAATATTTGCATAATTAAGGACAAGGATAACCTCAACACTATGTTTATAGCTCATAGAAATGAAAATGTTTATACTTTAGAATTTGATGAGCTTCAATCACAAAATATGATTTTTTTTTCTGCTATAGATGAAGCTAGTTGGTTAAGGCATATGAGATTAGGTCATGCTAGTATGAATCTCTTATCTAAATTATCTAAGAATGATCTAGTTAAAGGTTTACCTAGAACGAAATTTGTAAAAGACAAAATTTGTGATGCTTCTCAACTAGGAAAATAAAAAAAATCATCCTTCAAATCTAATAAAGAAATCTCTACCTCTAGGCCTCTAGAACTCTTACATATGGATCTTTTTGGGCCAAATGAAGTGGCTAACTTAGGAGGTAAGTCTTATGCCTTTGTAATAGTTGATGACTATTCAAGGTACTCTTGAGTGTTATTCTTATCTCACAAAAGTGAGGCACCCTCTTTATTTGAAAAATTTTGTAAAAGAGTTCAAAATGAAAAGGGCTATGCCATAAATAATGTAAGAAGTGATAGAGGAGGAGAATTCAAAAACAAAGAGGTAGAAATATTCTGTGATGCAAATGGGTTTAACTATAATTTTTCAGCTCCTAGATCTCCTCAACAAAATGGTGTAGTTGAGAGGAAAAATAGATATCTCCAAGAAATGGCTAGGACAATGCTTAATGAAAATAAACTACCTAACTATTTTTGGGCTGAAAACATTAATATTTCATGTTATGTAAACAATAGGATAGTTATTAGAAACAAATTAAATAAAACTCCCTATGAGCTTTGGAAAGGAAAAACACCTAATATAAGATATTTTAAGGTGTTTGGGTAGAAATGCTTTATACTAAATGATAAACACCATATAAAAAAATTTGATCATAAATCTGTAGAAGGAATCTTCCTAGGATATTCTATCAATAGCAAAACTTATAGAGTCTTTAATAAGAAATCCTTAACTATTAAAGAATCAATTCATGCGATATTTGCTGAATCAAACCCATTTAACAAAATTTCATCTAATTATGATAAAATTGATGATAAAATATAAAATCTTCCAAAAGAAATGTCTAACTTGGAAATTAATGAAGTTAAATAAAAATAACCAAGTGGAAGAAGAATCTAATGATAAAATCATTGAAGTAGATAATGAGGAAGAAAATGAGGATGAAGAATCATATCAACTTACCAAAACTTGAAAATTAATAAAAGATCATCCTAAAGAATTAGTCCTTGGAAATATGGAACAAGGGGTTATAACAAGAAGAAATTTAATTAACCTGGCTTTCCTAAGTCAAACTAAACCTAAAAATGCCTTGCAAGCTATTGAAGATAAATCTTGGGGCATTGCTATGCAAGAAGAATTAAATCAATTTGATAGAAACCAAGTGTGGGATCTAGTACTTAGACAATATGATAAATCAATGATTAGTACAAAATGGATCTTTAGAAATAAAAATGATGAAAATTAAAATAAAATTAAAAACAAAGCAAGACTAGTAGCTCAAGATTACAACCAAGAAGAGGGTATATCTATGAAGAAACATTTGCCTCGGTTGCTAACTAGAAGCTATAAGAATGCTATTTGTATTTGCTAGTCACAAAGAATTTAAATTATTTCAAATAGATGTAAAAAGTGCATTTTTCAATGGGTTGATAACTGAAGAAGTATATGTAAATCTACCCCCTTGCTTTGAAAATCATAAATTTCTAAATCATGTTTTTAAATTAACCAAAACCATATATGGATTAAAGCAAGCTCCTAGAACTTGGTATGATAGACTAAGCAGTTTCTTAATAGAAAATGGATTCATTAGAGGAAAAATTGACATTACTTTATTTACTATGTCCAAAGATGATGATATACTAATAATTCAAATTTATGTAGATGATATTATATTTGGATCAACTAATGAATCTCTTTGTAAAATATTTGGTAAAACTATGCAAGATGAATTTAAAATGAGTATGATGAGAGAATTAACATTCTTCCTAGGACTCCAAATTAAGCAAACAAAACAAGAAACTTTTGTTGATCAAGCCAAGTACACTAGAGAATTGCTTAAAAAGTTTGGAATTGAAAATACGAAAGTAATGGATACTCTTATGAGTCCATTAACCAAACTTGACAAAGATGAAAATGACAAAAATGTTGATGAAAACTAATATAAAGGTATAATTAGAAGTCTACTGTATCAACAGCAAGTAGGCCTGACATTATGTTCAGTGTATGCATATGTGCAAGATTCCAAGCTTTTCCAAAATAATCACATATGATTGCTGTAAAAAAGGATCTTTAGATACTTGCTAGGCACTATTGAATTAGGTTTATGGTATTCTAAAGACACAACACTAGACCTAATAAGCTATTCAGATACTGACTTTGCTGGATGCAAAGTTGATAGAAAAAGCACTAGTGAGACTTGTCACTTTCTAGGATATTCTCTTATTTCATGGTTTAGTAAGAAAAAAATTTCAGTAGCCCTATTCATAGCTGAGGCTAAGGATTTGGCTACTGGAAATTATTGTACTTAAACTCTATACATGAAACAACAGTTAGAAGATTTCAAACTTTTCTATTCTAAAATTCTAATTAAGTTTGATAATACTACTGTCATCTATATGACTAAAAATCACATTCAACACTCAAGAACAAAATACATTGAAATCAGATATCACTTCATAAGAGATCATGTACAAAATGGGGATGTTATATTGGAGTTTGTGGATACAAATAATCAACTTGCTGATATATTTACAAAACCCCTTCAATCTGAAAGATTTAATACATTGAGAAGAGAATTAGGAATGATCAGTCTAAATGAACTAAATTGATCATATTTATGCCAAAATTGCTCTTAAATGAAAGCTTGTGTATTGATATTTGAAAAATTATTTGATTATGTTATGTGTTTGATTTGGATGGTTCATACTGTTTTTGGATGTTAAAATGAATCAATGAATTTGGGAAAAATGGTTTTAAAAATAATTTTTTTTTTCAAAGTTTGTATAGATTTTAGTGACAAATTCAGATGAGATTTTGAAATTCTGCAACGAATCTTAGGTTACATGAAAACAGTAAGCTTCCTATATCCAATTCGGCGACAAAATTGAATGGACTATTCAATTTCGGTGACGAAGTCAATCCGAACTCAAAACAGTGAGTTACCTGTCTTCATTTTAGTGACTAAATTGTTCGTGGGTATAAATTAAAACCCCAAATCTGATGTTTTCAAATCATTTCTCAAAAGCTAGGTTTTCTCTCATCTTCACTATTCCATTGAACCTTCATCCAAACCTCATCCATTCCATATCAAATCATTCCAAAATCAAATCCCTAGCCTAATATTCAATCAAAATGCCTCATCGTACAAAGAATGCTTCAGTAGAACCTTCATTGAAGAAATCTCGCACGTCCAAAGGAAAAGAGGTGTCTTCATCATCAGCTCCAGCAAAATTCAAGTCACCAAAGTACGAGAAGCTATTGAGAGACAAATTCCTTCCACGTTCTCCCCTTTACGATATGGTCGTAAATTTTCTAAACCTAGAACTCTACGGTCTAGGTGTAATCCAAACCCTATTTTTTGCCCATAAATGAGATTCATTTATTTCTTCAAATGAAACTATGTACCCCGAACTTGTTCGGATCTTTTACACCCATTTTAATTTTAATCAATCTTCCCAAATCATCACTTCTTATGTCAAGGGGAAGAATATTTTATTTCACTTAGATAATATGTCAAATATTCTCAAAATCCCATGTGTATGAAGGATTTGATGTGGTAGATGCACTGAAACTCATGTCAATGGACCACATATAAAGGATTTGATGTGGTAGATGCACTGAAACTCATTTGTATCAACCAAGACATCATTACACCCCTTCAACCCAAAGTTAAAGAGCTCACCTTGACCTCTAGTGTAGAGCCCTGACCTTTTTCATACTTAATACATGGCACTTTCGTAGCCAATTTACCTTTAAAGTAGTATAATTAATAAATAAGGAAGAAATCAGAAATTCTGAAACGTCAAAAATGTTCATTTTCGAAAGACGAACCCAACGCAAGTTGAATTGTCGAAATCGGACGAGCGAGTCAAAAGATATGGTCAAAACAGTCTAGACCTGCAGAGCACCGATCGCTCGGTCCAGTCAGCGATCGATCGGTAGCTATCGTACGGTCAAAAATTTTGTATGGGGAAATTTTCCAGAGAGTAGTTTTTTGACCGGTCGCTCGGTCAGAGTACCGATCGCTCGGTAGGCAACTGATCGATCGGTCATAACCACCGATCACTCGGTCTTCGCGTTTTTGCAGAAATTTCAGTAAGGGCTTTTTCGTCTTTTGGGCGTTAAACCCTTACCCATAAGGACTTGCTCGGCCCTTTGAGCCCTCATTCACTATACTTAGGGATATTTGAGAGAGAGGGAGAAGAAACTAGGGTTCCAAAGCCCCCTTTCCATTTGAGAGTAAGATCAAAGGTTTAAGCACCTAAGAGCATCCCTAAAAGCTTGGATTTCGAAAATCCAACCTCAAGCTCGTGTGAGACTCCTTCTCCAAGGTAGGGCAGCGTTTTCCACGGCAACTTCAAGGGTTTCTTGCCCACACCAAGCCTTCGTCAAGCAAGAATCTTTCTTCTTGCAAGTTGGAGCTTCAATCAAGGTTTCTACCAAGGATCAAGCCTTGATTCAAGGTTAGTACACCCTATTAACTTTCCCTAGCAATAATCTAGGCTTTTTATTGAAATGTGATTCATGTTAGTATGTTTCCTTCCTTATAAAATGTATCATTTCTAATAATTATAAACAAGAAAAATAAAAGGATATGGATGTGTGGATGGGAGATTGATTGAGGCGATAGGATGCCGAATGTATGATGTGTGGTTTGTGTAATGGAAAAACGGAGGATGGGCATTTTACCAATAATGAACTCACTTTGATTATTGGATGGAAAATATGCACTAAAAATAAGAAGATGAACTATGGAGGAACATTGCATGTGATGTGTTTGACAAAATGCCTAAACTATGAAATAATGATTTGAAGGAAGAAAAGGGAAATAGGCCTTATGCATGTATTCTCATGAATGATGAATGGATTTAAATACCATGTCGATTACTCAAATTCTCATATGCATATATTGTGAATTGAATGATTATGTCATATCTCTCTTACTATCCTTATTCCATGATTGTCACGATTGACATGTACACGAGCACGCATGATAGCATGAACCGAGATTTCAAGAGCATATGCATATAATAACCAACAAGAAAATATTGCATGTCAAGGAGGTTGGTAGCCCAGGGACATTTGGGTACTAGCCTCTGGCTCACAAGAAAACCCCTAAAACACATATTGTCAAGGAGGTTGGTAGCCCAGGGACATTCGGGTACTAGCCTCTGGCTCACAAGAAAACTAAACAAGTAATAAAAATCACATATTGTCAAGGAGGTTGGTAGCCCAGGGACATTCGGGTACTAGCCTCTGGCTCACAAGAAAACCACACATATCAAAGAGGTTGGCAGCCCAGGGAGATTTGGGTACTAGCCTCTGGCTCACAAGTTACAAGATGCAAGTTTACAAGATGATGACAAGACATTCATGCATGCACGCATACATGATTTCCACGGAGCATACCGAGACATGACCTGGGTTTCCAAGCATGAGTTTTATCGACGTTTTTGCATCCATGCACGTACATCAAGATGATAATATTGCTCCATGGTTAATATTGTTTAATTCTATGATTTTACTATTGCCTTGAACTGATGATTGGTATTGTATTACTCTTCGCGTATTTATTATTGTTATGGTTAGCTAGTAGCTTGTACTCGCTGAGTATTCCATGCTCAGCCGTACTTTCATGTCGGCAGGTACTGAGGGAACCCTCGACCCGGAGCCTTGGGTCGAGGAAGAGTATATCGAGGAGAGAGAGTCATCTATCCCACTGCAGTCTCAGGCGGACCGAGACCTTGACGTGTGGCCATACCTCGACTACTGTTGAAGGGAGAGTACGAGAGGGTCTTTTATGTATTTTGACATTTTGATAGGTGGGTCTGTCCACCTTAGACTTAGACATGTTTTGTATATATGTTAACTTGGAATACTAGTTTGGAAATCTTAGAAGAAAAAAAAAAGTTAGAAAAGAAAAAAGTTAGTTTACGCTTCCGCATTTATGTTTAGCTTCCGCGCTCTGATTATCATTGTTTTAGTACTGTAATTATCGTGTTTATGATAGGATAGTTTGGCAGGTACGTTTAGTCACGCCTAAAGTATCCCTAAACTCCTAGGGGGTATTTTGGGGCGCGACATCTAGGTTAATCCACCACATTATAACCTACAACCTAGTCCCTAGAGCAGGTGGTAGGGAGTACTTGACCTATTTTGATGTCTTTTTAATGTAGTGTATTCTCACCTCCACAACCATTGACCTCTCTTATATCATTGTCCACTGCATAGATGATGCTCATAAGAGAAAGTCAGGTTGTCTTTCTTTTGGTCAAGCCATGACCAGAATTTTCAAACACTTCCACATCTCTCTTTCTTCTCATATAAACTTTGTAAATGCTGATGACTCCACCATATATAGTAAGGCTACCATCCAAAGGATGAGCTATATTTGGCATGATAGTTTGAAGGACTGGATTCCCAAGCTTTCTTCCACCCAGTCTTCCAGGCAGTCATCTTCTGATCTCACTTTTTTCATTCCTACTTCAGTTTTTGATCCCATCTCTACTCCTTCTCCCATTCCTCCTTCCTCAGCAGTAGCTTCTGTGGCAGAGACAGAGACAAAGGTAGAACTAGAAGCAAAAGTAGAAGTAGAACCAACAGTAGAGGCAGTGCCTGAGTGGCCTAAGATTGTGATAAAGGATGAGGTTCCTGAGTCTTCTCATCAGAGACAGGACTCACCTCATTTTGAGGACTCAGGACCCTACTTTGAGCCAACCAACAGACTAGCAGCTTCAGATGACCAGATGAGTTTAATGTTAGGTCAGATAGCTTCCATGGCTACCAGCTTGAAGTAGTTCCAGCTGGAGATGAGAGAGAGCCAGCTAAGGTTTCAGGCTGAGATGAGAGCATCTATGATCTCATTCATCGTAAAGAGTAGAGCCAGTATGGCTGCTCTTCAGACAGAGACTAGAGATAGCATATAGAGCCTTCACTCAGTCACCAGAGAGAGATTTTCTATACTTGAGACTAGGATGGACAACATCCAGGGTGAAATCAAGAAAAGTGTTGAATCTTTAGAGCTGAGATTGGATGAAATTGAGATTTCAGGGGAAGTAACCAAAAATAGGGTAGATTCCATACTATCCTTGATAGAGAGAAAAGCTGTAGATGCCATGGAGTAAGGCTTACAGTTGAATGATTTAGTGACCATGATGAAAGGAACGGTAGAAGGCACTGAAAAGCATATCAAAAATCAAGGATCAACTATTTCTCAGATGTCTTCTCTCCTAAGGAACCAGGTCTATCATCTGCCAAATGGTAACTCAAGTAACTCAGCTCTCCATAGAAGTTTCAAATGTGAAAAAGCAATCTTTTCAAGTAGTCAAAGGAAAAGTTTCTTCCTCAAAAAATCGAAAATCTTCCAAGATTCACTCTATTCCTCCTTCCCCCACTGATATCTCTAGTGATAGTGAAAGTTGTGACTCTACTGATAAGGATGAAAGTCCTACAAAAGATTTTTTGGATAAGATCAAGGAGTTCAAGAAGAAGCAAGCAGAGGATGGGTTGTAATAATTTTTTTTTTTCTTTTGATGATGCCAAGGGGGAGAAATGTAATGTATTGGATGAAATGTATGTAATACTTTTTGACATTGAATGAAAAGTATAACTTTTGAATCTATCTTTTTAACACTGTTTAAATGTAATACCTTTTGCATATTATGAAATTGATGAGATTATCATGTTTATGGAACTTCTCTCAAGATTTACCTTGTTTAATTTATTATCATGGAACCTCTCTTGATTATTTTGACTTATCACTTGTTATTTTTGATGAAAGATGAAAATATGATAATTACCTTTGTGGAACTTCTCTTGGTTTTAAACCATTATGATACACTTCTTAAAATAACAAAAATATGCTTCCAAATTAAAATATGTTACAACTGCATATGTTTAGGGGGAGCTTACCTCAATTCTTTATTGAAATTATATTCTGAGAGGGAGCTCAATCTCATTTCATTACATTATTATGTCATCATAAAAATGAGGAGATTGTTAGCCTCAAGGTTACAACCTTGGGTACTCTTAATAATTTTGATAATAACACAATAATGAAATGAAACTAATGGTACTAATAATTCTGTTTAGTACTTGATCATTTCAGATTATAAGAAAATTAATATCTCACTCAAGGTAAAAAGAATGAAAGTTATTTAAGAAAGTGTTCAACTCAAGTAAAAATTGAAGATTCAGAGTTGTACCCATAGTCCAAGTTGAGTCCCTTGAAGACAAAGCCAAATCACAAGACCCAAGATCAAGTCGAAGATCAACTCTCTAGATGCTTATAAATTTATTTTTATTTATTTTGAGAGTGTCTAGCACTTATGTAAGAAGTTCTCAAAATATGGTAAGTTGAATGCTCAAAATACCTAGATTGACCATAGGAGCCTAAGACATATATTGACCATCATTCTAAGGCCCTAGGAATTCATGAAAATCATGTTAAAGGATTTCCAAAAGACCTAGGAATTCATTCCTATCATCAAGGTTTGATCCAAACAGAAAAAGAGATTTTGTTCTGAATTCGTCGACGAAATCACAGGGGAGATTTGATTTCGACGACGAAATGGAGACAGGAAATTGTCCTGTGCTCACTGTTTTTGGATTCGGCGATGAATTGAGCTGATAACCCAATTTCATCGACGAAATGAAGTCTGAATTAGAAAAACACTGTAATGACTATTTTTCAACGACCTTATTTGCATTTAATGCTTCATCAACAGTTATATTGGATCATGACCTATAAAAGGGGTTCATTTATGAACAAAATAAACATCTTAACCAGTGCAATAACTCCAATCATCTACTCTTTCACATATATTGATTTCATAATCACTCATATACTTGGAAATCCCTAAAATCTCTTTTGAGCTATTCAACTCCATTTATTTTGAGAGATTTCATTAGAGTTTGTTGTCCACTCTTATTCAGCTCATTTCTGGAGCATTCAATTTGGATTATTAAATCCATAAATCTTTCATCGAAGAAAGTGAAGAATCTTGGATTCTTGTATTTGAAGTTGTTGCTTCATTTCAGCAAGAGAGGGAAGAGCTCTTATGTGGTAAAGGTTTCAACCCGGCCTAAAGGAGGGTGTGTAAAGGTTCTGTCTCGACCTGGAGGAGAGGCTGTAACTGTTTGGATTTCACCTGTGAAGAAATCTGTGCGATTTAAAGAATCATGGTGAATATTCTATCTAGAACAGCTTGAGGCGGGGAGTAGGCTGGAATTGTTGAAGGTGAACAAATCTCTGTGTTTGATTTCCTAACTCTTCTCTTTAACTTTCTAAATTACTTTGATTAATTATTAGTTGCAATAAATATCATTCCACATAAAAGACTTAGAGTCTAAAATTAAAATTTGTCATAGACCCTATTCACCCCCCCTTTAGGGTCATTACCTGGCCAATAGATTCTAGCGGGTGAAGGCCCGGATTATGTTCCAACAATACCTTGAGGTGAAAGACCTTGTGGATTCAGCAGAGGATGACCCAAGATAGGGTGAGTCGGAGGGTAACAAAATACCTTGAGGTGAAAGGCCTTGTGGATTCAAGGATGACCCAAAAATAGGTTGAGTCTCGAAAGGCAAGATACTTTGAGGTGAAAGGCCCCGTGAATTCAAAGGTTGACCCAAGATAGATTGAGGAATGGGGATCACTATACTTAAGTATGTCTTGAGATGGTACAAGTTGTGGATAATGTATGAAGTCTAAGGACTTAAGGTTGTATTGAGTCTAAGGACTCGAGGTTGGATTTCATTAGGTGAAAGCCGGTTGATCTCGATGGTTATCATGGGGTTATGGGATGCCATGGTAACAGGGTTTTTTTTATGGTAATGCTTTCTGAAATGGATAACGAGTCTATGAACTCTAAGTTGGGTATTGAGTCTACGGACTCCGGGGTAAAGGTTGTATATGGGCAAAAGCCTAGTTAATCGAGTCTTTGGACTCAAGGATAGAGTGTGCGCAGTTATCTGGAATGGTAACCTGGTATCATGGATGCTGATTGGATGAACTTGACAATTGGAGGTCGGGTATCTCGGAATAGAGTGAAATATCCCTGAGTGACCTTGAGTCACGAATTACGATATTATATATGATTAAAATATGAGAATTGAACTGTCATACTATATCATTATTGATGGTTGTTACTATGTGGAAAATAGTGTAGATGGACTGTGAATTTTGTTGGGCTCTATAGCTCACTCCTTATTTTTTGTCTTTAGATTCTGAAGCGGTTGCTGATTGGTAAGGAGCTACAGTTGATAGATTTTGGAAAGTGTACCGATGCATTTGTGACATCAAAAGTAAAGGCTACTATAGGCAGTGAGGTAACAATTTTGCTTATGATGGTTTATTGTGATGACTAGTTATTATTGCTTATGTAAGCGCTTGAATAAAAGTTTGAAAATTCCTGTATTTTCGCGAGTAAAGTCTTCCACTTGCGTAGTAATGACAAACAGGCACGCGTCTCGAAACTTAATTCCTTGGGCACAGGTTCGGGGCATCACTCTCTCTCTGTCTTTCTCCCTCTCGTGCTCGCTCTCACTCTCTCGATCTCGCTCTCCTCTCTCTCTCTCTCTCTTACTCTCACTCTCTCTCTCTCTGTTGCAAGTCCTAAAGTCTCTCTCTCTAAGGTTAGGGTTTCCTCTTTTTTTAGAGGAAACCTTATCTGTAAGATCTGTTTTTGTCGATAAGATTTTGACCCTGACCAGATTTTGGTGGTTCTTGGCAGTTGAGATTGTTCAGACCCAGTTACACAGGAGGGACAGTTTGTTGCTTTCACGCCGAGTAATATGTTCAAATTTGAATTTTTTTTGGTCCCCTTAATTTGGATTTGGTGGGATTTTGGGTTTCTGTTTTACTTTTCAGAAGAAAAAAAATATTGGTTTGTTGGATCACTTTCAAAACCCTTGAAAAATTTCCGTTATTAATGTCTTGCATGACAGATAGGATTAACAGAGTACTTTTAGATTAATCTCTAAACTATTCATGCCAGAGAACTTGCCTCATCTGTTGTTGATTTGGATAGGTTTTAAATTGCTAGATCCATGCATTGTGGGTTATTGGAATTATAAGCAAATATGCATAGTGGGTCAAAAACTTCTATCTTGTAGAAGAATGTATCTACAAATTCTGAATTGTAATTTAAGTATACATTGGTGTTGTTTTGGAGATATATGTATCAATTCAAGCATGTGATTACTGATTTATTTCTTTTGTTAGAATTTATAAATATACGTAGTTAAACAATTGTTTTGTCGAGCTTTAAAGTGTAACTAAGTACATTAACATGCGTTTTTAGTGAGTGAATTTATTGATTTGTATAACGTTTCAAACAGGCGAGTTTGATAGTTATATTAGTTGCTTCTGTAAATTCTATTTATTTGGATAAATGGTTTTTGAGAGTTTAGAAGTGTAACTTGAGCATGTTTATGTGTTTTTTTATGTGCTCTATAGTATATAAATGGTTTTTGAGAGTTTAGAAGTGTAACTTGAGCATGTTTATGTGTTTTTTTATGTGCTCTATAGTATATAGATTTATAAATCAATTCAGAAACATAAAACATATTTATATAGTATCTTGCTTGGTTTCTAATAATATTTTTTAGTGCCAACAAGACTAAATGGCCAACCCATTTTGTACATAATTTTTTTTTTGGATTCATTTACCAGTTCATGTTCTCCATTTCATTTACTTAAATTTCTGTTTTTTTTTTTTTTTTGAAAAAAAAAAACTAAATTTTCATCCTTTAGTTTTGATGCTTGTAATGATTTAAGACCCTAATTTTGATCTACAACTTTTGATCAGAGTTTGGAAGCAATTGTTAGAGGCATTGAAAGGAAACCAACTTCGGCAAAATCTATTCATCTCTGACCAAAAATCATTAGGAATCTACTCTCAATCAAGGTTGGTGGGTTTTTTTTGTTTTTACCTTATTTCAGTCTCAAAACTCGTTTGGTTGTGTTAATTATAAATTATCTCGCTGCCTTTGGGTATATGGGTTTATTGGGGACAAGTTTTGATTCATTTGTAGTGAATAATTAGATCTGGGTACCTCTTTTTGCAGCTAGTCCTTGACGTGTGTATTCTATATCATCAAATCCTGAGAAGAAAACTTAGAAATGGATTTGAACAATTTGTTGTGTTAATATTATAATGGGTCGATTCACTTTAGCGCACACATTCAATTGCAGGGTATGTCATGTAGGCTTAATTAAGAACATTGATTATTATATGGGATTGAATGTTAGAAATATAATTGTTTTAGAGATAGAGCAGCTTCTTGTAGAGTTCTTTTTTACCATATAAGAAATAATATTCTTTGATTGAACTCCATTCATGAGAGTTCCCTTTTTCAAGGTTGGAGGACATATTAAGGGATTGGAATGGAGTGGTGGGCAATACTGATCATTCTATCAGTGGATGAATTCAAATGAAAGGAGTTCTCTAGCTATATTTTGGTCGTTGTATGATTTGATTACTGGGCCCCACCAAAAATCTTTAGAGTTATACGAGGAATAAAGTTGACCCATAAGAAGGTTATTCAAGCCCCATCATTTTTGTGGATTTGAGTGATGCCTTCAGTCTTACTAGTCCATGTATAAATTGAATTAGTGGGTAGTCTGTGTTTTTTCAATCTTGAACAATCTAGTATTGTTTGATTGGATTTCGTACCACAATCTAAGAGTCACACTCGAAGGAGTACCACAATTTATCAGAAAAGATTTTGTCTCAGCTTCTTTAATTCCAACAAAGACTAAAACATAATAAATTAGGCTCAAAACCTCCTTCCTTTGAACCTTCTAGATCAACCACTTCCTCAACAAATTGGGGATATTTTTTTTCGGATTATTCAAAAAGCCAAAAAATAGTTCAAAAATCAAGAAACCCCAAGTAATGAATACTAAATAAAAGGAAAAAGAGTAAAGAAAGAAAACCCAACTCTTAAATCACTCCAAGAACTTCATATATATGAATCAAATGGGGCATTCTTATAAATCAAGCTTCATAACTGATATATCAGCCAACCAAGTTGAATAAAAAGCTTTGTTTTGTGCTAGAACTACAAAGTTTGAACAGAAATATCAAGTTATCTTCATTATATTTATTTGACAATTCTTGTTCTAGTTTAGCAGAGCTAAAACTGAGCAAGATCAAGAAAACCCACCTGCAATTTCTACCCTTTCTCAACCAATCTTCACTCAACAACCAAGTTCTTCCATGTTCTTCTAAATAAAACTTGCAGATCTAAACCAAAAAAAAAAAGGAAGAGGGAGCAATGAATTTGATTGATCTAAAGATTGGGTTTCTCCTTATCTTTCCTTACTAGGGGGATTGAAAACTTGATTTTTCTCTTTAAGAGCAGGAATCTAACATAATTAAGTAAATCTGAAGTTTTTTTTAACTACAACTACTTTAACTTTTCCCATAAAACTACATTCACTCATATATCTATATCTAATATCTCTACTTTATGCTTTTAAAAAAATTTATTGGGGGTGAGTGTGGTGGCACTTGGAAGTTGTTGGTGCCAGAGATGAAGCTCCATTCTTTGTGAGGGTCATTCTAGCGCAGTGGAGAGCCTTGGTGGCTCATCGGCGTTTCGAGTCGGCAGAGGTATGACTTTGAGATCACATGTTTAAATCTCTTTGACACTCAGTACAGACCTCATATTAATATTTGATATTCTTATCTAATTGTAGGAACAGAACAAGGAGAACAGAGAGCATCTTCGTACCTCCCATACGGCAGGCACGCAGAGTTTTGCCCAGTACAGGGCGGATGCGGTATGCTTAATTAAGTAGTAATTGTGACATATCAGTGACTCTATCTTTTTGTCTTTTTCATCTATTATTTATAATGCATTCTAACATTAAAAAAAAAAAAAAAATTTGTTCATGAGGATAGCAAGCACGGGATCCAAATGGACAGGAGCCAGACCAGATACAAATGTAACATATTATACATATTCGCCAAGATGGAACATTTGTCGACCAAGCATCAGATGATCTTTATGTATGCCCTTATCATCACATGAACTGGTTGTTAAGAAATTCTGATGTCCGTCGTTATTCGTAAATTGCAATCAATGGTATTTTGTGTATGCAGACACAGATGGATGAGCTAGCTAGCCAGCATCCGGAGGGCACTACAAGTAGCACCGTCTGAAACTAGGTGTTCACCTAGGTCATTGGTCCTGACACGTATGGGCATGTTCGTACTTATGGATATATTTACATCACTAATGCTATTTCCGTTACTAAACTTGAAGTTAAAATTGCCGACATTAGTGACGAAATTTTTCCGTCTCTAATTAGTGACAGAAATATATTTTTGTCGCTAAAGACCTTTAGCCATGGACCCAATAGTAATAAAATTAGTGACAAACGTTTTTCCATCACTAATAGTAATAGTGACGGAAAATCAAGTATTAGCGACGAAAAATTTTTGTCGCTACCCGATAGATTTCTTGTAGTGAAAATAAGATGATTTTTTTTCGATGACAACAATTATATAGTAACTCAACAAGAACATATTAGAAGTATAGCTAGTCAACTATGAAATGGATATATATGAATAAAAATGAAAACAAAAAATAAAATATCCCCGCCGATATACAAAAAAAAATTATACAATTAGAATCTATAAATTCCTTCATCTTTCCACATGCATCAAAAACTCCACATTTCTAAAAAACTTTATCAAGTGTCTTAAAGTAACCTAGTTCATTCCAGACATCTACTGAAGTTGTGTTGGGCATTCTTTCATGGAATAAAAATCATCAATTATTGATTAAATAGTAAATTTTTCTGCAGTCTCATTTTCAAAATGCATAACCAATGTATTTGCAAGATATTCATCCTCATTCTCGCTGTGAAGCCTTGTTTTTGACTATCTTCATGACTGAGAATGCTATTTTTGTTGTCACCATTGAAACCAGAAGAGTCAGTATAATATGAATCAATCGATCCACAAGAGGATAGATCGTCGAATTTCCTGTCCTTGTTAATCTTTGACAAAATTCAGAAATTGTCAATATGTTCCGCAAGTCAGGATGTTTAGTTACATGAAGCTCATAATGTTGCAATTGATATCTCAGTGAAATCCTATGGATAAAATTTGTCTGTTAGATTGCAAATGTTATCAATTTTGAACAATCTATAACCATCCGTAGGATCCAATACTGAACTAAGAACAAGTAGTTGCACTGTATGCTCATTGAACCTACTATTTAACTCCTGCAATTGAGAGTGTATTGCAGTAGTAAATATATAAAACCTGTAATGATGTCTCATTGTAATGTGATCTTGTTGATGACGAAACTGACCTCAACCCACAGCATAACGAGCATTCATATCAAAGATACTAATTACATATTAATTGCAAAATGATATATATCACATTCTCAAGCAGTGAATCCCAACCACATTCTCTCAATTTTTGGATAAGTATTTTGGTGGTTGAGACTAAGTCCAAGGCTTTTATAGTATCTTGAGATTGACTTTGCCAACCTTGACATAGATTATCAGTTACTCCAATAATTTCTTGGACAAGATGTAAGATGAAGATAAATTCAGAAGAAGTTATTGCATTATAAGCTACATCTGCATCCCCTCTTTGAGAATAAGTAACTCCATCTTTAATGATATTTGGAAAAACTAATTATATCAAATATTTTTATCAAGTTGCAAACATAATTGAAGTGAGAGCCCCATCAAGTATCTTCCGCCCATTGCAAATTAAAGTGTCAATTTGATTAAGCCCTCTACTTAACTCAACTTCAATAATGACAAGTAAATGTGCTATTTTTTCTACTTAAGTAGCTTGTCATTCGTCATGACGTTTGCAAGATGCACCAACAATATGGACAATAGTAGTCAATTTGTAAAAAAATGATAAACATTTTTCACTTCTTTAGAAGCAGCAACTAGGGCTAGTGGAAGGTGGTGAGCAAAAAATGGATATAATATATGTAGGGACAATCTTTGAGATATAAAACTATTTATTCTATTCCATTTGCCTAGCATATTACTAACTCCATCTTAACACTGACCTCGAATACCAATATTAAGATTGAGGTGAGAAAGGACCGCTGATATACTATTTTTTAAAGTCAATGAAACAATATATTTGTAACATGAACAAGTTGAAAAACTGCTCGCGTAAAAAAAATCTTTATCAACGAATCTCAAAACGAGAGCTATTTTCTCTCTCTTTCAATCCTCTCATGATTCGTCAACAATATTGCAAAATTTTACCTCATTGATCTCCTCGTGAATTGCATTCCGTACTTTGCTTGGCAGAATATGCAATATCTCTTTTTGAATCATTGGTGAAATGTAATTGGCATTTTCAAGAGCATTTTCCAATACAACTTCAACAATATTTTTATTATAAGAAACCAAAATAAATCATTTCATGAAAATTGCCACGATTTTTAGAGTTAGGACGTTCGTCATGACTTCTAAAATCACATGCTTGAAATGTTAACCATCGAACGATGTCTATTGAGGTCTTAAGGTGTAACCTATTCTTTACAATGTGTTCAGATGTTTGGTTTTTCACTACAAGAATTCTACTGACTAGTGATGGAATAATAGCGACAGAAAACCATTCCGTCTCTAATACCACACTTATAGAGACGAAACACCATTCCGTCACTAATATGTTGTCTCTAATATATATTCTAGCATTTATTTTATTTTATTAATAAAACATATATTAGTGACAGAATATTTTCCGTCTCTAATGTTGACAGAGACAGAAGTTGTTGTTAGTGACGGAAAGTATCCATCTCTATTGTGAAAGATCATTAGAGACGGAATGTCTCTAAACCTTAAACAATATTAGAGATGGAAATAGTTCCGTTTCTAAACCTTAAAGAGTATTAGAGACGGGAATAGTTCATTCTAAAAAAATCTCATATACAAATGATATAATCCTTTACCCGCGAAAATTGTATTTCCCTCCCCCCAAAACTCTCTCCTGTTCTCAGCTACGCTTCTCTCCTGTTCTTGGCTCCGACCACCTCTGACCAGCCCCGCCAGCCCGTAAGTCCTCTCTCTCCCTCTCTCTCCCTCTCTATTTCTCTCTCAAGCATCTCTCTCTCTCTCTACTCTCTTCTCTCTCTGTATGCTCTCTCCTCTCTGTCTCTCATTCTCTCTCTATGCTCTCTAACTCTCTCTATGTAGGTTCTCTCTGTCTCTCTGTCTCTCCCTGGACAAGCAGCGACACCAACCTCCACGCCCATCATCAGTTCTCAACCCTCAGTAATTTTTCAAAAATCTCAAATAAAAAAACCTTTGAATTTGATTCTCAAGTTGACCTCTTCATTTTCTCTTCAGACTGCGATGGATATTCGATCTTTGAACTTGTTGATCTAGGATTTGTCTCGAAGATTTGCTATTTGTACTGTTAACTAAGCAATTAACTATGTATAGTTCTTTTGCTATTTTCTTGTGATTTTCACTGAGCTCAAATGATTTGAATTAGTTTTTTAGATTTTATATTTATAACGTTTGAATTGTGAATTGATTACTTATTTTCATATCTCATTTGTTCTGATTGACATCCATGGCTATATGTTTTTTTTAATTAACTTGAACTCAGTAATCTGATTTTTATAACCATATTTAACAAGAGCCTCTAATTTTCATCTTCTAGCTATAGTAAATGAAAAGTGTATATTAGTTGTAATTTTCAACTATTAAAACTTGGTCTGCATATAGTGGTTGAGTGGCTTGGGATAGTTCAATCATATTAGGTCTTGGGTACTGAACCTTTTTATCTTTTGGCTGGGCAAAAAACAAAACTACAGTATTTATTACTTGAACCAAATTTTAGAAAAATTCTTTTACTAGGGCTTTCTATTTTTTTTTAAAAAAAATTGATCGCTATGAAAGCATGCTATTGTTAGATAGAAACTTATATTCAAATTAATGAGGGAGGGAAGTTGACAATTTACACTTTATCGTATGTTTTCTAAGCCCTTCCTTATCCAGTTGCCTTGATTTATTATGTTTATTTTATCTCCTCTTATTCAGATGTAGTTGTTTATACTACATGCTTGTTTATAGGTCTTTGGTCATCCTTATATACTTTTCCAGTATACATTCTTGTTTTATCGAAATAGACAAAGCTTCAGTGGGGTTTATCAACACAAGTCAAGGTAGTAAACCTGAAAGATGTAGTTGGCTTATGAAGCCCTATAAACTTGATTAGCCCAACTTGATTCTGGGTTGTTTTTCTAAAGTCCAACATGGTTGATCAACTAGTAAGTTCTTTTTGCTTCATGCTAAATTTTAAGTTTCTGTATTTGTTTCATGTTGAAAGTCCTGAACTAAGACTGTTTGAGGAATCCTTTTATTTTTTTCTTTTCTTCTTTCCAGTATCTGAGATTGAAATTCAACCCACTAGATGATATAGAAATACAACCCACTAAATATGATAAGCAATGTCTATCTTTTATAATTTTATTTGTAAATATGATATAGAAATACAACCCTAATCTACCGGACTAAGCCATTAGCCACCCTTGGTGCACACACACACCCCCTAGCATTGGCACGGGCACATGTGCCAGAACTACGTTTAGTCTGATCTTACTTCAATGTAAGTACGTAAGTAACCCAATCCAGGTTTGACTCTAGTTTAATTTTTCCCCTTCTTAGATTAGTATAAACTGAACCTAAGGCATTTGACAATAATTGATATTAAATTGATTTAAACCTAGCAAGTAGGGAACCATTATAAAATGGAAGTGCCGGGATACTTAACACCTTCCCGGACTTAACCGAACCTCTTACCTATAACTCTAAAGCAGACCAAGGCCTTGCCCAGAAACCCGGGACTTACCCCTACCGAATCAATAAGTGGCGACTCCAAATCATCGAGTGAGTAAAATCCGTGCTCACAGCTCTAGCGACTCCACTGGGGAAACTTGGGAGAATCGACTTCACGGTTCAACCCGAAACCTAAGTTTAAGCCAAATTAACATCAACATTACTCAAATGCCTTAGAATTTAGTCCAATACTAATTCTTTATATCTTTTTGGTGTATTTTATACTGTGCATAGCATTCATAGCATAGTAGTGTACTAACCCAAAAAATCCATTAGACAGACTTATTATACTTACGGCTGCTGGATGATTATCTTCAGTAATAGAGGCTTAAAAGTCTTGGAGGTCTGTAGAGTTACTCCTGCTGGGTGATTACCCTCAGGGAAGGATTCTGAACGCTCTCGTTTACACCAATCGTCCTTTCTCAAGTGAGTTGCATATACGGTGTTAAGTGATCCCCCTACCCAGTTAGGAATACACTTGCATTACCCTAGCATTCTGCATATAGAATAGGCCAAGGTATAGTCTACTAGTAGCCCACCTGGAGGGATACTCTAAACCCTAACCTGCTTGCACCCTATACCCGTCCCTAATCATGGTTGACTACCCGGACACATTCTACCCGGATAAGCACTCATCTAGGGGCATGTAATGAGGTAAATTTGTGCTTGTAATAAAACACATCCAATCCTGTATCCCGACATAACATATGGGGTTCAAATCTCAGGCAAGTAGGTCCTCATCAAGGCATATCTCATGCATTGACCTGATAGGCCCCTGGTTCCCAACAACCTGGATAAAGTATATCGGACCTCTGTTCGACTGCCCTATCGGATCACGTGTGCCCTATCACTCCCAAATAAAAATACAATCATCATCACTTGCATCATCTTTACATCTTGCATACACAGTACACTTACACAGAGTCTGTATTTGTCCAGGTTAAACCCTCTAGGATACAATTGAGGTCCTCACTCCGAGTCAGTGCCTTACTTGATCTTAGTACTACTGAATGGGTAACACCCTAGACCTATCCATGGTTAAACCTGACTGGCGCCTTTTAAATGGAACAATCCAGTGTAGGAACCCATCATACATGATGTTCCGTTTCAGTAAGAACGAATTGTGTCCAACATTGGAAAAAATACAGTGCATTTTAGGCTTAAACATGGAATGCGAAACCATAATACCGCGCTACAAGACAACATACCAGACAGACCTTTCAAGGTTTTTGCATATCAAGCCTACCTACTTACAACACAATCCTAGTGGCACTTACGATCGAGTGACCATAAAAATGATACCGGCCCAAGTGGGATCCTGACTCCCTAACAGTTGAAGTCCCAGTCTCAACGCCTTTACACTGATAATCATGTCTCAGCTGGTCTTTCCAAAATGCCACACTCTCGCCGAATCTGTATTGGTGGGAATTATTGAAGACGTGTGTGACTCCAAGACGGTCGTCCTAGTCATCCTTGCGGAGCTTCTCAGGACTCTCAACCAAGCAGTAGAACGTAGAAAGGGCATCTTCCATGCCAATGCACCGCTCTTACACTTGTGGTTGGTGTCACACCTACCCACCATCATACCGGTGTCTGACGTCCCTCGAGACGTATATAGCCTACCCAGGAAGATTTCTCATAATCAGGGCTAGATCGTAACTACAAATGTTAGAACTCTCTACCAGCTTCTCCAGAACTTGACAGAGGAACAGATTATATAGGAATGCGTGTGGCTGGTCTAGAGACAGCTACCATATGTTGTTATAGCAAGAAGACGGTGCATGGTCTTAGCAGGACTAACCAGTTCAGCAGCCTATGTACCACTCCGAGTCCTACGCCAGTTTGGACTCCCTCAACGTATCCCAGTAATAGACAACTTGGGAAATGACTTTGCCGACTTCATAGTGCAATCTAAACGCCTCACTTGCCGCTTCCAAGCAGATTGGCGAAGCTCTAGAAGAGAACAATGGTCAGACTTCGTGGTTACAATAGGACTACCAACTGATTCAGCATAACAACTGTGGGTGGAAGACCCTGATATTCTATCCAGTATGCCAGCACCCAGGGAACTGCCAACACCAGTTTCAGCTCCATCACGAGAAACCACTCCCATCGTTGAAATGGTGGTTCCCTGGAGAAACATCTTCCTGGAAAGACAGTTACAGTTCCAGGAAAGGGGAAAAAAAAGAGGCTACTGAAGGCCCAACGAGCATTCAAGCAGCAGGAAGCGGAGCAGCACCACGAACTCCAAGCTATGCAGGAACAGGTGGAGCAGCTCGAGCATACAATCCAATCTCTCCAAAATAGATGTAGAGGTGATGCCAAGGAGATAACCGTCATCAAGGCCCTGTAACACTTCTACCAGGAACAGCTGGACAGTGCAAGGTTGAGATGACTGATCGGATCCGACAGTTCGGATTTCGAATGTTTAATGCTGCAAAAACAATTGACAACATGGAGGTTGAAATCACATCCCTCTAACAACATATCATAAACCTCGAGGGCATACCTCGGCCACTTGACTTTGCCATCCCTGATGGACCTGCTTAGGATCGAGTCCTTTTCTTTTTTGAGTCGCACTGTCTTGTACTCACTCAACATGCATTCAATGAAAAAATCATTTCTTGCATTCTGTCTTACAAATCATGCATAATCGTGATTAGTCATTGCATTCTTTTCAGTTGCATGAGCCAACCCATAACTCACTCTATGAATGCAATTCTCGTAGAGGCAGCAGCACTTGAAGCAGTTCTGACAGAGGCACCAGTCACAGAAATAGTACCTAACATGGCCATATCAGAAAGTGGCTCAGACTCAATGGTAGAACCTGCAGATCAGTAGCAGAGAACCAACGAAATCCTACAGGCACATGACAGAGATAGCGCGGCCATGCAAGCAAAACTGGACAGTATTCTAGAATCTCTGAAGATACTGATTGGAACCCAAGCCGATGAACCCTCTTCCCGGATCCCAACCAACGAATCATCCAAGTAAACTATTCCTGAACCTCACCCTACCCCACTCATTATCCCTAACATTGGACCCGCTATAGGCGGAGGTGGCATAGAGTATGAGCACTTTCATGAGGCAGAGTAGCCCAAAACCTCACACATCAACCAGGACAGACCGTCGTCCTCAAATCCTACACTGTCCCTCAGAGACCAGCATGAGAAAATCAAACAAATGAAGGAGGAGATGAGATGAATGAAGGGTGCATCTACCAGCGCTAGTCTGTCTTTAGAGGACCTGACTTTCTCATCAGGATAGGTTATTCCTATAAGCTTCAACCAGCATAACAAGAACCAGCCTCTACTCATACAGTACTTTCAGAAGAGCTTCAAGGGGGCAGCCCTCACACGGTGGAAGTTGGTAGACAAGCAAAAGCTTAAAACTTGGCAAGATGCCATGGACAGCTTCATGGAACAGTATTCCTTTAACCAAGAGCTCCGGCCTCAGAGGAGCCAGCTCGAATAGATGAGTCATCGCAACAACGAATCCTTCCTGGAATACGCCACCCGATGGAGGGAAATGGCAACCAAAATCCCGACTCCGATCCCTAAGGAGGAACTATCCAGCATATTCACAGGCACCTTGAACCAGCCCTACACCATTCTCAAGGTAACACTACCAGTGATAGGGTAGACACTCGAATCCAGAATTATCTCCTTCACAGAAGAGGAAATAATAAACAGCGACATAGATCACACACGGGCTCTCTACATTGTAGTCCAATGCATGGACAAGACATTATCATCGGTGCTAATGGACAACAACTCCGGCCTAAATGTATGTACCTTGTCAACACTGCAAAGTTTACGGCTAGATCTCAGTCAAGTGAAGAAGAGACCCATGACGATCAGGGCTTTTGGCAACTCGACAATGCAGAATCTGGGGCGGCATCGACCTGACATCGGAGTCGGACCTGCTCAGTTCACTTCAAACTTCCAAGTCGTAAACGTGCCAACCTCATTTACTTTGCTCATCAGAAGGCCGTAGATCCACATGGTCGGAGCCATTCCCTCCTCTGTACGCCAAAGAATCAAATTTATCCAGAATTATCACATGGTCATAATACCGTCAGAAGAGTTGGCGAGTTCCTTTGGGAACATCCAGGAGGTAGGGCAGGGCATTGCCTTCATGACTTATCAATTTGAGCAGGTTAGTTTTATTGCCCAGATAGAAGAACAAAACAAACAACAGGTTCCGCTATTTGTCAGGATGATGGCCAAGATGAACTATCAGCCAGGGTCAAGCCGGGGAGCAGGGTCAGGCCTGGGAGCCAGGAATCAGGGAATGAAAAAGAGATACATACCGCCTCACTACATTCTGCCTTTTGGACTGGGTTACAAGCCAAAATTCGAGGACAATCTCTCCAAGCTAACAAAGAAGAACAGCTGGTCGGTGAAACCAGAACCTCGACCCCATATATCGGTGACCTTCCCAGTTGGAACCTTCCAATCCTACCCCGATACCCCTACTGCACCTGTTACCTTAACCTCTCAGCCTAATGTCGAATCTTCAGGGATTTCAGATCCAGAAATTTTCAGCATGACCCAAATGTTTGACGAGCTAACTGTCGAAAATGCTACTGAAGTAAGAGATCCAGCGGGAGAGCAGGTCTGCACCTTCTCCAACAGCGCCAAAGCGTCATCCAGTCACCAGGGCCGGGGCAAGCATAGTGCAGGACAGGTTGGTCCGAACAAGCAGTGACGAAGCATCACCCTTCTCCTCCTATTTCTCTTTGCTCCTATTGCAAAATCCAAAATATCAGCTACTATCAGCTACTCTTTTGTTTGAGTCAACTTTTGTAAACAACAATCATATTTTTTTATAAATGAAAAAATTGATATTTTGACTCAAAAATTTTGTTTTGCATATAACATTTTGACTTATGACAAAATCACACGGACTCTTCCCCTGGAAGGCCTAGTGTCCTGAAGCCAATAAAAATAAAAATCATAAGCATACTAACCAAAGCTAATTAATTTGCTAGGAAATCACCTTTGAACAGGCTACCCCTGAAACCCTCCTTTAACTTTTTGAGGTGGAGTCTGACTCAGAATAGGAAGAGGAACAGCCTCAAGAACTTCTAGACCTCTTAGAACACAGTGAAGAGATCCTGCAGTCAAACATCGAAGACATTGAGACCATAAACCTTTGTCCTGATGATAATCTTCAACTCGTCAAGATTGGCACAACCATGAGCCCACAGCAAAGAACAAATATGATCAGCTTCCTGAAGAGCTACAGCGATGTCTTTGCCTGGTCATACGCAGACATGCCCGGCCTGGACCCGGCATTGGTAGTACATAGACTACCCCTAAACCCAGAATTCAAACTAGTTAAGTAGAAACTAAGATGGATGTGGCCCAAATGGTCACAGAAAGTCATTGAGGAAGTCAAAAAATAGATCAATGCAGGCTTCCTGGCAGTAGCAACCTATCCTGAATGATTAGCCAACATTGTGCCAGTACCCAAAAAGAATGGCAAAGTCCGGATGTGCATCGACTATCGGAACCTGAACAAGGAAAGCCCTAAGGATAACTTCTCGCTCCCGCATATCGATATTCTAGTCGACAACACAGCAGGGCATGAGACACTCTCATTCATGGATGGTTTCTCTGGATATAACCAGACCAGAATGGCAGAAGAAGACATGGAGAAAAACTCCTTCATCACACATTGGGGCACCTTCTGCTACAAGGTGATACCCTTCGGACTCAAGAATACAAGGGCAACCTACCAGAGGACCATGACATCACTATTCCATGACATGATCCACAAGTCAATAGAAGTCTATATGGATGACATGATCGTCAAATCGCCTACTGCCGGGCAGCACCTTGAAGACCTAAAAAGACTTTATGATAGACTCAGAGAATTTGGCCTAAGACTGAATCCGGCCAAATACGTCTTTGGAGCCTCATCAAGAAAGCTCATCGGCTTTATAGTCAGCAAAAGAGGTATTGAGATTGATCCAACTAAAGCCATCAAAATGGCAACACCCCAAACTTAGAAGGAGATCTGTGGTTTCCTGGGCAGAATTCAGTACATCAACTGGTTCATCTCTCAGCTCACTCCAATTTACTAACCAATCTTCAAGCTTCTCCGGAAGAATACACCGACAGTCTGGACAGTAGAGTACCAAGAAGCCTTTGACAGAATAAAGCAGTATCTTCTCAATCCTCTAGTACTTGTGCCTCCTACACCGGGATGGCCACTGCTACTATACATCTCAATGCAAGAAACCTCCATGGGGTGCATCCTAGCACAGCACGATGAAATAGGCAGAACAAAATAAGCCATTTACTACATCATTAAGCGCCTGCAAGAATACGAAGAGAGGTACAGCCCTCTTGAGAAGACATGTCAGGCACTGGTCTGGGCAACTCAGTGTCTTCGACACTATCTACTTTCCTACCCGGTAATCCTGATCTCCCGGATGGACCTACTCAAGTACCTACTGAAAAAGCCAGCCACCACCGGGAGGACAGCCCGATGGCTCATGATATTGTCTGAATTCGACGTCACATACATGACTCAGAAGTCAATCAAAGGGCAGGTAATTACAGATCACCTGACCCATAGTCCAACACAAGACTACGTCTCAATACATGATTAGTTTCCAGATAAGGCCATCATGTATGCAGAGTCTAAAGAGCAAGAATACCTCGGTTGGGAGTTATACTCCGACGGAACTGCTAACAGCTATAGGCACGTGGCAGGAGCCGTCTTGATCTCACCCAAGGGAACACACCTCCCTATTTTAGTCAAGCTAAAATTCCAATGCTCAAACAATGAAGTGGAATACGAGGCATGTATAGCAAGAATGAAAGAAGCCTTGAGTATCGGGATTGAAGAGATAGACGTCTATGGAGACTCGTTTTTGGTGATCTGTCAGGCAAATGAATCTTGGGTCATCCGAGAAGCAAGGCTGGTTCCGTATCTAGCCTACCTCAACATGTTGATTACTCAGTTCAGAAGAATCACCTTCAGCCACAAGTCTCTCACATCCATGGTACAGATTCCCAAGGGCATCATGCTCTGGCTGATCAAAATCCAGCAACAGGATCAGCCTACCTACTGCCTCTAGATAGAAGAAGTACCAGACAACAAGCCTTGCTATATAGACATCAAGTAGTATCTCAAGGATGGGACCTTCCCACTTGATGCTACCAAAATAGATCGCCAAACAATCAGAAGATTGGTCATTCAGTTTGTCATCTCAGGAGGAGTCTTTTACAAAAGATCACCCAACTTGATCTGGCTCAGGTGCCTCGATACTCATAAAGCTGCACAGGTAGTCGAAGAAGTTCACGGAGGAACTTATGGTCCACACATGAATGGGCTGATGCTATCCAAGAAAATAATCAGACTGGGCTACTACTGGTCTACCATGGAATCAGACTATTGCAAGCATACACTGAAATGACATCAGTGCCAAATCTATGCTAATAGGATCAATGCACCGCCGACAGGGCTGCATAATCTAACCGCTCCATGACCATTCTCAGCTTGGGCCATTGACGTCATCGGTTCCATAACACCAAAAGCATCCAATAGACATCGATTCTCCATGGTGGCAATCTATTACTCCACAAAATGGGTTGAGGAAACCTTATATGCCAACATCACACCTTCTGTGGTCCAACGTTTTCTGAAAAAGGATATCATCTACCAATACGATATCCCATTTGAAATTATAACAGACAATGCTCTCAACTTCTGTAACGAGGGGATGACAGATCTCTGTCAGAAGTTCAAGATTCAACATCACAATTTCACACCATACAGGCCTCAGACCAATGGAGCAGTTGAAGCCACCAATAAGAACATAAAGAAAATCATTGAGAAGACGGCAACCGACTACTCTGCCTGGCATGAGATGCTTCCATATGCACTCATGGCCTACAGAACTTCCATCAGAACCTCAACAGAGGCAACATCATTTTCTCTGGCCTATAATATGGAAGCAATCCTCCTAATCGAAGTACAGATTCTGTCACTGTTAGTGCTAATGAAACTAGAGCTCTCAGAAGCAGAATGGGTACAAACCCGGTATGAATAACTAAATCTGATTGAAGAGTGGTGACTGAAAGCCATCAACCACTCTCAGGCCTATCAGAGGCGCATGGCTAGGGCATTCAACAAGAAGGTCAAGCCACGAAGCATTAAGATCAGCGACCTGGTTCTCCGGAAAGTGTTGCCAAACTGCCCTGACCTAAGGGGCAAGTTCACTCCCAACTATGAAGGCTCATACATCGTTCGAGACAAATTCTCCGGCGGCACACTTTGACTCGGACATGTGGATGATGAAGACCTCCCAGAGCCCGTCAATATGGATAAAGTCAAACGAAACTATGCTTAGGGTCTAGATTTGATAGGCGTTTTGCACTCTTAGTTTCTCCGGGATATGACAAGAAGCCATCTATGACACACCCCTCATCCCCAACAATGTAAACTCTTTTACAAAAATCAATGAAATCCGCTAGTTAGCTCATTGAGCCTAACAGCCTTTCTCTCACAAAACCTTTCAGGGACACCCTCCCTTGCCAAATTGTGGCAATTTGCTTAAACTACGTCATGACCTGATCCTGCAAAGGGTACGTAGGTAACCTGAAAAATTAGGTGCGGTCACCAAAGGGAGTAAAAAATTTCCCAAAGTCCTCCCTTCCCCAAGAAGAGTCAAAATTCCTCCTAGCTCTCTTCCCACAGAGATGACTATCCCCCATAGAGTCAAACCTCTCCAAGCAGAGTCCAACTCTCCTAATTTCCTCGATGGAGTCGATGCCAAAGTACACAAAATTTCGATCAAAGGCAATCCCAAAATAGAAGTCGAAACATTCTCAAAAGTCAGGGATTCCCCAAGAAGAACAATCTCTCTGAGCTTTATCCCCCGCAAAATTTGCTTCTCCCAAATCATTTCCCCAGTGGAATTAATCTCTCTCCTGTGGAATCAAACTCTCCCCAGAAGAGTCAACCTCTCCCTCAAATAGGGAAGAATTCCCAGGAGTCAACCCCTACCAGAAAGGGTAATTCCATAGTGGAGCTAAAAAAAACTACCAAGGGAGTGCAAATTAACTACAACTCCAGGGTGTCCCAAACTTCGGTCTCCTAGCCTATGTTTCGTCCCACTCTAAGTCTTCCTAGATCTTTTAAGATCTGTGAGTGTAAGCACGGTATCACATCTATATCCCTCAGTAGAGTATTCACCCCGGTAAGTGTCGATCAGGACGATGAAGGGAGAGGATCCCAAACCCTCAACAAAATCGCAGGTATAAGGAAAACCGGCAACAGCCTCATCGCACAAAAATTACGTGACTCATAGACCTAGTCTTACAACTAGGGGCAAAAAAGGGATAAAAATCAATCAACTTCGTAGGCATGAGGAAAACTAGCAACGGCCTCATCGCAAAAAAATTATGCGAATCCCAAGACTTGGTCATTCCAATGGTAAAAAATGGAGAAAGCTGAAAATCAGTTCAGCAACAGATTTCAGCAGCAATCAGGCTTACCGGACTCCCTAATTATCCCCAGCAATCGGCATCTTCAGCAAACAAGAACACCTCAAAAATTCCCCAATAGTGACCCATAGCAAAGTCCCACTCCCCAGCAAATCTCCGACTGCGAACAATCCTCAAATCCCCAGTGGATCCCCAACAGGAGCCTCTAGTGGCTATCAATAATACTCTTCCCCAGCAAGAGTCTAGAAGCTACTAGAACTCTTCAGCAAGCTTCCTCCCAGCCAGGGTCCTCAGCCTGCAACACCTAGAAAAGCTTGTCTATCCTCGGTAGCATCCTACTCTGAATCTTACTTTACTCTCCAAAAGTGGAAGACAATCTACAACTCCCCTTAAGCCATGAACAAAGGCGATTTACTGGCAAATCTAAAAGCTAACTAAGCATTCTTCTGTCAAAAGAAAAAATCTTTACAAAAAATCTTCTACTTTTTTTTTGAAAAAATATTTTTCAAAAGCAACTTTTGGAATCAAAATCCGTTGGTACCAACCTGCACCAAGCAGCCCTTGCCAGCAAAAGCAAAAGAAGCCATCGCTTCTCCTCTCCAGTAAACCGCAGTCAATAGAGTCATAGGAAACCATCCTCGCCTTTATCCCCTGCATGACATCCCTTTGCATAGCGTCACACTCTTCGTGACCAAAGTACTCAGCATGATCAAATTCCAATGCCTCTCGGCCATATCAACATCAAATCCGGCATCATGCCTCAACCCCTTCTGACACCCCTGTGTGTCCTTAACATCCTGTGTGCCCCTTGACAATCTCGACATACCACGATATTACCTCCTACATGTCTCCTTTTGACACCCCCATGTGTCCTCGACATCTTGTGTGCCCCTTGACAATCTCGTTATACAACAGCATTACCTCCTGCATGTCCCCTTTTGACACCACCGTGTGTCTTAAACATCTTGTGTACTTTGTGATAGCCTCGTCACAAAACAGCATTACCTCCTACATGTCCCCCTTGTGATACCCCCATGTATCCTAGACATCATGTGTGCTCCATGATAGCATCGATACAAAACAACATTACATCCTTCATGTCTCCCTTGTGACACCCTTGTGTGTTCCTTAACACCCTACGTGTTCCCGACACCCCGTGTGTCCTTCGATCTATATGGTTAAATCCCCTTCAAGAAACACCATTTCGATCAATCCGATCGTTGCTTCCGAGGGACACCCTCTTTCGGCTAAGTGCCTCCAGATCACACATTTCCTGTATTCTTGTTCTTCCCCCAGCTGCTCGCTACTCCCCAGTAGTGACCTTATTCACTTTATCGCGCCCACCATTTGCACAGCACACATCATACTGCATTCCACAAAATCCAATCTCGGTGTAAAAATAGGATAATTCCAGTCTTTGTCATTCAATTGCCAATCTTGGCACTCTTCGACAAAGAGGGGCAATTGTAAGCACCCAATTTTTACATCCCTTCCTTAACCATGGTTACCCCCAACCAAGTCACCTTAACCCTAGTTAAACCCAGACAAACCCTAGAGCTTAACCCTAGTTGATCCTTAACTCTAGGTAAAGCCCTAGCAAACCCTAGGCCTAACCCTAGTCAAACCCTAGTCAAACCTAGGTCCAAGCCCTAGTCGAACCCTAAACCTAGCCCTAACTTAGCCCCAAGCCCTTAGGGCTTAAAGCCTTAAGTCCAAAACCCCTAGGGTCTAAATTCGACCTGGGCTAGGCCCAAAATTTGAATCTCCAATCCTTTATCGCGTGCACTGTTGGGCCAGGCCCTTATTGGGTAAAAACCAAAATTGACAGTAATGTATTTATCAACATTTTGGTTTTGGCCTAATAGGAAAATTGTGGAGTTATTCTACCACCATTACCCAATTTCGTGTTCAGCAGCACAACCACCACACTACGAAATTCAAGGTTTATTGCGACGACTAAAATCCGCCGCAATACCTAACTAAACCGTCGTTACAAGACTCTAACGACGGTTTCCTTAAGTGTCATCATAAGTCTTGTCGCAAGGGATATAACAGCATTTGGTAACGGCGGTTATTATATCCGCAACAATATATAGGGCTTATAGCGGCGGTTCCTATATCCGCAGCTATATAGTAAACTTGTAACGGCAATCTAAAATTGCCGTACTAAATGGATTTACAACAGAAATTTCAACCGTCGTTATATATAGAATCTGTAACGGTACAAAAATCGTCGTTATATATTGAATCTGTAATGGCACAAGCAAACCGCCGTTATATATTCAGCCTATAACGGCACAAGAAAACCGCCATTGTATATGCCACCTATAACGGCTCAATACTACCGCCGTTACAATTATATATATGTAACGGTGGTATAAACCTCCACAACTAATCAGAAATTTTTTTAAAAATTATTTTGGAATTAAAATAATTTTTTTACCTTATTAATTGTACCTATAAGCAATATAAAAAAATTTAAATTATCTACAAAAGTTCTAAACATCAAAATATAATCCATCAAACATATAAATTCATGTACATCACAATCCCATAACAAACTATCTAAAATGTCCGTCAATATATACATATACATGTCCAAAAAATATATCAAATGTAAAATAATAAATCTGCTAGGGCTGCTTGGCAAGTCCCTCTGACTGCGACGCTCCTGCTGCCCTTGACAGATGCATGCTGCCGACACCCTCCTACAAAATAAGAAAATACAATTTCTTATAAGACTAGAAAAATGATAAAATTTATCAATTTCATCAAAAATTTGCAAATAAAAAAATAATCGTAAATATCTCATAGTTATTGGATTAAACAAAGAAGTTTAGTTAATTGGCGTAAACCTACATCGTCCATTCATTTCAAAACCGGGGGTCGGATTTTGATCCCGTTTCTTCTAACGGATGTATTTCCATACATCCTAAGTGTTAGAGTTGGTTTCGATCGAATCCGAGGCTGTATGCCCGATTTGGGCACCGAGAAGGTCGAAATCCATACTTGGATACCCTACATTGGCCTAAACCTACATCGTCCCACCATTTCCAAACTGGGGGGTCGGATTTCGATCTCATTTCTTCTAACGTGTGTATTTCAATACATCCTAAGTGATGGAGTTGGTTTCAAAAGAATCCGATGCCGAATGACTGATTTGGACGCCGAGACGGCCGCAATCCATACTTGGATACTATACATTGGCCTAAACCTACATCGTCCCACCATTTCCAAACCGGGGGTCGAATTTTGATCCAATTTCTTCTAACGCATGTATTTCAATACATCCTAAGTATTGGAGTTGGTTTCAAACGAATCCGATGCCGTATGCCCGATTTGGGCGCCGAGACGGTCGAAATCCATACTTGGATATTATACATTGGCCTAAACCTACATCATCCCATCATTTCCAAACCGGGGGTCGGATTTCAATCACGTTTCCTCTAATGCATGTATTTCAATGCATCCTAAGTCTTGGAGTTGGTTTTAAGCGAATTCGAGGTCGTATGCCCAATTTGGGCACCGAGACAGTCGAAATCCATACTTGGATACCATACATTGGCCTAAACCTACATCGTCCTACCATTTCCGAACTGGGGGTTGGATTTCGATCTCGTTTCTTCTGACGCATGTATTTCAATACATCCTAAGTGTTTGAGTTGGTTTCAAGCAAATCTGAGGTCGTATGCCCGATATGGGCATCGAGATAGCTAAAACTCATGTTTCTCAACTATACATTGGCTTAAACCTACATCGTCCCACCATTTCCAAACAGGGGGTCGTATTTCGATCTCATTTCTTCTAATACATGTATTTTAATACATCCTAAGTGTTGGAGTTATTTTCGAGCGAACCCGAGACCGTATGACTGATTTGGGCGCCGAGACGGTCGAAATCGATACTTGGATACTATATGTTGGCCTAAACCTATATCGTCCCACCATTTCCAAACCCGAGGTCAGATTTCAATCCCGTTTCATCTAACGCGTGTATTTCAATACATCCTAAGTGTTGGAGTTAGTTTCGAGCGAATCCGATGCCGTATGCCCAATTTGTGCGTCGAGACGGCTGAAATCCATACTTGGATACTATACATTGGCCTAAACCTATATCGTCCCATCATTTCCAAACCGAGGGTCAGATTTCGATCCTATTTCTTCTAACATGTGTATTTTAATAAATCCTAAGTGTTTGAGTTGGTTTCGAGCGAATCCGAGGCCGTATGCCTGATTTGGGCACGAGACGGCCGACATCCATACTTGGACACTATACATTGGCCTAAACCTACATTATCCCACCATTTCCAAACCGGGGGTCAGATTTCGATCATGTTTCTTCTAATGCGTGTATTTCAATACATCCTAAGTGTTTGAGCTGGTTTCAAGCGAATCCGAGGTCGTATGCCCGATATGGGTATCGAGATAGCCGAAACTCATGTTTCTCAACTATACATTGGCTTAAACCTACATCGTCCCACCATTTCCAAACCGGGGGTCGGATTTCAATCCCGTTTCTTCTAACGTATGTATTTCAATACATCCTAAGTTTTGGAGTTGGTTTCGAGCAAATCCGAGGCCGTATGACCGATTTGGGCGCTGAGACGGCCGAATTCCATACTTAGATATTATATATTGGCCTAAACCTACATCGTCCCACCATTTCCAAACCGGGGGTCGGATTTCGATCCCGTTTCTTCTAACGGGTATATTTCAATACATCATAATGTCATAAAGAAGTTGCTCAATTCAATTAGGACTAAACTTATATTCTTCAGCAATGCCTTCCTCACAGCCAATGATAGGAATTATTGTATTATAATATGAGAGTCGTGGCTCTTCAGTCTATAAATTTTATGCTCTTTTACATTAACATATCTTGCAAATTTGAGGAGTAACCATCTGGAACTTTCATACTCTTGAGAACCTTGCAAAACAACTCTTTCTCATTCTTGTCCATCGAATAGCATGTAGGGGGAGATAAACTTTGCTTCTGCAGGCTGGAACTCAGGGTGAAGTGCACGTCTCAGGCCAATATCAACCAAGTCAAGTCGAGCTTTTAAGCCATCCTTAAATTTTTTTCCAAGCCTAACATAGTCTCGAGTATATTATCGCAACCATTTTTCTCTATATACATTACATCAAGGTTGTGTCTCAACAAATTGTGCTCCCAGTATGGTAACTTGAGGAATATACTGGTCTTCTTCCAATTATAGGGTATATCCTCATGACCTGTTTGCCTTGGTCATTTTTACCCAGCCTGCTTCCCCAGGGAGAATATACTACCCTCTAACTGACACAGCACATCAGACCATTAGTGACCATTTGTGCTCCAATCTGACAACATGGCATACCCTGGGAAGTCACTAATGGTCCAGAGCAATGCCGCATGCATTATAAATGTCTCCTTTTTCAACGCATCATAAGTTGGCAACCCATTCATCCACAAGTCCTTCAACTCTTCAACTAGAGGCCTTATGTACACATCAATGGCATTTCCTGGTCCGGAGGGATCAGGAATAAGCAAGGACAGAATGAAATTAGGTTGCTTCATCCACAGCTATGGCGGTAAGTTGTAGGGAATAAGAACCATAGCCCATGTGCTATGAGTAATACTCATTGTCCTAAATGGTTTAAAGTCATCACTAGCCAACCCAAGCCTGACATTTCGAGTATCTGAAACGAAAAAAAGATACTTGTTGTTCAAATTTTCCCACGTCGGTGAGTTTGCAGGATGCCTTAACCTCCTGTCCCTAGTTTGACCCTCGTCATGCCATCTCATTTCAGAAGCAGTCTTCGACGACGTGAATAACCTTTGTAACCTGGGTCTCAACGGGAAGTGACGCAAAATCTTCGCTGGAGTTTTCTTCTGGCGTTCCTTTTCACCATTGCCTGTCTTCCATCTTGATTCACCATAGATGTCACATACTATCTTCTATACAGACTCTTTCAAGTAAAGCATGCAATCATTAGGACATGTATCGATTTTATCATAGTTAAGTCCCAAGTCTGATATCACCTTTTTCATCTGAAAGTAAGTATCTGGTAGTGTTGAGCCCTCAGGGAGTATCTCCCTCAATAACTCAAGCAACATGGTGAATGACTTATTGCTCCATCCACTAAGACACTTAATGTGATATAATCTTACAATGACAGACAACTTCATGTGACTTTTACATGTTGGATACAAAGGTTGTCCTGCATCCCTTATCAATTGAAAAAATTTATCAGATTCAGGATTGAGATCCCGACTACCGGTACCCTCATCTTCGTTTGGAACCCCGAACACATCGTGCACCATTTCTTCCATCTCATTCTGTCTGTCTAACCTACAAACGTCAGGATTTTAAGACACTTGGGCAACTGGTCGATACTGTAATATGTCCTCCCCATGATGATACCAGATTTTATAATTCAAGTCAAATCCATCATAGATCATGTGCTCATACGCTGTAACCTTATCTTGATAAAGAACATTGTTCCAGTTGGGACACAGACACTTTATACAACCGGTGTTATTGGTCGCTCCACGAGCTATCTCAAACTCTATGAACTTCTTCACCCCTTTTATATATTCCTGTGAAACCCTATTTAATACAAAAAATACACTCACAATTGCTTAAATACTAACACTTTATCATACGATGCTGCTTACAAAATTATGAACAGAAAGTACCTTGACATTTCAATCCAATTCCTATCCATTATACCACTGAAAATATTTGTAAGTCCTTCATTTACTATTCTGAGAAATACCAACAGTTCGATATCATCAGTCAATTACAATATGTATGCAGGCTTCCTATCGCCATCAACTCCTCTTCTAAAGGGAGGGGTGTTCCTATCCCATTCAAGAATGCATAATCCCTAGCAGTCAATAGCTCAGGTGCTTTGTACCATTTCAAGGAAATTTCGACAGTATTTCTCTATGGTTCTCCAAGTACACAACTTAGAGTAGGGGTAAGCCCCCCACACTATCTAAATATGTACCCAGAGAACAAGAGAAACGACTACCGAAATTTTCCTCAATCTGGACAAAACATGAGCAATTGACTATACTGGAGATTATGCATTCCCAAACTGTCCAATCGGACAATTCAAAAATCATATATAGACAAATACACTTTATCACAAACAAGACCGAAAAGTTGTGAACCTACATTTGCCCCACAAGAGAACTAAACGTCATAGCTTACAACTAATCCATCCAAATAGGTGATACAAGAAATGCATTTGTCACACAATGATTTTTGAACGGGAGATCTGAGGTTCTATGCATGCATGTGTATGACATTAAACCAATACAAAAATCCAACCATCATAAACACGAAGTTTACACACTCATAAGCATTTTAAACAGTTAACATAGTTACTAATTTACAATTACCATCATTTATGAATTTCAAGGAAGAATCATGGGCTTAAAGTTTTTGGACACGATTTATCTGTTTAAGCGTGTATCCTTGCATCTGAGGTTGATTATGCTTAACCACACTTAAGGGGGGCTCTATAAGCCACCACGTGTCCCCTTTAACACCCACCCACTAACTATGGTTAAGATTCACTCACCCATAGGATTCATCCATCTAACATTGATTTTTAGGAAAAAAAAAACCTTAGGTTGATTGCTTAACCACAATTAAAGGGGGCTCTACAGGCCGCCATGTGTCCCCTTTAACACCCACCCACTAACTACGATTAAGATTCACTCACCCGTAGGATTCATCAGTCTAACATTGATTTTTAGAAATTAATAAAAAAAAATTAACCTTAGTTTAATTATGTTTAACCTTGGTTACGTGTCCCAATTAACTCCTAGATTGAATTAGAGCCAATCGTGATTGAACTTGAGAAGAGTTCAATCACACTCAGGGTACGTGTCTCAATTAACTCCTACTAATTGTGATTAAGATTCACAATCTAATTTAGATTTTTACAAAAAATAAAAAAATAAAAAATACTAACCCAAAGAGTTAAAAATTTATAACCATAGTTAATTTTTTAAAATAATTTGTTCTAAAAACCAATGTTAGATTATTAAACCTTAAGGGTTACTAAATCTTATCCACACTTAATAGGGGTTAACCATGACACGTGTTGACCTCTGAGTGCAATTCAAATCTCCTCGAGTTCAACTGCACCCGCAAGTCAACACATGTCCCTTTTAATCCCTATTAATTACGTTTCAGATTTACTAACTCTTCGTTAAAAATTTTTAATCCTTATAGTTAAATATTTTTAATATTTCTTTTTAAAAATCAAGTCTATATTGTTGAACCCCAAGGGTTAATGAATCTTACATCTTCAAGGGAAAGACATTTGTTTGCACTAATACTATGTCCAATCAAAAAGAGAGTGAGTCTTGAAAGAGTGATGCAAACATTATCCTTAAATTTTATCTTCTACTATAATTGAAATAAACCCTTGTATTGAATTTTATCTTATACTATAATGTGAGAGATAAAATCATAATTAATTGCCATTGAATTCTCCTTGAGGGCCAAAATATTCCTTAAATTTTATCCTAAATGCCTCTCACTAGGGTCTTTCTTCATAGTTTATCTCCCTCTCCCCTCTCATATGCATACCTAAAATATTATTTAAATTTTTTTCTAAAATACGGGACAATTTTTTTTACCCAAAATGTTGTCCCTCAAGTTTCTATACCTAAAATAGTATTTAATTTTTTCTCCAAAATACCCCTCACTAGAATCCCTCTCTCTCCCTCTCCCCTCTCTCTCACATGCATCGCACGTGTAGCCCACTAGTCTCTACTATTATAATGTCGATGACATGTTCAAAACGTTGACGAAAATTTGTGCTAATTCCAAATTTACCCTTTACAATGAAAGGTGTTAAAACATTGATTATTTTTTTACTAAATTCCAATACTACCCCTTCTATTAATAGATAAAAGACATTTTACTAAATTCCAATACTACCCCTTCTATTGTCTTATGAGTCATCCACTTCTAAGCAGACCCAAGTATTCCGAGTCCCTTTTAACCCGTGTTTAATTATGGTTAAGTTAAATTAAATTTAAATTAGTAATTTTGTTTTTTGTTTTTCTGAAAAACATAATTAGATTACTTAACCTTAGGGAGTTAACCCAAGTGTCCCGTGTCCCTTTTAACCCATGTTTAATTATGGTTAAGTTAAATTAAATTACAATTAGTAATTTTGTTTTTTGTTTTTCTAAAAAATATGGTTAGATTGCTTAACCTTAGGGAGTTAACCCAAGTGTCCCGTGTCCCTTTTAACCCATGTTTAACTATGGTTAAGTTAAATTAAATTAAAATTAGTAATTTTGTTTTTTGTTTTTTTTCCAAAAACCATGGTTAGATTGCTTAACCTTAGGGAGTTAATCACAGTTGATGGGTGGTAAAAAAGGGGTGTGAACCAATGAGGTCACTGGGTCAGCTTTTTAGCTGACCTTGGGGTCCGTTTTCCATTTCCCTTATCTTATTTTCTCATATATATGCCCTCCTTAAAAACGTACTATTTTTTCCAAATTCACCTAAGAGCCCGATTATGCCACTGAGGTTGCAATGTGTCCCTTTTAACACTCTTAATTGTGGTTAAGATTTACCCGTCCTTTTGGTTCACCCACCTATCTTTGGTTTTTAGAAAAAATATTAATTTTTTTTAAACCTTGATGAAAATTTATTAACTCTAGAAACTAAGAATCAGTGGGGGAACCCTAGGGGTGGGTGAATCTTAACCACGGTTAAAGAGTGTTAAAAGGGACAAATGGCGACTTCAATGGCGTAACCGGACTCCTCGCTCTCTTAGCAAAATGCTCCAAAAGAATGTTTCGTCAAGGCCCCCCCCCCCCCCCCCCCCCCCCTTTCTTTGTTATATCCAAAATGCCTCTAAAGTTTTTAATTCATAATAATATTTAAAGAATATACATATAAATAATAATTAATCTTTATCTTCTTTACTATTATAATGCGAGAGGCAGGCGTAGATGATTTTTCTAAAATTCTTAAACTACCCTTATATAAAAACAAAATGTTGATTTAATGTTTTACTTTGATTCCCAAACTACCCCATCCTCCTCTATCTATTTAGAATCACAACCAATCATGATTGAACTCGCGGAGAGTTCAATCGCACCCGCGGGGTTAACAAGCAACCACAATTCTAGAACTATCTCATTTTTATAGTAATTAACATACACCCATTTCAAAGAATAGCTGAACAAATAGACCCCATAAAAATGGAATCCATATATTACCCATAATCTCAATCAAAGTAATTAACACACACCCATTTCACGGAATAGTTGAAAAATCGAACCCATAAAACTTGAATCCATATGATACTAATAATCTCAATTAAAGTTACTAAGAAACTAGTAGGTTAAATAATAATCAAACTCAGCTACACATTTTTCTGTTAAAATTTACACAGTTCATTGAATATATATAATTCGGTATAAACCAAAAAAGAAGGGAAAGGAAAAAAAAAACTCAAACCTTTTAAAATCTGAGCAACTAGCAACTAAAAATATAATAGAATGAGAGAGGAGTTACCGGTGGCCCAGGGGCAGTGGCGGTAGGGACGGTGATGGTGGTAGTGAGAGAGTACAAAGAGCAGAGAGAGTAGAGAGCACGGTGACAGAGGAGAGAGCAGAGAGCACGGCAGAGGGGAGGTGCTGCCGGAGGGAGCTAAGCTGCCTGCCGGAGGTGACATGCAAATAGAGTGAGAGAGTAAAGAGAGAGAGTAGAGAGAGAAAGTAGAGAGAAAGAGAGTAGAGAGAGAGAGAGAGAGTAGAGATAGAGAGTAGAGTCGAGAGAGAGCAGAGAGAGAGAACTTACTAGAGGTGATCCCAAGATTGCCGGAGGTGTGGCTGCCGAAGAGGGGAGAGGGTGGAGGTGTTGCCCAAGGTGTGGCTGCCGAAGAGGGGAGAGGTTGATCCCATAGAGGGTGCTGCCGGAGAGGGTGACCGGAGCACAAAGCAAGGAGGTCGGAGCACGAACGCCGAAGAACGAAGGCAGGGAGGCTGGAGCAGAGGGGAGCACACAGGATTGATGAAATAGGGTGAAAATGAGGGGAAAACATTAAGGGGCTATTAAAAGATTTATACCTATGGTTTTTAATTATCGCCGTTATAATTTACTTATAACGGCGTTTAGTATCTAACCGCAGCTATTATTAATAATTATAACGACGGTTTTTAGACCTACCGTCGCTATAATCGAGGCGGGAAGTGACAATGCGGGAATGTGAAAAGGTAGAGGGAACAATTTGCAATGGCAGTTATCAAAAAAGCGTCATTGGAAATATAGTTATCACGACAGTTATTAAAATACCACCATTATATCTAGGCACAACCGAGCTTCTACTACGGTTCTTGAGAATCGTCGTTATATATAACATGCTACGACGGTTTTTAATAATCGCCGTTAAAAAACCACCGTTACAGACATGTAGTTTAATAGTGCCCTCTGCATGCACAGGCATCCTTCTGGCACCCCTCTCCGCCCTCCTACTACTTCATCTACCCTCGTACTAATATTAGGGGTGTCCTCAACCCTTTGGCTATAAATATCAAGCCCCTACCATCTTCTTCTCCACAGGCAGACCCCTCATTCAAACCTCAAACAAAACCTTCAGGCCTAAAACCCTTTTTCAAAAGCATAGGAAACACCTACAACAGCCTCTAGAGTTCTCAGGGATCACCACAGCTCCCTCCTCAGCCGTTCAGCACCACCACAGGGCGCCACCACCACCGTAACCACCACCGGAGGCCAGCAGCAGGGTAGGGTCATCTCCTACCCATTTTTTTTTCTTGTGCAAACCCTGTGAGCCCCTGGTCCTTCCAGGGGACCTTTTTTTTCCTTTCTGTCTATTACTCAAACCTAAGACAGGGGCTTCCCCTACCTTACTCATAGGTACGGGGGACCCCTCACGGGTATAGACCACCCCCATAACTCAAATAGGCCTCAGCACCTCTGAGGGTCCCTCACTCCATGAGGGAACCCTGGAATCCCCCTAGCAGTAGCCCAATAGGGCAGAACCCATTTATGGATAAATCCAGGAATGACATTAAACTCAGTATCGTCATTCCTGACACTTTCTGTTTAAGCCCTGGTGAACCCCAACTGAGCAACCCCTGGTCCACTCCAGGGCATGGGCTGGACCTCAAGACCTTCTTGAGCCCATCCTGGTCCTTCCAAGGTAACCTCATCTCACTAACCATGGTTAATTTGCAAGAAAAATAAAATTGTGCAGAATGGCGGTATTGCTTCTACTGTCATTCTTTGATCTTTTGTTGCAGGCACTTCAGGCCATGGTGGGCCCACTTTGGAGCCCAGTCCAGGGCCCACCACAGGCCCAGAACACATGACATACTCCCTTGAGTCTATCTGAGGCTCAGTAATCCCTGAGATTAAGCCTTAACCCTTGCTTTTGATCAGCAAAACCATTCTCAATAAAACTAAGAATGGCGGTAGAGCATCTACCACCATTTCCATTCTGTGGAGAATTGGAAATGGCGGTAATGCATTTACCGTCATTCCCAATTTTTCTTTGATGAGCTTTTTGAAAGGGCTCAGGCCTGGTAGGAGGCCATTTTAGGCCCTGCCTAGCCTCCTATGCCCATTTTAGACCATCCCTGACCTTAACCACGAGTTAACCCAACCTTTGTTAAAATTTAACCACGGTTAGCTTATCTAACCATGAGAGAAAAATCCTCAAAATTTCCTAAAAATCCTAAATAAACTGGAAATACAAGAAATAATCAAAACCATACTCTAAACTCTGCCTAACCACGGCTAAATAGATTAATCATGGTTAAACCCCCTTTTAACCATGGTTAGGCTCATTTAACCTTAGTAAAAATCTGAAAAAATATCACAAACATCTTAAAAATCCAAAAAGATCAAAAATATTGTTATTGGACCTTTTTACCATGGTTAGCACCCTTAACCATGGTCAACCACCATCTCAACCTCGATTAGCAACCCTAAGCCTTGGTTAACACCCCTTTGACCTACCGGACCTAATCCCTTGGCCTACCGGGCCTAACTTTGTCCTATTGGGCCTAACTTCACCTCTGTTAACTATGGTTAGTAATCCTAACCATGATTAGTTTGACCTAACTCCGATTAGCAACCCTAACCTTGGTCAAACTTTACCTTAGCCTACTGGGCTTCACTCTTGGCCTACCAAGCCCAAACCTTAGTCTACCAGACTCACCCTAGACCTACCAAGCTCATACCATGCACTTTGACCAAACCGGTCAACCAAACCCTAGTCTACCATACTAGGCCATTAGCCACCCTTAGTGCACACACACACACACCCCCTAGCCTTGGCACTTGCTCATGTGTCAGACTACGTTCAATCTGATCTCACTCCAATGTGAGTATGTAGGCAATCAAATCTGGGTTCAACCCTAGTTTAACTTTTCTCCTTCTTGGATTAGTATAAACTAAACCTAAGGTATTTGACTAATAATTGACATTAAATTGGCTTAAACCTAGCAAGTAGGGAACCATTGTAAAATAGAAGTATCAGGGTGCCTAACACCTTCTCCGTACTTAACCTAACCTCTTACCTAGAACTCTAAAGCAGACCAAGACCTTGTCCATAAACCCCGGACTTATCCCTACTGAATTAATAAGTGGCTACTCCAAATCATCCAGCATGTAAAATCCGTGCTCACAAAGCTAATAAAGTCACCATGGATAAAAGTTGGGTTTCTGCAAACAGATTGAGTAATGTATATAAAGCGGGTGTGAACAATTTCTTAGATTTTGCATTTAGTAGGTCAACTCAAGATGACAGTACTATCAAGTGTTCATGAAAAAAATATTGTAATCGATATTATTGGATATGGCACAGCATGTACGAATATTTGATTTGCAATGAATTCAATAAGGGTTATGCCACAGCTATGTGAATTTTTCACAGGGAAATACCGCATCATAGACCTGTTACTACCCAAGTGGTGAGAGAGGAGAATAACCTTGTATTTGATGATATGCACTGGGCATTCAGACCCCATCTTGCAAAGGAAGTGACAGTGGATGAGGGGACAAGTAAAATAAGAGAGAGTCCAAACGTAGAAGCAGCTAAATTCTATAAGCTAGTGGAAGATGCCGAGCAAAATTTATATCCCGAATGTAAAAAGTTCAGTAAAACTTTCTTTTATCGTTCGGTTATATCACATTAAGTATCTCAATGGATGGAGTGACAAATCATTCATGATATTACTTGAGTTATTGAAAGAGGCACTTCCCGAGGGTGAGACGTTGCATGCATCTTTCTGCCGAACTAAAATGATAATTGGTGAATTAGGTCTCGAGTATAATAAGATTGATGCATGTCCAAGCGATTGCATGTTATACTGGAAGAAACATGCCAATGATAGTATATGTTCCGTCTGTGGTATTTCACGGTGGAAGACAGACTCTTGTATAATGCCATCATCTAGGAAAGAATACAGAATCCATGCAAACGTTTTGTATCATTTTCCTTTAAAACTCAGACTTCAAAGACTTTTCATGTCAGACAAGACAGCTGGTTCCATGAGATGACATGCAGAAGGTCACACCCAAGATGAGGTTTTAAGGCATCCAGCTGACTCTGAAGCCTGATGACATCTTCTTTTGACGAACAATACCAAGAGTTTTCTACAGAACCTCGTAATGTCAAACTTGGGTTAGCAAGCGATGGTTTTAATCCATTTGGTACACTTCACATCTCACACAGTTCCTGGCATGTTGTTTTGATTCTATATAATTTGCCGTCATAGATGTGTATTAATTAACCTTTTTTATGATGTCATTGCTTATTCCTAGTCCCCGTGCTCCAGGAAATGACATTGATGTTTACTTACAAGCACTGGTAGATGAGTTATTAGATCTGGGGACTCATGGCCTTCACATGTACGATGCTACAAGTGGTCAAAATTTTTAGATGAGAGCAGCATTATTGTGGAAAATCAATTACTTCATTGCATATGCGAACTTGTTTGGATGGAGCACTAAGGGCGGCTACGCTTGTCCTCACTGCAATCGAGACATATGTTCTCAGTACCTGAAACATGGTCGTAAGTTTTGTTATATGGGTCATCGATGATTCTTGGGAGTTCGCCATAGATTTCGTAAGAACAAAGCGTCATTTAATGGACAGACTAAATTAAGACCTACTCATATTTCACACACAGGGACTGAGTTGTTAGGGCAAATGCGTGGTCTCAACGTCCAATTTGGGAAACATAATGTAAACACCTCAAGAAAAAAAAGAGTACGATATGGTAATATAGAGTATATTGGATGGAAGAAGGTAAGTATATTTTTCAGTTTACCTTACTAGGAGCATCTTCTAATAAGGCCCAATTTGGATGTGATGCATATTGAAAAAAACATTTGTGATAGTATCATAGGTACGTTATTGAATATTGAGGGAAAAACAAAAGATACTTGGAACGCATGTCTTGACCATAAGGAAATGAGTATTAGAACTACGCTTCATCCACATGCAGTAGGACAAAAAATATATTTTCCTACTGCATGTTTTTCCATGTCAGCCGATGAGAGAAATATTTTCTGTAACGTACTTGCAAAGATTAAAATTCCAGATGGATATGCGGCCAACATTTCACGATGAGTGAATCTGAAAGAGCGCAAAATAACGGGGTTGAAGAGCTATGACTGCCATATTTTAATGCAACAACTACTCCCATTGGCTGTGCGGAAATCACTGCCAAGGAATGTTAGTGCCCCCATTGATTTAGTTGAGCAGATTTTTTTAGAGGATTATGCTCCAAGGTTGGCACCATCGAAGAATTCACAGAACTTGAGGCTCAAAGTGCAGTTATACTTTGCAACCTCAAGAGAATTTTCCCACCTGCATTCTTTGACATTATGGTACATCTAGCCATCCATTTGGCAGGCGAGGTAAGAATTGCAAGTCGAGTACAATACCGATAGATGTACCCCATCGAGCAGTAAGTGTAATGTTTTACGTACATTACACATCATTTTACTCAGTGCATATTATGTTATCTGACTGAAACATTGAATACTATTTTATTCTTTCTATAACAAGATACCTCCATACATTGAAATCATATGTACGTAACAGAAGTAAATCGGAAGGTTCTATAGTAGAGGGATATTTTGCTGAAGAATGTGTCACTTTTTGCTCAAGGTATTTTTACAATGTTGAAACAAAGTCCAATTGTGCAACTCGTAACTTGATGAAGATGGTGTTGAGACACATAACGGATTGTTCATTTTTTCTACACTTGGTTGTGCTTTTATATATATATATATAAACCACTCAGAGGGAGCAAGGGGTTTGGCAGAACCCTACCAGTTTATTGATTAAAGAAAATATGGGGGGATATAAACCTTACCCTTACAACACAAACCAGAGGACAAGGGGGCTTAAAAACCCCAAATCCAATACAAGACAATAGACTCAAATAGAAAAGAAAAAACTTGCAACTTAATTCTTCCCTAATCTAACATTTCCAATTCCCCATTTATCCAGGAAAATCAACGACTTAATCTTAGCCAGAATATCACTAGATGAAGTAATATGAGCTGACCCCATCAGATCACAACCGACATTTGCTAAATTATTAGCAACAGAATTAGCCTCACGAAAAATATGGGAGAAAGAAGAGCTACCTTGAATAAGATTCTTGATTTTTTTGTCCATGTACCAATTTTTCCAAGAAAGATCAAATTTACCATTCCACGAGTCTACCAGAATTTTGGAATCTGATTCAATATCCATGTTGTAAATTCCAAGATTTCCGCATAGCAAGAGACCATCCAGGAGGGCATAAGATTCTGCTGAGTTACTACTACAAGAACCATAATAAGAATAAAAGCAAGCCACCATATCGCCATTGTGATTCCTCATAACTCCACCTCGTGAAATACCTATATTACTTCTCGAAGCTCCATTCACATTTAATTTCATTCTTCCCCTGCGGGACAGAACCACTTAACAAACAAAGGCCTCGACTGATGAAGATTATGATGATTGAAGCCAAAAAGAGGAGAAAGATCCAATCCTTTGCGGGAATAAAGAGATCCTATATCCCAAATCTTTCTATTTAAGCTATCCAACAAGATTTTTGAAGTTCTCGACTTCAAATCATACTTTCTTTTACATCTCTCTATCCATATCTCCCAAACTATTAAAGCTGGGATAAGAGTAAAAAGAACATTTTTCCTGGAAGAATTCCTGGAAGAATTCCTGGAAGAATTACCTCGAAACCACCTTTTCAGACATCTTTGAATGGAGTCATTAGAGAATATAAGAATATAGCAACAAGAAGAGAAGAACCTCCATAGAGGTCTAGCAATATCACTGTTGATAAAAAGGTGGGAAGAGTTTTACATTCTAGCAGTAATACAACATTTACTGACCATGGGTATTCCCAACCCTTGGATGGCCGAATCAGTTGAGATAGCATTGTTCATTATTCTCCAACAGAAAATCTGAATTTTCTTAGAGATAATTGGGTTCCAAACTGAAGGCCACCAACTTTGATTTTGATTCTTCATCCTCAATAAATTCCAAGCTGATTTAACTATAAACTGACCAGTAGTTGATTTATTCCAAATGATAACATCATCCTCATTAGAAGTAGCAAAACCTCCAGCTACTCAATAGTATAAAGCATCAAATAATCACTAACCTAAGAAAAATCCCATTCACCTTCTGAAGAGAGAATATTCCCAATGTTTGGGCTGCTAGAAGAAGGAGCTAAAGCCTGGTTTATAAGAGCTTCTTCACCAAACCAGTGATCAAACCAGAAATTAACTTTCAAACCATTTCCAATAAGAATAGTAGAGTTAGAAAGCATAAACTGGAAAACACCACAAATGTCAACCCATAACTTAGAAGAACCCCAATTAGGAATAGCATTTCACACATGAGCAACTCTATACTTATCTTTAAAAAACCGAGCCCAAATGCTTTTTGATGTGTACATGCGCTAAGCTTGTTTAACTTGAAAAGCAGATGAAAACTTTGACATTTTCCTTATGCCCAAACCACCCTCCGAACAAGGCAAAGAACATTTTTTCCAGCTAACCCAATGACGCCTTTTATGAGAGTCCAAATTATTCCAAAAAAATTTGGCCAAAGAAGAGTCAATAGAATATCCAATACTAGTAGGGATATGCACACCGGCTAAAATATGAGTAGGCATAGAAGATAAAACATGCTTAATCAAGGTAATTTGTCCACCTGCAGAGAGAAGTTTACTAGACCATCCAGAAATCCGTCTCTGAATCTTTTCTACTAAGGGAATAAAATAAGCCTATTTGTGCTTCCCTTTATAAATAGGCACTCCAAGATAGGTAATGGGAATTGTTTAAATTTGAACCCTGTGCTAGTAGAAATAGCCCTCTTTCTAGATAAGGGAAGCTTGTCCGAGCAAAAAATTGAGCTTTTTTTGATTATTTAGCAATTGCCCCAAAGAAACTTCATATCTCTTTAAGAAATCCAATATTTTATTTAAACTTCTAGAGCTACCATTACAAAAAATCAAAGTGTCATCAGCAAATAAAAGGTGAGAGATCGGGGTACCATACCTCCCAATATTAATACAATAAGCTTGATTCTTCAAAATATCTGAAAGACCTCTGCTCAAAACTTCTTCAGCCAATATGAAAAGAGCAGAAGAGAGAGGGTCAGCCTGACAAAGCCCTCTTGAACTCTGGAAAAATCATTCAAGGTGCCATTGATGATGATAGAAAACCATTGACTATAAATTTAACCCTGAATAAGATAAATAAACCCATCACAAAAATCAATCTTCTTTAACACTGCCAGAATAAAACCCCACTCCATCCAGTCATAGCCCTTAGCCATATCTAGCTTGATAAGTAAGTTACTGCCAAAATTTTCTTGTCAATATTTTGAATCATTTCTTGAGCCATCGTGATATTCTCAATAATGCTTCTACGAAGGCACTTTGCTCCTCTAAGATAATTCTAGGAAGAATACGACCAAGGGGATTAGCTAGAATCCTGGAAAAAATCTTATAAAGAAAATTGCAGAGATTGATAGGCCTATAATTAGCAAAAGATACAGGGTTATCGCATTTTGCTATCAAAGCTATGGTTGTTGCATTTACAGACTTAAGAATATGAGGATCATAGAAGAACTGACCCACAACATTAAATAAATCATCCTTGATAATATCCCAACAACCTTGGTAGAAATGACCATCAAATCCATTAGGACCCGGAGCACTATTAGCATCCATAATGAAGACAACTTTTTTAACCTCCTCATTGAAGGAGAAGAAACAAGATTGCTATTATCCTCCTCAAAAACCAACGAAGGAATAACCTCTAAAATTTGATCTTCAACATCACCATTAGAAGAGGTAAGTAGTTCCTGAAAGTAAGAAACAACTTCTTCAGCAATATCTCGTTGATTCTCTAGCCACATACCCTGGGAGTTTTTAATTTTCTGAATGTTATTCTTTCTTCTTCTTTGATTAACTACTACATGGAAAAACTTTGTATTATTATTTCCTTCCCTCAGCCATTTTATTCTAGACTTTTGCCTCCAAAAAACCTCTTCTTGAAGAATAACCTATTGGAGATCCTCTTTGAGAGAAGAGAGTAAACACTCCTGCGTGCTATCCCAGGCCTCACCTGCAATGAAATTTCAGCATCACAAATTTTTTCCTCAGGCTCCTTAATCTTGACAAAAATATTTCCGAAAACTTCCCTGTTCTATTGCTTTAGAGTGACTTTGAGTCTCTTAAGCTTAACAAAGAAAACAATAATTGGGTTAGCAAAGACTGGAAGATCCCACGAACTCTCAACAATTCTTTTAAAACCTGCATGAGATAACCACATCTTTTGAAAATGAAACGAAGAAGGCCGAGAAGTAACACCTGTATTAAAATTCAATACAAGAGGAGCATGATCCAAGTTCAAACGAGAAAGATGAGTCACTTTTAGGAAAATTAAAACTTAAAACTCCAAGCATTGTTGAAAATAATACGATCGAGTCTGGCATAAATTCTATTACTCCAATTCTGATTGTTGTACCATGTAAATTTATTGCCATTAAAACCCGCATCAATAAGCCCCATATTATTAATAAAAGAGCTAAAATCTTCCATAGAACGAATGTTTGCATCCCTACCTCCCATCTTCTCCTCAGAAGAAACAATAGCATTAAACCCCAGATATAATCATCGGATCTTGATATCCAAGTAAATACACTATTATGCCCTATTCAACTGTCCTGAAGTGGCCCCATTTATTGAGTAAGGCCACTCTACTTTGTATTTATATGAATTAAAAGCACCTCCAGGTGGATCACTAGTTAACCATGATCATTGGTATGGAGGGCACACTTGGAAAAAGTTATGCAAGAAAATCGCAACAGGTGACAAATTGACATTGATCGCATCTACAATACTACCTTTCCAAACTGGTTTGCATCCAATGTAAGTAATATATGTGATGTATGTTTAAACTGGCAAAAAACAAAATATTTTTAACTGTGTAATAACATGAACTACTAAACACTAACAAGTTTCTACGTTGATTCGTGGAAGTCCAGAGAATATACGTAATGATCTTAAATGGCTGGCTCGTGGTTCTTCGAAGATTGCAAGAAAATTTGAACGGTTTTTCATCAATGGGTTTCGGTTTCGCACAAAGTTGGTTAATAGTACGATGAAGATGCAAAATAGCGGCGTGGTCCTTACTGCAGAGACCACGAGCTTTGCATCTGTGAGGGACCAGTCGCCGCGTACAGGAGATATTACATACTTTGACGTTTTACAAGAAATTGTTCAACTAGACTATTACGAAGGGAGAAAGGTTGTGTTATTTAAGGGTGATTGGGTCGATGTTATGTCTCAAGGTAGGGGCATCAAGAAGATGAGTTCCAATTGATGCTTGCTAATCTTCAACGAATGCTAAAAACCGATGAACCTTTTGTGCTTTTCTCATAAGCAATGCAAGTCTTTTATGTCGAAGACCCCTCGAAAAGGACTGGCACAACGCTATTCAAATTAAACCAAGGGAATACTTCAACATGTGAGATGGAGTGAATTCAAATTTGGGTGAGGCATTACCCGAAATCGTGCAACCCAACATTGTACGCTTGGATGACATTGGCCTGGATGTTGATAATATTAGCAATTTTAGGCCAAATATCTCTGGAACAACAATTGATATAGCACTAACCTTCACCGAGGCGGAGCCTTTAGATGACCAGTCAGAGAAATCTGAGGAAAATTACAGACTTTCTATTTAAACACTTGATGTAATTTTTTAACAATCTATAGTGTAACTGTACATGGAATCAACTTGTTTGAATTGACGTTTTACTTAGCTTACATCAAACTGTACATGAAATCAACTTGTGTGAAGTATCTTTTACTTAACTTACATCAATTGTACATGGACTCAACTTTGTTTGAAGTTTCTTGTACTTAGCTTACATCAATTATACATGGAATCAACTTGTTTGAAGTTGATTTCAATTTCTATTTAAATAGTAATTAAAGTTTCTTTTACTTAGCCATCTCACAGTATGCATTTATATATCCATTTGTAAACTAGTCGATATTGTATATTTTAATATGACACAGTAAAAGCAGTATAAAGGGGTATTTTAGAAGACCATAGGGTAATAGTGACAACCAGTCTTCTTCTCAGGCTGGTACATCTCAGGCAGGGCTCATGTCAGAGCTGGATCTGGTTGACCCAGGCTATCATGTGTTGGACCAGTATTTGCCAACCTAGCCTGAGCCAACACAGCCTGTAGTAGGTAAATATTCCGATGATATTTTCTTTATTTAGGATATGAAATCACTTTTGCTTATATTGAATTCATGTATGTTATTATTTTTTTTGTGCAGCACCCCGCAAACGGACCAGGGGTGCAACCAAGTTGCCACCCTCACCCCCACCAGGTGAAGGACGCATCGTCGTTACTGTTAACAACCTGGGGCAGCCTATTGGCTCTACTGCGATGAAGTTGATGACTTTCATTGGGGTTCTGGCGAAGGACGGGGATGTCATCCCATTGGGGACATTCAAAGACTGGTGGCATGTCCCAAATGAGTTGATCCAAGTCATGCTGGATATAGTTTTGGTAGGATAACTTGTCCAGAATCAAATTTATTTCCGTACTTTAACCTTGACTAGACTGATTTTATAGTGTTTATCCTTATATTTTCATAGACTCGTTATGGCATCCCTGACGAGTGTACGAGGATTTGGGTAACATAGAAATGTAATGCATTGTGGAAAGCCTGGAGGAAGAGGTTGTACGATAAATTCTACGATCCGTCGCGCTCACTAGGGGAGCAGTATGACTACGTTGATAATAGGGTAAAAAAGACTAGTGGAATGCACTCGTGTACCATTGGAGGATAGAGGATACCCATAAATGAAAACGTTTGACCTTTAATCATTTAGTAGTCAATTTATTTGATTTATATCAATACTGCCACAATACTAATTGAATTACATCATTTCAATAATAGGCTATCAAGGATAGGAATAGGAGTAATAGATCACATCTTACTATATCCCACACAGCTGGGACGAGACCTTATGCCCAATATAGGGCGACTGAGGTATATGTATTCGAATAATTTTACAGGAATGTATTCAATTAATGCACTCCATAATATATTTGTTGCGAGCGAGGTTATTAATCGTAGTTAAATTTTTTCATGAAGCTAGCAAATCATCTAGAGGGGCTAGAGCCAGACCGGCTTCATATGTTTGGGGTTTTTCATATGCACAGGGATGAGACTTTCTTCGATCAGGCATCGGAGCATGCGATGATATGTTTACGCATTTAATGATTAGGTATTCACCCAGTTTTGCAAAATATTATTATGTAATCTTCTTAATCTAACTTGAAGATATATTTATAACTACAGGCACAGATGAACATGATTTTGAGCCAGTGTCTTGAGGACAGCAGTGGTAGCACTGCCCAGAATGAGGCATTCACTTAGGTGATGGGTCCAGACCTTAGTAACCCAAACCGCCACTTACCCTCCCCGCTCCCGCTCTCAAACCTCGCTCCCGCGGGTTTGAGAGCGAAACCGCTATGGGAGCGCGGTTTCAAAAAACACAGAGCGCCGGTTTCAACAGTCCGCTGGTTTGTAAACCATTTTTGAAAGACTTTTAAGTCATTTCAATCTTTTTTACTGTTTTTTTACGGTGTACTTAGTACCATTGGTACTATTAGTAATGAATACCTATCATAAAGTCTTTTCAACTTTTACTTTATTGGTTTTAACATGTTTTCTTTTCTCTTATGCTTTTAATATATCAGACGAGATGCTACCATAGCAGATGAGATGCTACCGTATCATGTGATTGAATTGAACTCTCTTAGAGATCAATCGCACCCGAAGTTAAGTTTTTAACTCTTATTAATTTTAATTAAAATTCACTAATCTTTAAAATTTAATAATATAATTTTAATTTTAAAAAAAAATATTAATATATTATTTATGCAGTGGCGCTCCGGAGGCGCTCCCAACCCTATCCTAAATTAAAATTTGACGCTCTCCCGCTCCCGCTCTCGCTCCTGCTCCCGTTCACCACTTTGGTTACTTAGGTCCAGACGAACACGGGCATGTTCGCACTTATGGATTTGGTGTTTCCCCATCACAGGTCCATGCTCCTGATGTGGATCACTAAAGGCTGAGGGCACGGGAGGCTGAGACTGCACAATGTGAGACGGAGGTTGCGCACCTTGCAGTTATGGTGGAGTAGGTGACTATGTAGGTTGAGATGCGTGAATACAAGAAGTACTTTGTCAAGATTGCAGAATTCTTCCAGACTAGGGCATTCCCATCCTTCCCCCCACCACCATCTTAGTCCTGTCGATCTCAGGATGACGATTCCACCCAGCCTCTAGATGACTTTCTTGGATAGAGATTTATCATCCAATGCTTGGTTGACATATGATGTTTTAGACTATTATAACAAAAAAAAATTCATAATTCTGTAATTGTGGATGTGAATGTTTTAGACTATTAGAACATTGGAATGTGAATGTGAATGTGGATGTGGATACAAGTTATTGTGAATGTACAAGTTCACGTTTCTCGGAATACAGGTTATTGTGAATGTACATATTACTAATTTTGCACAAAAAAAAAAAGGCATCAGAGACGGAAATATTTCCGTCACTAATGGTATTTCAATATTAGTAACGAAAATATTTTCATCATTAATATCCCTTTTCGATACAGAAATAGTTCTGTCACAACTAAGATATTAGCGACAGAAATATTTTCGTCACTAATTCTTCATTAGCGATGGAAGATTTCCGTCTCTAATAATCTTAGGGACGGAACTCTTACTGTCACAAATGTAGCATTCCGTCAACCAGATGATTTCCGTCTCTAATAGTCTTCTTAGCGACGGAAAAATAGTTTCATCTCTAATAGCATCAGTGATTCAAGCATCCGTAACAGAATAGGGACAGGGACTATTTCCGTCTCTAATATTATCAGACACGGAAAAATAGTATCAATGACGGAATTTTTCCGTCGCTAGTCGGTAGCATTCTTGTAGTGTTTTAATAATCTTCTCAATGTGTTGCAATTGAGTCATGAAATCTTCGCAAGCTCGCTCAGCTACATCATGCGGTGAAATAGGATTTTTTCCTGCATGATTTAAGAAAGCACAATTCTCACCATCATTGACTTTTTTTCAATTGCGAAACCTTATAATAGTAAATGCACTTGATCCAGGACATCCAATTGACTTCTTTGTGAAAAGATATATGGTAGTCAAAAGATTGCATCTTTAGAAGGAGAATACTCTAGCTAAGATGAGAATAACTTGAGCCATGAAGATTGAAATTGACAACGATGCTTATCCGACCCAGAAAGTGGATAATTTGAAAGGATATGTCGACATGATCCGACTTTTGATATAAGCACAATGAATTTTTTTTTATGTTGGTCAATAGGATAGTCCCAAATTGGAAGACGTAATCCTGGATCGTACTCTAAATAGTTGATATCAATTTTTGTATGTTTGATTCTCTAAAATTTGGGAGGACAATCATGGCTTGAATTGTCAAGATTGAAAGCAGGAGATGAGGAATTAGCTTCTGAATATTGAGAAATTTTTCTCTTGAAGAATGCATCTACAATAGATGGCTTAACCATGATTAAACTAAGTCAAATTAGTGCTCCAGAAAAAAAACCACTAATTTATTAGTATTTTCATTCATTAGTAATTTTCACTTAGTTATTTTGTGTAGTTGAAATGTCAAACAATCCATACATAAGAGTTTCAAACAATAGAATTTTAAACTGTATGTACAAAAGAGTATGTATGTAGACTCTAGTTTCCTTTATCAGTAAAGAAATCATAGAACTTAATTTTTTATACTCTTATAAAAGCAATAAATGAAGATTTACAAAATTATAGTCATGGGGTTAAATTACATGATAAGCATAATTTGAACAATGATTCAATATCAATTAAAAGATTGTCAAACATGAGGGCTGGAAGATTTTTCAACAATCCCATTAATTCAGAGCCTTAGATCTATTAATATATAATAAAGAATTCAAGGGCTCTCGACCTACATCTAGAGAAATAAAAGAATAAATCATACTTCTAGAATCTAGACCTTCTGGCATGAACTCCCTCATAAATCAGAATCAGATTAGACAAGCAAATGCCAACATGACAACACCAACGCTTATAGTGAATAGAAAAAAAAGATTCTTTAAAGTAAACACAGAAAGAGGAAGACCAGGAGAGAGGAATAAAATATAAATAAATAATGAACTAGAATTGTAGAACATATGCAATACTATCTACATCCGACAAAATTTATCTAATGATCAAAGCATCAAATTTCCAAAAATAAAATAGATCATCTCCTCAAGTCTATGATCTACATGTAACATTTAAAATCTAACATTACCACATTGATTAATTTCACTTTTAGTCTCTGGCATTTAAAGATAGAGCTCCCAGTAGAAAGGTGTGTCAATGGCCTTTGGTGTTTTAAAAAGGGCTTTCCAATTATCAAGTACTATGAGAGAGAGAGAGAGAGAGAGTTGTTGCACTACATGAGCAAAGTGATGCAATCCTTGATGAGTTGGGTCCCTTCCCAGTCCCACTCAGTTGCCTAATTCTTGACCACACATTCATTTGAATTGCCAATATGGCAATATGGAATATTCTCTCTATAAATACATAGATAAGCAGCCTTCCAACTCCCAATTCTTCACCATAAGTGTTAAAGCTTTCAGTTTCATGCTTTATCAACAAACCCATTTAGATAGGGGTGGACAGAAAAAACCAATATTTTTTAGAGTAAACACAAAAAGAAAAAGACCAGCCAACCAAGAGAGAGGAATCAAAGATGAATAGACAATTAAAATTGTAGAGAGCTAGGATTTTGAATAATCAATTTTTTGCAACTAATTACTTTAGAGATAAAAAGCTAAAGTCAGAATCAGAAACCCTAAGCGCAATCGATAAAGTAAAAGCAAGTAACAATAAAAAAAAAATACAATAGAGAATGAGATGTAGAAGAGAAAAGAACTTGCATGGGGACGTGAGCAAAGCATAAGCAAGTGGAGAGCGGCTCTTCTTCAGGGAGTTGCCGAATTGGGGTTTTCTTCTCGGCTTCTCCTTCTTTTAATTTCTTCTACTGTTCTACAATTTTAAACTTCTATGGGACCTCCTTACTAAAAGGTTTATATTCACAACAATTAGGGGGCACTATATAAATAATACTAAAACATTTGGAGGCCAATATATAAGAAAACTAAAAAATTGTGGGGGGCCACTATACAGTACTACCTAGCAAAAGAATTCCAAATTTTTTGGGGGGGCCATGGCCCCCTGGTTCCAACTCTGGTCGTCTGCTCTTCTTGAGAGCCATAGTTTTTTTCGAGAGCTACATGGGCTCAGAGAGCCTAGTACCTTGCTCCCTCATTAATTCAATAAATGACTATTTGGAATTGTTCTTTGGAAACGATTTTCCTTATCCTGGGAAAAGAAATGTTGTAAACGTGTTTGACAATTTTTAGGAAACGATTTTAGGAATCTTCCATTTTTGGTACAAATTTAGTGAATGAGGGGGCCATTAGGATTGAACCTCTCTGGGCTCTTGGACAACAAATTTACTGCGACAATAGAGTCTGATTCAACAAAAATCTTTCTAAAGCCTTCCTTCCATGCCAGAGAGAGCCCATGAAAGATGGCTAAAAGTTCTGCCACTGTAACTGTGCATATGCCAATATTCACTCCAAATCCTATCAACCACCATCCTATATCATCTCTTATAATGCCCCCACCTGCAGCCTTCCCTAGGTTACCTCTCGAACTGCCATCAATATTTAGTTTAACCAACCTGCAGATGGGAAATGCCATCTATTAAATCTTTGTTGCTTGAATAGCACATTGTTCGTCATACAACAACTCTCCACATATTCTAGAGCCTTAGCCCAAATAGTGCCAATAGGATCCCTTGTGATGGAGAACCCTTGATCAAAGAGAAGCTTGTTGCGCCAATTCTATAGCGTCGAAGAATTATACCCAAAACATATTTGCCAAGGAATCCTTTCTAGAAGCTCCCCCATTTTGCAACTTAAATTTGAATCTATCCAATCTTTTAACCCCATAGTAAAGAACTGCTGAAGAAAATATCTCGGGATGAGTTTACTCCAAATAGATTTGGCAAGATGACAATCCCTAAGGACATGCAACGAGTCCTCCAAAGGAGCTCCACATTCAGCACAAGTTTCATCCTTTGTTAATTTTCTAGTGACTCTAACCTTGTTTGTGAGTAATCTATCATGTCGAGCAATCCACATAAAGTATTTCATCCGAGGTGGGCCTTTACACGTCCAAAGGTTTTCCACTTCTTCCCCTGGGATTTGTTGGTTGTCAATGATGTTGTAAGCTGTCTTGGTAGCAAACTTTCCATTGCTCGAACCCGTAAAAGACATAGCATCCATGATGCTCTCGTCCTGAAAAATTTGAATAGCTCTAATTTGAAGGACTATGCTTCTAGGAATAAGATTTTCAAATTCCTCTAGTTTCCAGTTGCCATTAGCATCAACAAAATCCGAAACTGACTTGTGCCAAGCATCATCAGGGACTTGAGACAAAGCGAGATTCACCAAAGGCGTATCACCTACCCAAGTGTCCATCCAGAATCGTACCAAACTACCATCTCCAATCACCCATTTAATACCTCGTCTAAGTAACGCCTGACCTTTTAATATGCTCTTCCATGTATAAGAAGAGTGAGGACCGACCTTGTAGTCTAGCATATTGGCTTGATTTAAATACTTTCCTTTTAAAATTGAAGTCCAAAGAGTGTCTGATTCTATCATAAACCTCCATCCCATTTTTGAAAGAAGAGAAATATTGACTTTACTCATGCTATGCAAGCCTAACCCACCACCTTCTTTGGGTTTGCAAATTCTGTCCCAACCTACTAAATGGACCTTGGTTCTCCCTTCACCACTTCCCGAAAAAAAATTTCTGTTGCATTTATCTATCTCCTAGTCTCTAGAATTTTAATAGTTTGCATTGTGTAAAGTGGCAAGGCCAAAGTTACGGCCTGAACTAGAAGAGTCCGTCCAACCAAAGATAACTGCTCTGCTTTCCAACCTGCTAATCGAGCTTGAACCTTCTCCAGAATATACTAATATGTATCTTTTGACACTCTTTGATGAATCAAAGTTACCCCCAGATACTTTCCCAAATCGGTAGTCAAAAGAATATTGCATGTGGAACTGATAGCTCTAGTAGTTGGCTTATGAAAGTTAGGAGAAAAGTAGATTTTAGACTTGGATAAGCTAATGGATTGCCCTGACTTGTTGCAGGAATCAGTAAGACAACTCTTAATGACATCTATTTGATCCAAGGAAGCCTTTGCAAAAGGAATAATATCATCTGCAAAGAACATATGAGAAATTGGTGAGCCTCTCTTTCCCATCTTAATTGGCTTCCACCTCTTAGCTGACACCTTATCTTGAATCATGTGAGATAATCTTTCAAGGAAGAGGACAAATAGGTAAGAGGATAATGGGTCCCCTTGCCTCAATCCCCTTCCCGGAGAAAAATTTCTGAAATTTCCCCATTCCACAAAACTGAGAGTTGAGAAGTAGAAACACAACACATGATGAGAGAGATCAAATTTTGTGGAAGACCCACATCAATTATAGTGGAATTGAGGAAGCTCTAACTAACTTTATCATAAGACTTTTCCATGTTTATCTTGATAGCCATCTGTCCAGTTTTGCCCTTTTTCTTCTTCATAGAGTGGAGAACCTCCTAGGTAATAAGGATGTTATCAGTTGTCAATCTCCCATGGATGAAACTGCTTTGAGTAGGGCCAACAAGTTTCGGCAAGAGGGATCTAAGTTTGTGCTCCAAAGCCTTGGAAATAATTTTCAAGGATACATTGCATAGGCTAATGGGGCGTAATTGAGCCATAGATTATGGAGGTTAGACTTTCGGGATTAGGGTGAGGTAAGTTTGGTCCATGCCTTCTGGGAGTGTCCCCGAGAGAAAGGCATGCTTAGCCATGGAAATCACAAAGGGGCCAACTAGGTCCCAAAATTTCTGGTAGAAAATTGCTTGGAGACCATCTGGACCTAGAGCTTTGTAAGGGACCATAAAGAAGACAACAACTCTAATTTCAAAGTCACTCAAAGGAATGGATAAGGAATTCAACTCTTCACCTGAAATTGGGGAATACATGGAGTGCTCCATAGGAAGGGTCCCTTGAACCTCTGTATACAAAGACTAGAAGTGGGCTATGGCATGTTGCTTGAGCTGAGCTTGATCATAGCACCACTGCCCTTCGATTTTTAAAGCCAATATTTTGTTTCTTAGTCTCCGAATCAATGTGGTAGTATGAAAAAACCTGGTGTTGCGATCGCCAAATTTCAACCAATTAACACGAGACTTTTGAAACCATATGAGCTCCTCACGGGCTAGAATTTGGTTATATCCTTTGATAAGATCTCGCTCCATTTTAAAAAGAAATGGGGAAGGATCAATGCTAATTGCCCTCTGAGCTCCTTGAATTCTAGCAAGAATTCCTTTTTTCTCCCGAAACACATTCCCAAAGACCAAATGATTCCAATCTTTCATAGCATCCATAAAGTTAGAAATTTTAGTGCTGAAATTTCTCTCCCCCCAATCCCAATTATCATCAACAAACTCCTTAAATTGATGATGCAACAGCCAAGCCACCTCAAACCTAAAAGGTGTATGGGCTGTAGTTGAAATTGGACAACCATCCAAATTAATTAACAAAGGACAATGATCCGAACAAGTTCTTGGGAGATTAGTAACTAGGGCTTCAGGGAAGGCCTGCCTCCAACTAACATTCACAAAGGCTTTGTCAAGTCTCTCACTGATTCTAGCCATACCTAACCTCATATTGGTCCAGGTATGAATAGGGCCAGAAAACCCAAGGTCAACAAGCTCACACGAGTTCACCCATTCTTGAAACTTGTAGCATGTAGAGTGAGACAACTGTGACCCCCCTAATTTCTCAGTTGAGTTACCTACTTGATTAAAATCCCCCGCATTCAACCAAGCATGGCTATGGAGTTTCAAGGACTCCCACAATTGAGTTCGATGTTGAATATTAGGGCTAGCATAGATGGCTGAGAAAAGCCTGATGTTGGTTCCTACTAATCACGGCATGAATAATTTGTGGTGAGGTCACCAAAATATCAACACTAACCTGCTCTTGTCACCACAACATCCATATCCCTCTTGCAAACCCATGAGCATCCACACGAGTAGAAGCTGGAAACCCCAACTGATTCACCACTTGCACAGCTCTAGTAGTCCCAATTTTTGTCTCCATAATGACCAAAATCTGAGGGTCATGCATTCTTATCAACTCGTTTATATTACGGTAAAACTATTTACTACCCGTGCCTCTACAATTCCATACCATGCCTTTCATTATAACTAAAAGATACCCTACCAGACAGCTACACTATTTGCATAGAACTAAACCAAGCCAAAACCCAACCAAGAAACCCTAGCCTGATAGTAGGGTGTGAAGAAACCCTAACTCGAGATCAAGGTAGATAGAAACCCTAGCCCAAGAGCAGGGTAGATAGAAACCCTAGCTCGACTGAGCAGGGAAGATAGAAACCCTTAAATGAGATGAGATTTGCCATCATTGAGAGAGCATACCTTTGCCTACTCCCTCATCATGCTAGCAGGGTGTGAAGAAACCCTAACTTGAGATCAAGGTAGATAGAAACCCTAGCCCAAGAGCAGGGTAGATAGAAACATAGGCAAAATAATTTGAAAATAATGGCAGGGATCCTCATCTCATTTGGAAATCAAAGACTTCAAGACCTAGACTTTAGCTACACATTGCAAATACATTTTTCCTTTGTATGAAATATGAACTAATTTCTTCAAGTTATGTTTCTATTCTATGAAGGGCATAATTTATCTTCTTCGAAGCCATAAGAATTGTGATTTTAGTTGGGTGAAGATGTTTGGTAAAAATTCATATTAAATGCAGAAAATTTGAATAGGTCTTTATAAACGAATTGAATTGGAATAGTACTATATCCAATTCGATAAATATTCAGTTATATATAATTATAGTCTAAAAGACTAAAATACCCTTATTATTCATTTTTCTTACATAACTTTAGACTATAATAGCTTCAATAGCATGCATGCTATATTATTATTTTAAATTCAATGAGATTAAAATAGTAATTTGACGAGTATAAAATAATTCTGCAACCCTAAACATAAATGTTTCATCTCCTTGGCCTCCGTATTTTCAGGAAATTGTTAAGAGTTTCTTCTCCTCTTCTTCCTCCTCCCTATAATAATGTTCCTCTTCTTCCTTCTTTGTTCTCTTTACTTTGATACAACAGTGGCTGCCAAAGGAGAGAAAAGTGGCAATTTTTATGTTATTTTGGGATTGAATAAGGAATGCACTTTGTAGGAGCTTAGTAACACATATAAGAAGCTCCGATTGGTTAAAATAAAACCTTTTGTCGCTCTTTAATGCCTTTTATTTATTTATTTTAACGATAACTCCAGTGTTGAAAATAGTTCTATTGGGTTCCTGGGTATCGTTATGAATGTTTGATTTTTGGGTAGAAGTTATATATGGGACAATCCTGGGCTTTGAGAAATGTGAATTTTCAATTATTCTTTTGTTCATACTACCCTTCAGGTTAAGGGTATTTTGCATATGCAAGATACCATCTCATCCCGCAAGGGGTTCTATTTTTATTTTAAAAATAAATAGATAAATCATATATTGAATTGGAATATTTTAACCAAATTTGAATAGGAACATTGTGTTTCACTAGTCGTCAGATATCAAATCTAATTCGGATAGTCATAATCTAGGAAGCACAGGTTTCGCGATTCTTAGATACGGCAATACGATATGAGTACGACGATACGACAGAAATTATGAAAAACAATTAAGTTTTACCTTAGAGTGCCGTATCCGATACGACGATACAGGTATGACGATATGGGTACGTTTGCATTTTCAAAGTATCCGTGCTTCCAAGGTCATAATCAAATCAATTTTGGAGAGTGCTATATTCATTTACAGCCGACGGAATAGAGTAGTGGACTCTAAGATGGGAATGAGAGGCTGGTTAAGGCTAGGCCCATTAAGTGATTACAAAAATGCTTGGCCCAATTAAAATTGAATTAAATATTTAAACCTGGGCTTGGCTTAATAATCATAGCATCATGCAGGCCTGCAGATCCAGGCCCTTAATTCCTCGGTGATAAGAAGGCGATATTTCAATGTTCACGATTAAGGATATTTTTGGTTCGTATTCATCTTTCTCTCTAATTTTTTTTGTAATCTTGATTTTTCTTGAAGCTCATTTTCGTTTGATCTTCAGAGTATCGAAAAAACGATTCTTCTTTCACTTTGTTTTTCAGGTTCAACGCGAAACGCAGGCACTGGCGCCGTACGAAGCTAGGGTTTTGAGGTGGATTCTCCTTTTTCTTGTCTATTTAGGATTTTAGTTGTTGCAAGACATGAAATTCGAATAATATTTTCTTTTCGTACATTAATCTGTTGGGAACTCGAGAGATTCCTTTAGCAGAAATTTTAACGAAATTAATGTTTGTTCTTAGTTTCTTCTTATATGGAATGATGGATTAGACTTAGTTATTTCTTATTCTGACTCAATGATGATGTCTAGTTTGATTTTTTGGTTTTTATTCGTTTTAAAACATTGCTGTGAACGCATGTGCGATGCACGCGAGTGTACAGTTCTGATGATTGTAAAATAGTGGACGAAATGACCAGCTTGAATTCCATAAATTTGATATTCAATACATCGAATATACGTATAAAAATAAATTACAAACATAACCAATTAATCACTTCCAAAATCTTCAGTAACATACACTTATATACAATGACTACAAAGCATAGGACAAATATTATGCAATTGTTAAGATTTAATTAGAAAAATAAAAATCCAAACAAATTGATGTTACTGAGAAAAGTTATTAAAAATTAAAGAGAGAATGCTCTGGCTATAGCCAGAGATGATCCTAAGTTGGTAAGACTTAGGAGTTAAGTTAAGAGATAATATTTACATTTATTATTCTTAAAATTATTTCTATCAAATTCGTAGCCCGGGATGCATATGACATATCAGAACCATTTTGTCCTTTTTTTCTCCTCATATGATGGCTATCCTTCATAATTCCAGGTGCGACATCCCTATAAAACTAGAGACTTGTTATCTTAATGGAATAACTTCCATTCTCATCCTCCAATTATTTTGCACTATAAGAAACATTGACTGAGGCGAGGATTGGCAGATAGATGTAGGTGCAGGCATAAACATAGCCGTGGCGACCACATGGCAACCGAGGTCCGACAACATTGTAGAGATCTTGGATAGGAGATCCGGTCGATTCGTCCATGTAATCTCTATGGCAGTGTGCTCCATCGATACATCTCTTGGCCCCCACCACCTTCCTCAAGCATGTTTGAACCTACTAAACGCTCCATTTTTTTTCTCCCAATATCTAGAGCCTGTAAAAATTAAAACAAATACAATATAAAATAGGGAGAAAGAGAGAGATAATATAAATAGATAATACAAAGAGAGAGAGAGAGAGAGCTTCTAAATTCCCTTTGCATACGTACCACTCGACTTTGCTTTCATCCCAAGTGTGCTTGCTTCTCTTATCCTCTTTACAATGTCCAGTGTGCAAATCTATTGAGGGAGATATCATCAAAGCTCTTGATGATAAATTAATCCAAACCCAAATCTGGGAAAAAATTACTTCTCAAATCATTTTTCACCGGATAAGAAAAAAATAGAGCAAAACATTCACAACTTCGGAGATAACAAACGATCATCAAAGAAAACAGAGAATTTTAAGAAAAATGTAGATAAGAAAAGAATAAAAATGAACCTTCTAGGCTGTGAAATTGCTACGCCCAAATGGTTTGAGGTACACCTGCATAAATGTGCCCACTTAATGCCCAAATCATTGGTTGTATCATTCTTGGTGTACCCATGTCATACCAAATAAAATTGATGGGTTCACCAATTATGGTATACACGTGATGTATTTTATCATTACATGTTAAAATGGGTGGGATGTATCATCCCCTATGTGCATAATTCACAGCCAAATTCAATAAGTGGGGTGTACCAAATTTTTGGTGAACCCACTTTACATCAATTCCAAGGTGTGGTGTGTACCCAACATGATACACCTGGTCCCACCTATTCTCAAATGTTTCTCACACACTCTCTCCCTATCAGTAGTTCATTATCTATTAGGGGTGTATCATGCTTGATACACCCCACCTACACCCATGCCTCTAACGACCTCCACTCTCACGTAACCTAATTCCTATCCTCTCTCTCTCTCTCTCTCTCTGCGTAAACCAGCCAAACCCCCAAATTCTCTTTTCTTCAAGAAAATTCCAGATTTGTAATTCCAAACCCCCAAGATTCCCAAATAATAGGGATAAGAAAACAATACCCTTTGCTTCCATTATCTTAAATATATAGATTTGAATAAGTTCTTGAGATCTAAATAAGTTCTAAAGATCAAATATATGGTAACAAATGGAAAGAACTTATTAGTTCGGAGAACCCTCACCCATGGAATAAGTTCTAAAGAAAATCAATCTAACAATCATTCTCTCATTTTAATAGGAGGGATGTTCATGGGAGGGGGGCTTTCTGTTGCGCATTTTGAATAGTTTATTGTTATTGTTATTGTTATTGTTATTATTATTATTATTGTTGGTTAAAGAAAAAAAGAGAGTAGTCAGACTCCATTCTAAATGCATGCAATCTTACATTATTAAGTGTTTTATAATTGCACTTTACTTGATTATTTACATAGTTGCTTTTGACATATATGCATGGTTTCTCCCAGAATTTCTGTTCACAGTCACTCATTTGTACTTCCTTTGTCCTCAGGCTTTATACCTTTGTTCATTTCCAACTGTGTGCAAGCACGAAACGAGAATTCCTGTTGTATTTTTCAGAGTTTTTCGGTAACTTTCTTGGACTGTTACCATACATCCTTTATCCATTACATTAATCTTTCTCATTAATTAAACCAGTATTGCCTTAATTTTTATTTTTTTATTTTTATGGTAGTTACTTTTTTCCTTGTTCTTACCATCTTTAGTTTCCATGAGGCATCATATATGAATTTTGATTTTACATTTGTTAGCAGTGACCGTCGAGTTATATCTTATGCTTATTTGGAATTTGAATATTATTTTGTGCCTATATTATGGCTTATTTGTTAGTAGATCAAGCTTTGTGTATCTTTTGTTCATGCCCTTCTTTTTCTTTTGTGGTCGAAAGAGGGGAAGGAAGCAGAGGGAAGTTTCGGGACACAAACCCAGTGTGGGGGGAAGGGTGCAAGGCCTCTCAGTTTTGAAGCCATGTGGACCAAGCATATGGGGTGTAAAGAAACCATCTAAGAAGTTTAGTCTCAGAGGGAATGGGTCTCATATGTTACATGTATATCAAAAGCTAGGAAAGTTAGCAGTGCTCTGAGAACGTGGAATAAAGAGGTCTTTGGAAATATTAGCAAGAAAATAAAAGAAACCAAAAACCACATAGCAGAACTGAAATTTAGAGTTGGGCCATCGCATGGAAAGGAGTTAGATTATCTCCAAAAGAGTTAGATGATCTTCTCATAAATGAGGAAATACACTAGACCGTGAAATCAAGTTTATATTGGCTTAGATGGGATGACAGAAACACGATGTTCTTCCATGCAAGTAAAGTAACAAGGAGACAAATAGGATTCTGGAATTGTGCTGGGCGGATGAAAGTAGGATTAAGATAGAGAATGAGATTTTTTTAGTAAATTATAATTAATTTATTGTCAATGCTTTTCCTATCCTTGCACCTAGCTTTGGATCCCCAAATTTTTAGATTCATATAAATGAAACTATCAGAGGAAGCAAATAGCTTACTTAATAAGTCATTTGAGGAAGATGAGAAAAGAACTGCAGTTTTCCAAATCTGATATTCTGATCTTTGGAAGCTCCTGGGTCTGATGAATTTTTGGGTATGCTTTATTAGTTAAATTGGGACAGTGGGCAAAGAAACGACCTGAGCTGCTCTAGATTTCCTTAATACAGTATATCTATTGAGAAGGCTTAACAAAAACAGTTAGTGTTAATCCCATGGTTCAAAATATCGGTATCGGTCGTCGTATCGGTTAGCTCAAAATAGGATACGTATCGGCGTATCGGTACCGTATCGGTTGGATACGGCGTAAAAATTCAGGATACGCTAAAAAAAGCTTGGATACGCAAGGAAAACTTAGATACCTTGCATAAAACCTCTTTTAATACAAATATAAGCTAAAAAAAAATTAAATGAAGACCTTCAACTACATTTATAATTATACATATGAGAGTTTAAAAATTTATAAGTCAAAAAAGACGTGCGCGTTGATAAATATGCATGAAAATACAAACAATAATCAACCAAGTATAAGAAATATAATCTAGAATTAATCATCATAAGTATATATCAACTTAGAGTAGAAAATTTAAGTTATCTATACTTAACATTCAGTGATTATCCATTTTAATTGTTTTAGATATCTAAAGAACTTATGAATACACATTAAAGTTGATAACTAATTGAAATTTAGCAATTTAGTTTCCAAACCTATTTCTATCTGCAATTGACAAGCTCGATGTTTTTTCAGGACTTAATCAATATGGAAAGATGAGGAAATTGTTGAATTATCGAAGACCCTACATCAAGATCAAACGAAGATGACTGTAATTTTATTTGACTGTGAAGTGGATGTAAATATAATTTTTTTTTTTATGTAAACAAGCAGGGCTTTTGTTCAATTTTTTTATTTTTTATTTTTGATGTAAACAAGCAGGATGACTGTAATTTTATTTGGTAGTTGTTAGTTGTTAGTCTATACTCTGTTTGTTTGGGCTTTTTATGATTCACTATTTGTGAATCCTCATTTTTTAATGAAATTATTTTTTATCGATAAAAAAAAATGTAAACAAGCGGGACTTCTATATCTATTGAGTGGTGTTCAGGTGATTACAAGCTTAATAGGGTTAATTTTTTTTTTTAAAAAAAAAAAACAACCAAGGTTAGATTGTTGAACCCCAAGGGTTAGTGAATCTGAAGCACAGTTAATAGGAGTTAAAAGGGACACGTTGACAAGTGGGTGTGATTTTTTTAATAGGGTTATGATTATTATTATTATTTTTAAAACCTTGGGAGAGTTCAATCACACTTATTGACTGTCCCTTTTAACTCCTATTAACTGTAGTTAAGATTCACAAATCCTCAGGGTTTAACAATCTAACCTTGGTTTTTAGAAAAAAAATACATATATGATGTGTCCCCTTTTAACTCCCTTTGACTATGATTAAGATTCACTGACCCTTAGAGTTAAAGCATCAAACCTTTGTTTTTAGAAATAAAAAATAAAAAAATTAATGTGTCCCTCCCTTTAACTGTGGTTAAGATTCCCTAACCCTTAGGCCTTAGGGTTAAAACATCTAATCTTAGTTTTTTGGAAAAAAAATTTAACGTGTTACCTTTAACTCTCTTTAACTATGGTTAAAATTCAATAACCCTTGAGGTTAATGCATCTAATCTTGATTTTTAGAAAAAAAATTAACCATAATGGTTAAAACTTATTAACCATAGTTCAAGAACTGTTAAGGCAATGTAAGGGAGGTTAAAAAAAAAAAAAAAAAAAAAAAACTATTTATAAATAATTACCTTTTGGTAATTAATCAATCATTATGGTATTTTTTCGTAAAAGACCGTTACCACTTTACCAATTCCTATTCGTAACATCAGAGCTCGATATCAAACGAACAAAAAAAGAAAAACAGAGGAAAGAGAGGAGAAGAGAAGAGAAGAGGGGAAGAGCCGAAGGGGAGACTCACCCTCGGCAACGGCGATGGCGACGGCGACATCGACGGCGACATCGACGGCGACGGCGGCGGCTACAGGTTCTTCCTTCCCCCTTTCTACTTCTTCTTCCTCCTTTCTCCTCTTTTCTTCCTTCTTGCTCCTCTTTTTTTTTTCTTTTTTCCTTCTTCTATTGCAGACAAGTGAATCCTATAGGATTTCACGAAAAAAAATCACAGCAAAAAGAAAAGGAAAAAAAAAAAAAAACCCACTGTAAAACGGATGCGTATCGCATGTATCGGTGCGTATCGGTACCGATACGTCCGATACGGATACGATACGCTGTATTTTTTTTATTCCGGCGTATCTATGTATCGGTAGGCTGAAAAACCGGTACGTATCGGCCCGTATCGGCCGATACGTCTCGATATTTTGAACTATGGTTAATCCTGAAAACGATCAATCACAAGACTACAAGTCAATATAGCTACGAGTCTGTAATTTTGTGTCTTTGATCATTGCTAACACTGTTGAATAGGATCAGATTAGTGTTGGATGAGTTAATTTGTCTAGCCCTAAGTGTATTCATCCCAGGAATAAAAATTCAGGAAAATATTATAGTAGCTGACAAGTTACTCCACAATCTTAGAAGAAGAAAAAAAAAAGGGGAATAGAAAAATTGATGGGGATAAAGTTAGATATGAATAGAACATATGATCGAATTGAGTGTCTTGTTAAGAGTCATGGAAGAGATGAGGTTCAGCTCTCATTTTTTTTTTGATCGGTAAATCAAAGTATATATAAATATTAAAGCGCTAGAACAACAAGAAAGAGTTCACAAGAATGTGAACTCAATAGACAAGCAAAAACATAGATGGAAAGTATTAGTATAGAAAGCAAAATATCTCCCTAGCAGAAAGCGAAGTAGGATGCTTGACTGTCACACAAGGATACCCAAAAGCTCCTCTGAGTCTTTCCCATCCCACCGAATGGAACACCATTCCAACACCATGAAGCGGATGCAAGAGCATAAATGAAGAGAGGAAGAATGAGAGTTATCGAACACTCTCTTATTCCTCTCTTTCCAAATAGACTATGCTATAGCACTTGGGAGCAACGGCCATATTGCCGTTCGAACCCCAATCTCACTTAACAAAAACCAACAAGATAAGAAGCTTTGAAAGGATGAAGGAAAGATCCACTCTACACCTACTCGGGGGAGGAAAAACCCTCCACACCTCTTTCGCGATAGAATAATGCAACAGCAGATGGTCCATTGATTCTCTCGCTCAGAGGCACATGAAACAACGATTAGCCATCCTCCACCCTCTACTTTTCAAATGATCACATGTCAAAATTTTAATCAATGCGGCATTCCAAAGGAAAAAAGATACCTTGGATGGAATACTGGGATTCCACACCACCCTACGAGGAAAGGAGCTGACAGGAAAAGACTCTAAGGATTGTAATATTGATCTAACTGATAATCGTCCATTGTTGCCTCTAGACCAAATCCGAACATCTCTACCCTGAGGCTGAACATGATAAGATGCTAGACGCTCTAGTAGCCTACCTATAGAACCTCCACTTCCCAATCGTTAAGATCACGCTCAACACCGGACACCACACCACTCCATCCTCACCCATTTGGAAGTAGTCCCCCCAACCATAGTCACCAAGTATGGGTACAGGTATTAAACGACAATGATACGTTCGGGAAGTATGGGTTTTAACGGTAAAACATGGGAAAATTACGGGGAGTTGAAAATAATAATAAATAATTTAATATATATATATATATATATATATATATATATATAAACATAATATTAACTACTAATCATTTAACTCATAATTTAAGCTTACACAGTTGCAAAACGAAGGCAACCACACAAGATTTAAACCACATAGATGCAAAGGATAAGGAGGAATACCCCTTCCCAATATGTACATAAACTGAATAACTCATATACCCCTAGACATGAAGCTCCAAAAAGCATCACAAGATGGTTTACGCGTTCAAAGAATTCTGCGTATGAAAAATGGGTGACTCTTGGGTAGAATCGAAGCTAGTCTCTCCTAGTCCTAGCCAAGGAGATAAACCAGACATTGAAGGGGAATAACCCGAGAGAGAGAGAGAGAGAGAGAGAGAGAGAGACTTATCATTGCTGGAGAGATGTTCCACCGGAGAGCAGCTGAGTGAGAGACGAGAGAGTTGAGACTTGAGACCAGAGCGAGAGACGAGGTATTGACGTTTTGCCCTAACACATCGTCTCGTAACTCGTAAAACACGTTTTAACCTTCTTTTTTTGGTTAAAAAAAGTTTTAAACGCGTATAAAACGGAGTACGCGTTTAACACGCGTTTAAAACGTATTTTAAAGTTTAAAACGTATTTTAAAGTTTAAAACGGCAAACACGTTTAAAATGACGACCCCCTCTAAAAGTTTTAAACGCGTTTTAAACGGGTACTTTGTGACTATACCCCCAACAAGGGCTTCCCTATCCTTTGCCAGAAGGAAGATGTTGCTAAATTCATTTTGGAATTTCATTGGACAACACCAGACATCCTTCCAAAATCTAACCTCGAAGCCACAACCAACTTTAAAGCTGGAGTTATGTGTTACCAAGTCGGCAACAGCCATAGTCCCCTTTCAAAACCCTACACCATGAGCGCCTTTAACCAACCGCTGGACACAACTTGAGATCTCACCGAGTGTCTGGCCACTATGACGGCCCGCCACAAACTCTCCCTCTTCTCTACAAACCTCCAGACCATTTTCCTAATAATGTCTTATTCACCTAAACAAGCGATTTTAGGTTCACACCTCCACCCTCCTTTGACCTACAATTCTTACGCCACTAGATGATACTTAAACCTATCATGTCGACCATTCCAAAGAAAGTTTCTCTGCGCTTTCTATAGAGCAGCCGCTATCGACTGGGGTAGTGTAAGGATGGACATGTAATAAGCGGGTGAGCTGTTCAGGGTACTTTTGATGAGTGTTAATTTCCTGCCTTTCAACAGAAGTGTCGCTTGCCACCCTGAATGTCTATTAGCAAACCATTCCAAAATTGGGGGCCACACCACTTTAGATTTGAAACCAGCCCCCAATGGCATGCCTAAGTATAAAGAAGGAAGACTCCTCACTCTACACCCAAGACAGGGCGCTAATTGTTCGATATCCGGGACATCACCAATCTTCATAATCTCTGATTTACTTAAGTTGATTCTCAAGCCAGAGACTACTTCGAAACATCTAAATATGGATCGAAGATTGACTAGGTTTTGGCACAATGCATCGCAAAAGATTAGGGTATTATCCGCTAACTTGAGACGAGAGATGTGTAGCTGGTCCTTACCGATAACAAATCTATCAAATAGTGGCTTGTCAGCTTTTGCAAGCATCCTGCTCAAGACTTCTGTGACTATGATGAAGAGACAAGGGGAGGGGATCCCCCTGTCTCAGACCCCTAGAGCTCTGAAAGAAACTTGTCGGGCTGCCATTGACAAGAATGGAGAATGTCACAGATGAGATACACATTTTCATCCAAATTTGCCATTTTATCCCAAAACCCATCCTTTGCAACACATAATCCAAAAATTCCCAATTAACAATAAGCCTTCTCAATGTCAATTTTGCAAACAAGCCCTAGAGTATTCGACTTTATCCTCTCATCGATACATTCATTGGTTAGAAGAATACCATCTAAGATTTGTCTGTCCCCCACGAATGTACCTTGTTGTGGAGAGATGAGAGAACTCATTACCTTCTTTAATCTAGTCGGGAGAACTTTCGAAAGGATTTTATATATGCTACTCACAAGGCTAATTGGTTGGAAATCGTTCAGATCTACTGCCCCTGATTTGTTTGGAATCAAGACTACAAAAGTATAATTGATCACTCTATCGAAGGTCCTTGAATCATAGAACTATTGCAGAACCTCAAGCACATCACTTCTGACTCTCTTCCAACATGCTCTATAAAAGTTGATGGTGAAGCCATCAGGACCTGGAGCTTTATCCCCCTCCCCAAATCGCGAATGGCACTCAAAACCTCCTTTGGCTGAAATGGGCCTTCTAGGGACTCTCTCTGCTCAGGGGATAACACCTCAAACGACATCTCATCTATCAAAGGACGCCAAGATTCTCTCTGTGTAGAGCTCTGAATTGGATGAGACTATGCTGCTCTCAATCTCATCCTTTCCCTCCTTTCAATCTCCCTGGACTTTCAATTTGGCAATAAAGTTCCTTTTTTTTAATGGGAATTAGCCATGCGATGAAAGAACTTAGTATTCCGATCTCTCTCTTTCAACCATCTAGCCCGAGCCTTTTGTTTCCAACTAATCTCTTCCATTCTCAGCACCTTTGCATACTCTATTTTTTTTTGCCTCCTTAGCCCGAATCTTGCCCTCAGAGAGATCTCTTGACTCCTCTGTGATATCTAGGTCCCCTATCTTCCTAAGTATCATGGCCAGTTGAGATTGGACATTGCCAAAAGTTTCCTTGTTCTAGATCTTCAAACTGCTTTTAGTTGTTTAAGCTTTAAGCCAAATCGAGTGCTAGTAGAACCCCAGAAGCTCTTAGATTTCTAGATGACAGATACTAACTCTTGGAACCTCTTGTCCTCAATCCACTTATTCTCAAATTTAAAAGGAGTGGGACCTCCTCTAAAGGAACCTGACATCAATCCCATTGGGAAATGGTCTTAGGTGGGTCTGGGGAGACCTCTTGAATATGATAAGGATAAATGGCTTCCCACCTCGTGCTCACCAGGAATCTATCCAACCTGCTTGCTACCACGTGTGACCACCAAGTGAATTGCACACCTCTCAAAGGGTAATCTATGAGGCTATGGCAATGAATGAAGTCACCAAACCTTCTCATTTTTGCATTGACAGTGCACCCCCCCTTTTCTCTCATTGGAAAATTGAATGCTATTGAAATCCCCTCCCAAACACTAGGGAGCATCCCATCTTACACTCACATCATCCAATTCAGTCCAGAACTCCTTATCATTTACTCCTCCCGAAGGCCCATAGACCCCCGAAAAAACCCACGTACAGTCCTCTCCCACCTCCCTACACAGGATCAAAATCGAGTAGGCTCCCAATTCAGACTCTTAACACTTTAATTCGCTATTTATCCCAGACCAACATAATGCCCCTGGAGGCCCCTAGGGATGGAATAAATGTCCATTCCACCCCCCTGAGACCCCAAATTTCACTAATCAAGCTCTCTTGGATAGTCTCCATCTTAGTCTCTTGGATGCATACGATAGTCGGCCTCTTAGATTTCACCAACTTCTTTAATGCTTTCCTTTTTACTTCCTGCCTAAGCCCCTAATATTCCAAGATATGATAGATAGATCCATCATTTAAGAACTGAGAGACCCCTTGTTGACCTCGGACTATGCGGACCACCTCTCGAACTCGATCTATAATAGTTGACACTGTACTCCAGTCTCCTTAACTCCATTGCTGAGGTTCTCCCATGGCCTAGTGTGACGTTGGTTTTGGGGTGATTACCCCGTTATCCCTTCCCCTATCAAGCCTCTAAAACAAAGCTCTAGCCTTGACCTCGTGCCCCTCATAAGACAGACCTAAAAACTGACTGATATCCTCTAATTGGCTTAGGTCCCCCTTGGGACCTTTATCCAACACCCCAATTAAGGCAGCTGAAAGGACCTCGCCATCCAAAGGCTTAGGGCAGCCAAGCGGATTTGAGTTCAAAGGCACTGACACTGGACTAGTAGCGCCCTCAATTGGATAACCATTACCCGCCCAAGTATTATCCCTAACCCCGATTCCAATTTCCTCATTTAGTTGTGGTATCAGACGTCTGGGAGAATACAACAATGACTTTTGTTCCGCACTATGTGAGCATATTGAACTTCCCCTACCATCCTTATCTTGTGGTGGGATAAGGTGGGTAGGAGAAGAAGAGGGTGTAGTCATAGCTGGCGAGGGAAGAGAAATTGGGAAATCATACCCGAGCTCTGCAAAACCTTGAGATGGAGATTGTGATGAGGTAGTATCCCCTTTCGAGTTGAGTGTGGACTGATTCTTTACGTTTCCTCCCAGCATTGCTCCCGCAAAAAAAATTGGTGTTTGATTCATGGACTGTCATACAATTAGCGTACTGTGATTTGGCCCTTCAGTACCCCACCCATCATTATTGACTACCTCTATGGCACAAACAGTTGCTGACTTGCTAACTCCTCTGATCTTTCCTCTAATTGCAAACTCTTGGCCCTGGAAACCTCACCCCCATCTGGTGAATTCGTATTACTGGTTTCTGAATCAGAGGATGTCCTTCTCACTTCACAGGACATATTTGATTGGTCTAAATCCTCCCCCCGAACTACAAGAAAACTCCCCACTACTCATGGCAAGACCCCTGAAACCTCAACTCCCCACTACTCATGGCAAGACCCCTGAAACCTCAACTACCTTTTCTTCAGAACATACCTCTGCAGAAGAAGAAGAAGAAGAAGGTTCTGGATTTGAGGACAAATTCCGAAAGGGTCACTATCCTTACCTGAAGCTCGAGCTTGCACTTCCTCCTTGTTCGCCCGCTCGAGCAATCATGAGCTTGACCTTGCACTTCCTCCTTGTTCGCCCATTCGGCATAAGCCCGTGAGACAAACACCCTAGGCTCTGCCCGACTATGGGCCCTATCAGGACTCATGGGCCCAACAAGATTAAGCTCCGCTCAAACCCAAGCCACAAGGCGAACCTAGATGGCGACCTTGCACTTCCTCCTTGTTCGTCCATTCGGCATAAGCCCGTGAGACAAACACCCTAGGCTCTGCCCGACTATGGGCCCTATCAGGACTCATGGGCCCAACATGATCCCCATAAGATTAAGCTCCCCTCAAACCCAAGCCACAAGGCTTGTAATCACAACCCATCTGTTCTAACTCCATAAGCGGGCCCACCGGGTAATCCAGATGCTCAACACATGGAGGGTTGTGATGCAATAGGAAAGGGGAAAACCCTCTCGATGCCCTAATTTCATCACCACTATCCCCAACTCCATTTCCAAACAATTGCGAGGACAACTCAGAGGGTGCAGTCCTCTGCGCCCCAATCTTTCCCCTTAAACTCCTTCTGACAGTTCTCTCCTTATTCCGGCGTGTTTTCCTACCCTTTGACCGACGACGGAGCCTTGTGAAAACAAATCTCTGTTTAGAAATTAGAAGCTACCTCATCTGACTGTACGACCATCTGTGTTTCTGTAGGAGGCCTACCAAATAGAAAGCTGGGCCCCATAGCCTTTGGTATAACTTCTGCAGAGCCTGCCTACCTTGTAGCATAGACTGATTAACCTGCCCCTGGGAGTCTGGGACAGTGGAGCCTTCACTGATCCAGATGGACATATGCATAGTCGCATATGGACGAATGATCGGATGTCTCTAGGTCTTTATGGGCTTTATCCACTCCTACTGATGCGACATGGAGGTGGCCACCAGTTTTGCGCTTCGACATCCACCTGTTTCGGCTAAGGTGATTTTTTTTTAACTTACTCGCCTTCGATCTCCACTGTTTATTTTTGAAAGTTTGTTTCATTGGTTCGATTTGATGCGACAGTGGAAGAGTGAATGCCTGCGTCTGCACCTTGCTCGATGTTTGCATCTTTTGGAATGTTGGGCCCTTAAAACTCTAGGTTTGCAGTAAACCCAGCAAAGCCCCACTTTCCGCTTCCCAGAAGTGCTCCCCTCCTTCGTACGAGCCATTAGACGGTATTGTGGTGCTAGAAGTGTTGGATGGAAAGACCCTGGGATGGGTTGTTTCATGGCTGTGTGCGGGTTGACTGCCACGTAGCCCTAACTTCATATCTTTAACCCAGTGTCTTTCGAGCTCAACAAGGTTAGGTGGCTCGAACCAGTCGTCTTCCAAAACTGAAATTTTAACCAAGAAGGAGGTTCCTCTATCTGGGACATGGATAACTCTAGCATTTTCAGCCAATTGAGCTTGTTTGATTTTGATCCTAGCTTCTCCCAGATAAGAACGATTCACCATCGAAGGGGGAACCTCCATCAGCCCACCATAGACTTTTCCAATGCTAGCGAACGTTTCCCTCCTCCATAAGTGGAAGGGCAGACCCCTCAAGCCCAGCCAAAAAGTAGAGGATAGTTGATCTTCTAGTAACACATTCACCTTTGGCCACCATCTTATTGCTCGAATAATCCCTCCACCTTGAATCCCAAAGGGGTACATACATCGTGCTGCTTCAGTATTTCGAAGCACCAATACTCCCTTGTCCTTGCCCATTGAAAGGGAAAAATCCCGTACATGCCACACGTCTGTAGCTGCTTAGCTGGTAGAGGAATGTTAGCAAAACTCCACCTGTGAATGAGTCTGAGGGGGCGGGTGTGCACCCTGAAATAAGCTCCGATGATAAAGTCAGTATAAGGCACAAGCACATGAACATATGAACATAATAGTATAGAGATACTTATCGTGAGGTTACTGGGTATATGCACTTGAGGACGAGCTCTGGTGCTATGTTCTGGAGATTGTAGCTCAGGAGGCACAAAGAATATGGCTTAGACAAGACAACGTAGCTCGTATAAGGCACAGACAACGTAGCTCTGACAAGGCACAGACAACATAGCTCTGATGAGGCACCGACAACGTAACTCTGACCACGTAGCTCGGACAAGGCACAGACAACGTAGCTCTGATAACATAGCTCGGACAAGGCACAGACAACGTAGCTCTGATGAGGCACCGACAACGTAGCTCTGACCACGTAGCTCGGACAAGGCACAGACAACGTAGCTCTGACCACGTAGCTCGGACAAGGCACAGACAACGTAGCTCTGACCACGTAGCTCTGATAACATAGCTCGGACAAGGCACAGACAACGTAGCTCTGATGAGGCACAGACAACGTAGCTCAGACCACGTAGCTCGGACAAGGCACAGACAACGTAGCTCTGATAACATAGCTCGGACAAGGCACAGACAACGTAGCTCTGACCACGTAGCTCTGATGAGGCACCAACAGTGTTACCCAGGCACGTGGCACGGGTGCCAAGTGTCCAGGTGTCCAGAGGTGTCCGGCACGGCAAAGTCTATAAATTCCAATACGGCGGCACGGCTATATATAAATGTGTACAATATATTTATATTAAATATATATAGAGAGAGATCTTGACATGTAGAATTCATTAAGTATAATTTCAATACTAAATAAGTAAATGTTTTCTTCATTAAACAATCCTCCAAAATGAAAAGTATATCATCAATGTGTATCACAAAAAGGAAAAAACAGCAATTATTCAATTAGAACCATCAATTTGGTTCCCAGTGTTTTCTTCAGTAATAGAATCTAAGTCGATATTGGTATTTGACATCTCATCATCTTCAAAACTCATGCTCTCTAATACTGGATTATCAAGAGACAAATTTGCAAATTGAAGATCTGATGGCCCCTCTAAATTAAATTCATCCCCAACTGCATCCCAATACTTGCTAGGCCCTTCCACATAATGTTCATCTACTCTTGATAAGAGACGCAAATTCGAGTGGACATAGACAAGGTCTTATGCACGTTGTGACGTCAACCTATTTCTTTTAATGCTTGATATCATTCCAAAAGTGTTCCAGTTTCTTTCACAACATGAAGAAGAACAAGGTTGTCCCAATACCCTACATCAGGGGACAAGACACATATATTACTATATTAGTATATTACACTTTCATTTCAAACAATAAATAGTAAGCATAAAGTAATAAACATAAAGATAGTTGTACCTGAATGCAAGACTTGCGAGTGTGGGTGCATTAGATCCATGATTGCCCCACCATGCCAATGGATTTATTGTGTACCGTTCACTAAGGGCCTCCCATCGTCCAAAATTACCGATTGCGGCAGCAAACTTTCCATATTCCTCACGGACCTTACGAAGCATAGTTACACTTGAAAATAGTCTCTCAAAACATGCATTTCTTCCTTCTGAAATTTCTTCATCAAGATTTGGAGGAACTCGGCCAATTCCTTCGGCTAACCACTCATTGTTATAATATTTAGGATTCAATGAATGAGCAAGGCAATGCAACGGAGTGCTACTTTTATTCCACCTTCTCACCAATACTTCGTGCACCTCATCATAAAATTTGCTCTCATCTGAAAGGGTATTTTTCTTTTCATGCCTAAATACCCTTTTTCGAATTTCTTCAATCATTGAGTCCCATTTTTGATAAACCAAATGGAGCATAGGAGTATAGTATCAGCAATTCGAAGCATTGAAACAATTGGTTTACTTAACTCTAACAAATACTCCACATTATCCCACCACAAGTCACTAACTAAAATGTCTTTGATTTTTTGTGCCTTCTGAGAATCTTCTTCTCTATAAAATCTCCAACTCTCATTAATAACCATACGTTGCAAAGCTGACTTTACCTGAAATATTAATTTATCATTAATATCATAATTACTAAAAAATATTAAAAGAAATAAATAAATAAAATTAAAATTACCTGAACAATTCGCTTGACCAAAATCAATGTAGAAGCAAATCTTGTTTCTGTCACACCAAGAAGTTTTAACTTTGAATACTTGTTGTAAATTGTAAATGCAGCACTATGGTTTACAACAAAGTTTCTTATCAATTTAGCTTCTTCATCAATTTGCCCAATCCACTTAAACTGCTCGTACCTTTCTGACATGTCTTTATCTGGAGTACATATGTTCTTCAGTGCCAAATTGAGAGTATGAACTATACATGGTGTCCAAAAGATAGATGGATGCTTTGCTTCCACTCTTAAGCCTGCTGCCCTACATACAGCAGCATTGTCTGTTATCAATTGTACCGCATTTTCATGGCCAACTTCAGAAATAACCTCCAAAAATAATTTCCCAACATATTCCGCTGACTTAACTTCTTCTGTTGCATCTACAGCTTTTAAGAACACTGGGCCATTCTCTGACGCTGTCATAAAATTAATCAAGCTTCTTTTCCTATTAGAATCAGTCCAACCATCACTAACAATTGACACGCCTTTACGAGTCCAAGATTGCCGAATTGATTTTAGGTGTAACTCAACATTTGCTTTCTCGGCTTGCAATAAAGTAGTCCTTAATCTATCATATGTAGGCACTACATATCCCTTCAATTGACTATCACATGCATGCTTGATCATTTTTCTGAAATATGGAGACCTAATCAAGTTAAAAGATAAACCACTAGCATAAAATGTCCGAGCTATCAAGTGATCAAGTTCATCCCATGCTACGACATCAAAAGATTTTGATATGCTATTATCTCCTTTTCTTTTTTTCCCAAAATCTTCAAATTTCGGTAATGGTATATTAGCACTTGAACCACCACTTGCTTCTTTCAATGCCTTTTTTGTTTGTGCCGCATCCTCCATCTTATGAAACTTTTCTAACATATCATCATCAACAGATGAACATTGTCTAACTCCACGATTAGGGATTAATAATAAATGTCCTTTCACCCGATAATAATTCCCTTTAAAACAAGTGTTGCATAATTTGCAACGAAGGTTGCAATTTCCTCCTCCACCTTGCATCTTTCCTAAATTTTCCATAAATTCCCACAAAGGCCCCTCTGAACCTTCTTTATTAGCCATCTACAAAAAAGAGAAAAAATTCCAAACAGATTCATCAATATTTGTTTTAATAATCAAATTAATTAAGCAAATAGATTGTATGCTTGCTCATTCTATGTTAGTACAATAAAGCACTTCAGTTCACAACAGTAATTTATGAATTCCAGAACATATGGCAGATTTCAAATTCCATTAAAATTTAAAAGAGAGACCCGGGACAAATGAATGGCCTACTACCATTAAAAAAATAAAGAGAGAACAGAAGACTGAAGAGTGACATAATGGGATAGACCAACAGATCCCCCTACAATTGCCCGGGGGGGTGGCAGGGGGGCGTAATTTATGAATTCATACACTTTATATTATTTATTTATTTATTGGGAAATTTTAGATTTTTTTTAATAAAAAAATATATATATATATATTTTTTTTGTAGGATCGCCCACCTAGAGGGGCGAATAGGCGAAGCCTTGACTAGACTGCGCCACATGTCTTATAATGGGTGGAGAAGTCAAAATCATGGGCCCCATGATGGCCCATGATTTTGACTTCTCCACCACTTGTCACCTATTCAATGGAACCCCGAGACAAGCCCTTTCTGGCTTTGCCAGAGACAATCCAAAGCCATAAAAGGGATAGAGAGAGAAGGGAGTCGGGGAAAAGATACGGTCCTACACTCTTTACTCCCTACTGTCTTAAAAAAATAATAATAAAAAGAGTGGACAGCAGACCGGCAGACCAAAGAAATAAAAAATAAAAAACATGAAAAAGCATTGTTCGCATATTAAGTCGGGAGAGAGACTCTCTGTAACTTTACTCATTATAAAAAACGGAAACCAGTTCTCTTTTAACTTTACTCTTTATAAAAAAAAAAAACGAAAGAGAAAACAGTACCGATTTCGCATATGATGGAGGAGAGGAAGAGGGAAAGTGCGAGTGTGACTGTGTGAGAAGCAATAGAGGAGAGGAAGAGGGAGAGTGCGACTGTGCGAGCAACAATAGATCAGAGGAGAGGAAGATCAGCATACCTGGAGCAGACGATAGAGGAGAGGAAGAAAATCAGGTATGTTCTTCTTCGTCCAGCCTTCTTCGCAGACCTGTAACTCTGTTCTTCTTTGTTTTTTACACTCTTTTTTGTTTCTTTTTCTCAGACCGTAAAGAAGTCTTCTTAAGAACAATTTGTTTCCAAAATCTTCTGCCAACGAGTCTTCTAATCTCCGTTTTTATTTCTATTTTTGGAGATCTGACCCCTATAGAACCCACTTTCTAAAAACTAAAAAGCCCTAAAAAAAGAATTATCGTCAATTTTTTTCCGTCTTTTGTGGACACGTATTATAGACGTGCCATCAAGCCGTATCGCATGAGGGATTCTTCACGGCACGGCATGGACACGTTCCTAGCCGTGTTGTGCCGTGTCCAGCCGTGCCGTGTCGTGTCCAAGTGTTGGCACTTCAAAATTTGCCAAATTTGCCGTGCCTGGGTAACACTGGGCACCGACAACGTAGCTCTGACCACGTAGCTCGGACAAGGCACAGACAACGTAGCTCTGACCACGTAGCTTGGACAAGGCACAGACAATGTAGCTCTGATGAGGCACCGACAACGTAGCTCTGACCACGTAGCTCGGACAAGGCACAGACAACGTAGCTCGGACAAGGCACAGACAACGTAGCTCTGATAACATAGCTCGGACAAGGCACAGACAACGTAGCTCTGATAACATAGCTCGGACAAGGCACAGACAACGTAGCTCTGACCACGTAGCTCGGACAAGGCACAGACAACGTAGCTCTGATAACATAGCTCGGACAAGGCACAGACAACGTAGCTCTGACCACGTAGCTCGGACAAGGCACAGACAACGTAGCTCTGATGAGGCACCGACAACGTAGCTCTGACAACGTATACGTTGTGCATCAAAACAACGGGTACGTTGTGCATCAAACAACGGGTACGTTGTGCATCAGCCAACGGGTACGTTGTACATCAAACAACGGGTACGTTGTACAGCTTACAACGGACAACGAGCTCGGCACTATTCACAACACAACGCTACAACGGATTCGGCACTATTCACAACACAACGCGACAACGGATTCGGCACTATTCACATCGTCAGACACAAGTTCAAGTGTGATTGCACTCAACAGCTAATCAATTGCAAGGCCCTGCAAATGGCAGTGTGACCATTCATGGAGAGCATTAGACGGACATGACCTATTTGAGAGAATCGGGTGGCCATAATCGATTGTGAGACCATAAAGAGCATCAAGTAGCCGGATAACACCAAAGGAAGATGAGAGAATCAGGTGAGTGACCGCCTGCATAGCCCTTCGGGGCAGGGGTGTGAATGACTCAAGCTTCTCAGATCTCCTTCTTCCTCTTCTTCTTCTGCCCTTTCTTTCCTCTCTTGCCTTTCGCACCATCCTCCTCTTCTTTCTGGTGATTCTTGCTTATTTATAGGCATTTTGAGTCATCATGACTTGTGTAGTCATGATGAGGTCACCTGTCAGACAACACTCAAGAGAGCCAGCACATAGCCCAAGTGGGCTTATGTCGGCTAAATTGTTAGAATTTGCTAGAGTGAGAAATTCCTATTTTACCCCTTCTTTTTACTCATTTTTACCAATTTTATCCGTTACACCCATAATGGCAAATGAGCAGAATTCCTTAGCAGAGATGATGTTCTTCAACACGCCTCACAGGACCTCTCCACTCTGTCTAACATTCTCCAGAATGCACACCACAGCTCTACTCCACTCTCCGTAATGGTTGAGTTGGTATGTCTGCTCCTTATCTTGAGGTTGAGCTAGATGGACCTGAGCAACCTTAGGAGTCTCTTGGCACTTAATGTCTTTCAGATCCCCCCTCTGATCCATGAAAACTAGGTTTTGAGCTGGAAGGGGTTCTCGAGGCATGAATACTTTTAGGGCATCTTATAGAGTTTTCCATCCCAACAGATTCTTACCCCTGGGGAAGAAGATTTATCGGCTGCGCCCCCCGTCTGAATTAATACGCTGAGTGAAATAAATGTTCCGAAACGATTACTCCGTCTTTCAGCTAGAACCAGAGGCTTTAAACCTCTCAAAGCAGTAGCTCCCTTGAGGATCTAATATGCATTTAACTGTGAAGCTCATGAGCCACCATAAAGCTTCATCCTCCACACTTAATTCTGACTCAAAGCCTCTTCCTCTTTCAATGACATGGAAGTAAACACCCCTGCTACCCACTTCTTCCCTGATCTCATACGATTTAGATTCAATGACAAATAATTTTCTTCTTGACGCCATGTTGCTCTCTTACCTGATCTCATACTAAGTAGATTGAAGTTGAAATTTCCTCCTCAGCAATTGGTGAATCGCTCTTCTGGTAGCCATAATGTATAAAAATTTTGGAGGGATGTAAATGATAACATTGAACTACACATATCATCGTGTTCCTGACTTAGAACATTTAAAGAAGGCTAATGACAGTGGGAACATGTAAAGAAGGCTAATGACAGTGGGTGCTATGACTTGATGACTTTCAATGAGTTTCTGACTTGTGCTAGTTGTCAGTTAAAATTCTGCCAAGTGAGACAAGTGGGAGTTTGTTCTGAAGTCGGTTGGAAGACTTGCTGAGATACAAAAGCATGCTTAACCTTCTCAACCATACAAGGTATATACACATTTGTTCAGCTCTCATTGGTTGCAGCTAATTTGCTAATGCATGTCTGTGGTGTCATACTCGGTTTAGACCTCAAAGGGATCTCAGACATGGGACCTTCCCTCCCCTTATCTGATCATTTTCTATGTTGAGGCTCTGTCAGTTATGCTAAACAGAAAGGAGTGATGGGGGAAGATAAACAGAATTAAAATAATCTAGACCTAGTATTTCACATTTTCACATCTGCCATTCATTGAGATTGCTTTATATTTTCAAAAACTTAATTAGTAGGAAAAGAGATCCTAAGGTGTTGGGATAGTTATTGCATGGCTCACACTAGGTCATTAAATTTGAAAAAATTATTATAATCTTTAGCAAAACGACCCCCACCCCAAGATGGCGAAAATAGTTGCAAAGGGAATTAAAGTGAAGTTGTCAATAGGAAATGACAAATACTTAGGGCTCCTAACCGAATTAGGAAGATCAAAAAAAGATATGTTTGCTAATACAAAAGAGATTTAATTCTAGAATAGAGGGTTGGCAGAGTAAGTATCTTTCTTGTGTTTGTAAAATTTGTTGGGAAGCCACACACCTTTCCCGTATATGTGCAAATCAATGGATATTCACCAAAGTAAAAGTAAAATGCAAAAAATATGACAAGATAAGAACCAAATAGAGCAATGCAAACACCAAAGAGAATGCCATGATATTTTACATGGAAAACCCTTCAATGTGAATGGAAAAACCACGAGACCTAGTCTAGTCAATCTTTTACCATGTAAAATAAGGGGGTTACACAAATTCTCTCTAGACAAACCTAGAGGATTCCGTCATCAAGTGATAGAATCACTTGCATAGTTACCAGAGTAAGAAGCGAAAACGAGAAGCAGGAAGCGAAGCTAAAAAAACCTTTAGAAATGGGGAAGCAAGAAATGAGATATTGGCTCTTCATTCCCATTATGTAAATATGAATAGCTACACATTTGATTTTATCTTACATGAGATTTTTGTGGAAAAGTAGGTGCCTGAGGTTCCAAACCGACGATACTTGCTTAGAGTCTACACCCTAGGCTATAGACTTTGGTCTACCCCATCATTTCAGACATACAACTCTCTTTGACTACTAAATGAGACGTGATGGAAGCAAGCTTCCTAGGAAGCGAGTCTATCTGAGGAAGCGAGCTTCCCACTTTGTACATAACTTCCCTGCAACTATGATCACTTGGATTACAATAAGACTTCACTACATAAAGTGGATTTAATCACCAAAGAATCGAAGTTCTTTTACCCCAAGTGAGGACTAAAAAATACCTCAAAATGACGTCGACGACAAGTCGAATACTACTTCGAATCTATGGATAGAATCATAGTCTAAAAACTCAAAAACTTTACTCGAAAGTTTGCTGGGTCAAGTAACTCGGAAAACTAAAAAAAAATTAGACTCGACCAACTCGAAAATGAATATGCATTTATACATGTATATATATTATTATTATTATTATTCAACATAGATAAAATATTTCTACAACCAAATAATTTCTACTTTCTAAAATTCTACATCAAACTTACAATTTAAAAACAATCATAAACTAATTGTAATGCTAAAAACATAAAATCAAGCCTAATTAAAAAATTATGATGCTATAGTTGATTCAGAAATTAGAAGTAGACATGGTTGTAAATTGTGATGCTAAGATCAATCTTAATTTCAATGCAATTCACTGTTATAAGGTTTAGATGCTTACCTAGTTGAAGCTGGGCAAGTAGGTAACAACTCACAAGGAGGCTGCCATAGTTTCACAAAAACAAGCCTGTATACCTCCTCCACCTCCTCCTCATTCTCCTTGGTTTATGGCTCGAATGAGACATCGATATGGGTCGAACAGGATTAAAAAAAAAGACATATGTCCTCGAGTGACTTGACCGAGTCTTTCGAGTCACTTGGCTTGACTTGACCGAGTCACTCGAGTAAAAAGAGAAAGATCGAGTTTCTTTAGCAGAATCGACTTGAAACTCAGGCGAGTCGAGTCGGTCAGGTTTTGAGTCGACTCGTCGAGTTTTTGTTCAGTGGATAGAATCGTACAAGCCCGACAACGGTATATAAAAATTTCAGCTTAAATGGCCTAGGGATGAACAAAAAATCAAGCTTCCAAAGGGCTGGTAGGTCTTCCCTTCTCTTGCTGTGTTTTCCTTCTTTTGTCTTGGCTCTTTTCTTATGTTCAAAATCGTAGGAGATGAAAGGAGAAAACTTCCATGCCAACCGTTGGCCAATATGAGCAAGTAATGCTCATCAAACCAAGATTAAATACTTACCAACTTACATGAGCCCCGCCTCATAAAGAGGGAAGCCCAACAATCTCCTCCTCCCGACTTATGAGGAGGACTCACCCAAACTTGGCAAGCTTCTACAATGTTCTTGCTTTTCCTTTGGCAAGGCCTTGGTCATCATATTCGAGATATTGTCTTCAATATGAATTTTCTCAAGTTGTAACACCTTCATTTCGAATACATCACAAATCTAGTGGTACCTCACATCAGTATGTTTTGATCTCAAATGAAAACTAGGATTCTTACCCAAATGGATGACGAACATATCTCTCTTGCTTTAGCCCAAATCATGGTTCAAAATATCGGTATCGGTTGTCATATCAGTAAGTCCAAAATAGGATACGTATCGACGTATTCCATATCGGATGGGTATGGCGGAAAAAATATATGCTAAGAAATGTTTGGATACGCAATGAAAAATTTGGATACCTTGTTTAAAATTTCTTTTAATGCAAATATAAGTTATTAACAAACTAAATGAAGGTCTCCAATTATGTTTATAATCATACATATGAGAGTTGAGTATTTTATAAGTTAAAAAAGCCAGAGCATGCTGTGCTGATAAGAAGGTATGAAAATGCAAATCATAGTCACTTAGCTAAGTATAAGAAAAATAATTTAGATATTAAAACCTTATATTCAATAAGTTAAATAAGAATGTGTTGAATTACAACCATAAATTTTAAGCTTAATGTAAGTCTTTTTATTCTAAACTGCTACACTGTTAGTTGATTTTTTGATCCTGTATATGAAAATATTTTTTAAGACTAAAGTATGAGACTTTTTTTGCCGAACTTTTGGGTTTTGGTAATTTTTGATATAATAAAGTGTATGAATTTTTGATATTTGAGAAATACCTTATCATCGGAAAGTTAAAATTTTGATCAAATCCCTAAAAGGTACTAAAAAAGGATTTTGTTCTTGAATTGAAAGTTGACTTTTTATTTTTCAAGAATTTGGATGAAGATAATTTTTATTGAATTCAAATGGGGGGATAACCTTATTTGCATATTAATATCTTAAGTAAATGAAAGTAATATTAATTTAAAATCATTTGCTTAAAATATATTTTATATAAATAAGTTGTGCTTATTAGGTCTGTGCTTTGGATCCTAGTGTAAATAGAAGGAGAGAAAAATTAATTGAAAAATCTCCCATATCGGGCATGTATCGGTCTGATATGGAAGATTTTTTTTTCCGGTGTACTAGTGTATCGGGTAGCTCTAAACGGGTTACGTATCGGCTCGTATCAGTCAATACGTATCGATATTTTAATCCATGACCCAAATTCTTGTTTTTGTAAGAATCTCATCATCCACAACATTTCTTTGCAAGCACACAATGATCTGAAGTCGTCCTGTTGTACCCATGACCATGATCAATTATGAATGACTCAAACTTCTTGTTACATTGTCGTGGTGCCTGCCTTAGCCCATAGAAACTCTTCTTTAGCTAGCAAACTAAGTGATCCTTGCCTTTGACTTTGAATCCCTCGTGTTGCTCCATGTAAATCTCTTTCTCCAAATCACCATGGAGAAAGACTGTCTTCACATCAAGTTGCTCAATCTCTAGATTCAAACTTGCAACTAAACTAAGGACAATCCGTATTGATGACATTTTCACCACAGGTTGAAAACAAAAGCAAGAGTGGTATGCGATGGAATTAATCTCTTCAAAATCAATTCATCTTTTTCTGGCCAAACCCCTCACAACCAACCTCGCCTTGTACCTTGGTTGTGAGCTCTTCTCTTATATCTTCAACTTGTATATCCATTTATTCTTAATTAAGTGCTTTCTTTTCCGTCAGGAGCTTTACAAAATCCTTAGTGTGGTTCTTATACAAAGAATCCATCTGTTCTTGCATAGGATGGGAGTAGGAGATTGTTAGGCTTCCTTGTTTATGAGGTGGGGTGGGGGCCCATGTGAGTTGTTAAGTACTTAATCTTGCTTTGGTGAGCATTACTTGTTCACATTGGCCAACAGTTGGCTTGGAGGTTTTGTCCTTTCATCTCCTACTGTTTTGAACATAAGCAAAGAACCAAGAAAAAACAGCAAGAGAAAGGCAAGACATACCTGATTTCCCGTTCATCCCTTGGCCATTTAAGCTGGATTACAATACTTACCAACTCACATGGGCCCCACCTCATAAATAGGGAAGCCCAACAAAATGTTCCTGATAAATGTTATTTCCTCCAATATTCAAATTTAAGCCATGTCATATTTCAACGTCCCATTGGGGGTATGCAAGAAAACAAAATCTACTCAGGGATTTTTGGTGGGGGAAATAAAGGAGGGAATAGAAAGGCAAGATGGAGTGAATTGTGTCAACTTAAATTTCGGGGACACCTAGGTTCTAGGAAGAGAAATTTATCTTCGAAGAGTCTTGGACAAGAATATAAGATATTTGATGCTTACAAATTTTTTCAGACCAGTGGATGAGATATTCCTTCCATCCATTTAGGGTATGCTGCTTATGTCCTCTTTTGGTGTTACCCCATGCATCTACCCTTGGCCAAAAGGTGCTCTCATTTCAGAAAACAAGTCAGGACTGCATCTATCACTTTTGCTTATGAAAATATCATTTACTGATTCTCCACACTTTTATGGATTTATGATCTTTTTTGACTTCTCTTACTTTCATCTGCTGTTACAGTGCAATATGAGGTTGGGATGATTATCTTCTCATTGGTGATACGAAAAGAGTAGCTGTTTTCTCTCCACAGTCCATTGAAAAACTACGATGACCTTAAAGACGCCACAGAAGTTCGCGATTTCGTACTGGGTGGCTGCACTTCTGAATAAGGTTGGGACATTGGCAGGAGCCTTGGGTGTGGCTGAGGTTTATATATTGATATGGAGGTAACTGTGCATACTAGAGTATCTGTACAAACCAAACTAGAAGGGTTATGCCACTAAATTTGCCTGTGTTGTATTTTGAGATTCTAGATGGCTTACCACTAACCCGACCTCAAGGATGAATTGCCAGCTGAAATTTTTTACATGTAATGTAGTGACCCCATTTGGGATCCCTTGTGGGCTCTTGATGTGCCATCCCATTCGTTTACCAAACAAGGGCCTTTGAATTGGCCAAAAGATCGGATTCTAGATGAAAGCAGAGATTCTTACCTAACAAGGTCATGTTATCAGCTAGGAGTAAATTTTTTTTTTAGCAGGTATCGTAATTAATCTAGGTGAGGAGTTAAATTAGTGCAAAGGTGGCAGGTATCATAATTTATCTAGCTTAGGAGTTAAGTTAGTGCAAAGGTGGCCTTTGCCCTCTCAAAAGAAAAAAAAAGTAACAACTTACAATTAGTAACTTTAAAAGATTATGAAAAGAGACTACATTATTTGTTTGTTGCATATATACACAATAAATCTTAATGGATTTAAAAAAAATGTTGCAGGTTCCTATATTTGAAAGATTTTAAAAAGATGTTACATTACAATGTTAGTATGTTACACATTCACACAATAAGGCTTAGTCTCTTGGGTTATTTAGGTTATTATAAATCTTAAGTTATCATATCATATATGAAATATATTAAATACAATATTATATGTGATATAGCATATTAATGGAGTGCTGGTTGGGTTAGGTGCTTACGACTCTTAAGGGGGCCTTTCAAATTAGGACCCGTCTGCCCTAAGGCCTTGTTAAGGAAAACAAGTCTTTCTAATTTGCATGCTTCGAAGGGTTAGATCGTGCCCCTCATCAAAGGTCCGATTGACAACACTATCTGTCACCTTTTAGAGCACTCAACTAACACTCATTCCTTATTGAAGTTGTCGTTGGTCTAAGGCTTGAAAATCTGTTTGAATTTTGGTTTCGTTCTCATTCTCCATTCTCACCCTACGAAACTGAAATGACTTATATATTGGGTTTTGATTGATTTCGATCTAAATTTGAAAATCTATTATTAAATATATTTTTTTAAATAGTTATATCCAAATATTCTGAATTTGTTTGATGTATTTATTGAAATTTCATGAAATTTTTGTAAAATTTTAAACTTATTTATAAAAATAATATTTATATATTTTAAAAATATTATTTAGGCCTATATTTTTGAAATTTTGTGTAACGTGGTAATTTTGTGAAATGTGGTATAGATCGTGAAAATATTTAATTTTAATAAAATATTAAAAAAATAAAATTATTGAAATTTTGTCGGGAAGACTGAAATTTCCAACAGAAACGGGATCTCAAACCCTGGCCGGTCCACCGTGAATATATTCAAACTAATTTTCTTTTATGGTATAATATAATAAAGCTACTGTCAAATTCCCCAAAATGCGCCCAATTCCTTGTTTTTTACTCATCGGACTTAATATCCTCGTGTCAGGCATCCTATGAATATATTCCTCCTTTTGGCATAACATCAGCAAACAAATTGCTGTTAAAGGACTGCGGCAAACAAAGTTGTTGCAGTCCCAGCAACTTTTGCACCAAGCCCCCTAATAGCCCTTAAAGTAGGGATGTCAACGAGCCGAGCTGGGCATTGCTCGGGCTCAGCTAGTTGGAATTTTACAGATGCTCAGGCTCGGCTCGGCTCGGCTCGGCTCAGTTTTTCCACAAATCGTTGAGCTCGAGCTCGACTTGATAATTTTTTTTAAAAAAATACATTGATAAGCACTAAATTCAATTAAAAAAATTAAAATGACATTTTTATCTTTAGGATGTCATGTGACTCACGCGAATGTTTAAAACTTAAACAGAAATAATTATGTTAATGTATACTAAATATATTTTACCAAAAAAAGGTATACTAACTATATAATATAAATTTAACTTTTAAAGGGTATTATTATAAAATTAATCGAGCCGAGCCGAGCTGAGCCACCTATTGTTCAGGCTCGGCTCGTTTATTTTTCGAGCTCACTTTTAAGGCTCAGCTCGGCTCAACGAGCCCAAAGTAAAAGCTCAAGCTCGATTTATTTCGATTCAAGCCGAGCTGGCTCGGCTCGTTGACACCCCTACCTTAAAGGCACAAAAACCCACTAATTGTCACAACACAACCCCTTGTCTCACCAGTGGCGACAAGTGTTGTTATATCTCTTATTACCTTTGAGAACTTGTGCAAACTACAGGGATAAATTTATCTAAGAAGACTTCTCTCGGTGAAATTTCAAAAAATATAATTTTTGAAAAAAAGTTAAAATGCTGACATTTCGCATAAGTTTCCTTGGGCTAACTTCCTAAAAAAAGTTATTTTTATGACTTTTATTGACTTCTAATTTTTGCAAAAAGTCAAGCTATATATATTGATAATCAAATGTGATTTATATCTACTTTTGACTATTTTTAGAGCCAAAAAAGACCATAGAAGTTTATCCAAATGTAACCTTCCTTTTGTTTGAAATATTAGTTTTTTAACATGTTGAACAATAGCAATGTCATGCGTAGTTACAACTATATGTTCACATTGTAGTTAGCCCTTAATTTTTCTTTTTACATATCTTTATGATATCAATATTTTCCTTAATTCATTTATTCCTTGGCATCCACCAAATTAATTATCTAGAACACTATATGTAAAGGGAAAATTCTGGGGCTAACGGTACCTGTCTCGGGCTGCATGGTTCAGGTCCTGTACATTCGTCTGCATGCATACGTCATCTATAATCTTGTCGTACGACATGTTTTTCGAAGGATTTGACGTTCAGCACGGGTTCGTTCATGGTTCAGCTCAGATTCATCCTCAGCAAGGTGGGCGGTCATCCGACCTGTCATAGATACTCTGACGATCAAGTCAGTATAGGGCATAGGCATATGGGCGGTCGTTCGGTAGAGCATAGCTGGATACCGGAGGTCTATATGGGTCGGGAGTATCGTACATGGTCATCAGGGGACGTAGCTTTGAGGACATGAGGACCTGTTTATTTCAAGGACGAGGCCGTGGTCATTTCAAGGACGGGCTCTAGAGTCGTGTTCTAGGGACAAGCTCAGGAATCGTGTTCATCAGGACGGGTTCTAGAGTCGTGCTCATTAGGACGGGTTCTGGAGTCATGCTCATCAGGAAGGGGACGTAGCATTGGGGACGTAGCTTTGAGGACGTAGCTTTGGGAACTTGGCTCTGAGGTGTAGCTTTGGGGAAGTAGCTTTGAGGACGTAGCTTTGAGAACTTAGCTCTGAGGGCGTAGCTTTGGGGACGTAGTTTTGAGGACGTAGCATTGGGGACGTAGCTTTAAGGGCGTAGCTTTGAGAACTTGGCTCTGAGGGCGTAGCTTTAGGGACATATTAGTCCTTATTTGGGCATGGGCCAAACTCGGGCAAGAGTGTACTTAGTAGGTGATCAAATATGTGGTCGTGGAAGTAGTAGTGTGACATTGACATATCAACAAGTAGATAAACATGAAGCACCAGGTATTGACATAGTGTAGGGGTACCTATCATGGAGAACATCAGGCGGACATAGTAGATTTGAAAGAGCATTAGGTCGATCGTGAGGCCGTGGAGAGCATCAAGCAGTGTGAGAACATCAGGTGATGTGGAGAGTATCAGGTGAGTGGTTGTGCCCTTCAGGGATGGGGTTCATCAGTGAATGACCCAAGCCCCCCAATCCTTCTTCCTCTTCTCCTACTTCTGGTTTCCCTTTCTTTCTCCCTTGCCTTACGCATTATCCTTTTCTCTTTTGGTGATCCTTGCTTATAGGTAATTGGAGTCATCATGACTTGTGTGGTCATGATGATGTCACCTGTCAGATAACACTCATAAGAGCCAGCATATAGCCGAAGTGGGATATGTCGGTTTGTTTTGAATTAGTGAGGGTTTCCCACTTTGTCCCTTGCTTTAGCGAAATTTACCCATTACATTAAGCCCTCTCTCGGTGCCTTGGACTTCGTTCAAGGTGCCTAGAATACATCATGGGTAAATTGCGTGGTCGACCATCCTTGCCCTGAACAGGTGGTAGTGCTCTGAGGTTGAAACTTTGGTGACCTGGTCATTCTTGCTTAAGACGGGTGCAAGTGCCTGAGGACGACAGGTGCAAGCGCTCTGAGGATGTAACATCAGTGGTAGAGCCATATCATCGGTGCAAGCACCATGATTAGTTTCTTCATGAGATCTGGGGCATAAAATATGTAAGTGCCTTGAGGACTGCATCAATTCGTCTGAGTGTTTAGAGCACGAAATCATCATAGAATGAGTCAGTAATACTTCTAACAATTCTAATAGCAATTCACTTCAATTATTGTGAGTACGGAGACACCATAAATGCAAATATACAGATGACATTTCATTAGGTTGAGCCATAGGCACCTCATTACGGGAACACTTTGCTCAGATGACATTTCATTAGTATAAGTCATCCGTACCCCGTGGTGGGTACATGTGCTCAGATGACAATTCATTTGGTTAAGCCATACGTGCCCTGTGATAAGTACCTTGCTCAGATGACAAGTCATTTGATATTTCATTGGACATTTCATTGGACATTTCATTTGAAAATTCATTTTTGACAATTCCTTTGATATTTCATCTGATAATTCATTTATCCCAGAGTACAGAGTTGCCTCTCCGTCTAGGGATGCATAGGGATGCATCACCGGATTTGCCCTTTCATCTAGGGATGCATGACCGGATTTGCCTCTCCATCTAGGGATGCGATAATGGCATTGACATCTCAAGTAGATAATCTTAAAAAATCAAGGTGTAGGGATACCGTATGACGTGACAGGTGATAGGATGGAAGAGGACTGCGGACCGAACGGCCAAGCCCCCAATGTCGTGGAGAAGATGTGTACCGCTAGCCCCCAATTTCATGAAGAGGACATTGTTGGTTGTTTTGTTCCTTTCCAATAGACGGCGCCAAATTGTAAAGGGAAAATTTTGGGGCTAATAGTTCCTGTCTCGGGCTGCATGGTTCAGGTCCTCATATTCATCTACATGCATACGCCATCTATAATCTTGTCATATGGCACGCTCTTCAAAGGATTTGATGTTCAGCATGGGTTCATTCATGGTTCAACTTGAGTTCATCCTCAGCAAGGTGGGTGGTCGTCTGACTTGTCATAGACACTCCGACGATCAAGTCAGTATAGGGCATAGGCATATGAGCATTAGAGTCTAGAGTTACTGTGCGGTCGTTGATCATTCGGTAGAGCATAGCTAGATGCTGGAGGTCTATACTGGTCGGGAGCATCGTGCATGGTCATTAGGGGAATATCTTTGAGGACATGAAGACATGTTCATTTCAAGGACGGGGCCGTGGTCATTTCAAGGACGGGTTCTGGATTCGTGCTCTAGGGACAGCCTCAGGAATCGTGCTCATCAGGATGGGTTCTGGATTCATGCTTATTAGGATGGGTTCTGGAGCCCTGCTCATTAGGACGAGTTCTAGAGTCGTGCTCATCAGGATGGGGACGTAGCTTTGAGGACATAGCTTTGGGAACTTGGCTCTGAGGGCGTAGCTTTAAGGACGTAGCTTTGAGGACATAGCTTTGGGAACTTGGCTCTGAGGGCATAGCATTGGGGATGTAGCTTTGAGGACGTAGCTTTGAGGGCGTAGCTTTGGGGACGTAGCATTGGGGACGTAGCTTTGAGGACGTAGCATTGGGGACGTAGCTTTGAGGGCATAGCTTTAGGAACTTGGCTCTGAGGGCGTAGCTTTGAGGACATAGCTTTGGGGACATATTAGTCCTTATTTGGGCATGGGCCAAACTCAGGCAAGAGTGTACTCAGCAGGTGATCAAATACGTGGTCGTGCAAGTAGTAGTGTGACATTGACATATCAACAAGTAGATAAATATGAAGCATTAGGTATTGACAGAGTGTAGGTGTACCTATCATGGAGAACATCAGGTGGACATGAAAATTTCGAAAGAACATCAGGTCAATCGTGAGGTCGTGGAGAGCATCAAGCAATGGAAGAACATCAAGTGATGTGAAGAGTATTAGGTGGGTGGCTGTGCCCTTCGGGGATGGGGTTCATTAGTGAACGACCCAAGCCCCCCAATCCTTCTTCTGGTTTCCCTTTCTTTCTCCTTGCCCTACGCATCCTCCTATTCTATCCTGGTGATCCTTGCTTATTTATAGGCAACTGGAGTCATCATGACTTGTGTGGTCATGATGATGTCACTTGTCAGATAACACTCATAAGAGCCAGCACATAGCCCAAGTGGGCTATGTCGGTTTGTTTTGAATTAGTGAGAATTTCTCTCTTTGTCCCTCGCTTTAGCAAAATTTATCCATTACACTATATTTTTTGGGTAGTGCTACAAGCACACCATTATTTTCTGACTGTACAACATTAGTAAAAATTACTATTAAACATCAATTTTTTAAACACCATTTTCTTCTTCTCTGTTGTCTCTGGCAAAAGATTCTGGCCATCATCTTATTGCCCTACGTCCCAACCAATTGAGATGTCTTTCAGGGGTCCTCATTATAATGATGATAGAGTTCGGGATTTTGGCAATAGCGAAAGGAGGTCGTCCTTATCTCCCATGGTTGTTGCTTTGCATGTATCCAAAATAAAGGCATCTCAATTGATTTTCCAGATCGCATTGCTATATAACTAATCTAAAGCATTTCAATGAGTGATGCCAAGGCTTGTTCACCCTCGCAGAAGAGAAGAGTGATGAACTCTAAGATGCTTTGGTCATCAGCAACAAGGACGCCCATTTTTTTTCACGTAATTAGCTAGTTTATTTATCCAACATAAAGAGTCAAAAGATGGTGTATTAAACAACTGGACAACTTAATAGAATACTACCACCTTGGTAACTCACAAGCGATTACCTACTCATTTGAGGTACTGCTTATCAGGTCTTCCATACGTTTGATAGTCGAACTCGAAATCCATGAAGGGGCTGCTCGAAGAATCATACAGAGGATACAAATCGTAGTCTAATACCCATTTCCCTTGAAACAAATTACATCAACCACTTGTTTTCTACTTTAAACTGCGACATAGAGAACCAAAATTAAAAATAAAGATGACCGGAATCTTTTGTTGGAGACAACAGAGAAAAAGAAAATAGTTTTTAAAAAGTTGGTGTTTAATAGTAATTTTTACTAATGGTGTACAATCAGAAAATAATGGTGTGCTCGTAGCACCACCCTTTTTTATAACTCAATAAAGGTCATATGAAAAATATTATTCTTCTATATAAGATTTTCCATGAATTGTCTAAAAGTATAAAAATATAACTTCAATTGTTTCCCTACAAGAACCTGAATTGATTTTCTAAAATCGCAAACGCTTGTCTTAATTCTTGTTCCATTTTTCTCTTCGTATTTCATGGTATTAATCAAGTCTGATCTTATTAGGGCTAGTGCAACTTTGGAAAGAGTTCTCCACCTATCCTGATGAGTGATTATTGTTGAAATATTAAGATATCTAACATGAGGATTATAAAATGAATGATCCGATCAACACCAGTTCAGCCACCAAACGTTAGAGGTAGAGTATGAGAGAAGGAAGCATATGAATTGTGCTTTAAGAGAGTAGATCTCTAATGAAGGTTGGCTCCTTTTTCTTACGTGAAAGGTAAGACAAACACACTAAAATGAGGCCTGTGGTGGGTTTGGACTACTTTGGTTACAGATACGCACGTTCCCGAGCTGCAAGATTCCACACGCACCTTCTTATCCATCTTCCAGTGTCCATGAACATCCATGGGGTTTTACTTCACCTGCAGAGGACACTTTAAGCTCAAGTTAGTTTTCGTTCATTATTTTTCTTCATTTTTTGAGAGTTCTCTCTTACCTCCTTTAGCGCCGGTGCCATTTTTGTTCAATGTTCCTCTTTTTCTTATCAATTGTCAGTAGTCAATCCATCCTGTGTCAGGGACATGTTGTTTGTCATTTCTTGGTCATTCTGCCTTTTTTAGGGTTGTACTTGATTAGCTTGGTATCCACTAGTACGGTTAAACTGCTACCATGGCTCATGGACTCATATTCGTGTCATCTGGGTTTGAGCACTTGGTTAAGCTCATGGAGGGTTTGAGGGTTTTTCCCAAGCTGAGATACTCCTGAGCATACTTGTTCTAGTCGGGCTATTGATCTGAGTTTTCCTCACCTTTCTAGTCTGGCTGATCGGGCTCACTGCCTTCACTTTCCCCCTTACAAATGTCCCCTCTCGAGGTTTTGGGCATAGCCCGAGGCCCTGAGAAACTGTAAGGTCGCCCATGTGGTCAGTTACAGCAGGTGTCAGCTGATCATGATGGATGACAACTATCCGATGTTCTTCGTATTTGAGGGAGAATTCATGTGCATAAAATGCGATGCCGTAGAAGATGGGGCTATCATTACCTGTGCAAGTGCGACAATTGGTGGTTGGTTGCTGGGCTTTGCCATTTTGACGATCTTTCCCATGGATAAGCGAGGTGTAGGGTTGGATGGGAGGGAAAATCAAACATTTCCTGACATTCAAATCATCTACAGATAAGTGGTAAGGGCTCTGGAAGGTCACCCAGCACTCCAACATTTCTTTGCTTTCAATCTGAACTGATCATCTACTCTTGTGCTCAGTACGCTCTTGGCTTGATTCAAGGGTTCCGACGTCGTATCCCTACAAGTTTGCATCATTCAGGTGCCATTCTCTTTCCCTTTGCATTCTTTGTCTCTCTTTGTTCATTGCCAGTAATGTCAGACCATTTTGGTTCGGTGTCGAGTAGGTCTGGGTGTTCTTTTCCCATAGTCGTCAGTAGTTCCTCACCACCAAAATTGGAGGTGTCTAGTTCAGAACCTCCAGGAACTGTTAGGGCCCTGGCCATCTCGATGACTATTCAAAGTAAATTCGACTTTCCAAATGACGTATAAGTGAGGCAGTTAGAAGGAGTCAATGATCTTAGACCTGCCGGGAGTGCAACTGTGGTATATGCAGTGCAGTTGGAGTCTGGACTATGTTTTCCCATCAACTCGCTTGTTGCGACTCTTCTTCAATTGTTTGAACTTGCACTGAGTTAGATGCAGAAGTGTTTGAGGGACGGGTAGTAACGACCTTGAATTTTAATATAATAAAATTTTGGGTTTATTAGTACTTAACTGGGATGAATTGTACTAAAATTGATTAAGTTTGTGGGAGTTGGGTTTGTGTTCCGAACTGAGTTTGTTCCGATAGAAATTCAACATTTTCCTCAAAAATCGCACACAGCATGCCGGTTAACTTTCAGGACGATTACCAGTCATGCCAGTTTCATCGTACATCGATTCTTACAACCACAGTGCAATCAGTGTCCAAACCCCAGGAAATCCGTAGGATTGGGAATTTCGTCAGTCCTCAACATTTTCAAAATGACTCCATATAAATCTTCGAAACTCACACACCATGTGTCAGTTGACCGTCTGGACGACTGTCTGTCGTCTCGACTTTATTGCAACTCAAACCGTGAAACTGTGGCGTATTTAATGTCCAAAACCCAAGAAATCCGTTGGATCAGAAATTTCATCGGTCCTTAGTATTTTCACACACCGCATGTCGATCGGCCGTCTGGATGACTGTCTGTCTTTTCGGCTTTATTGCAACTCAAACCGTGAAATTGCGGCGTATTTAGTGTCCAAAACCCAGGAAATCCATGGGATAGGGAATTTCATCAGTCCTCAGTATTTTCAAAATGACTCCATAGAAATCTTTGAAACTCACACACCACGTGTCGTTCGACCGTCTGGATTGCACATCGTTTCATAGAGTTACGGAGGCCATATATGTGAGAAAACTGGAAAATTGGTTAAACCGGTCAACCACCACCTAAGTGACCCATGTGACATGCATGTGCTGTCACATGGATTTTCCATATCACTTGTCACCTAGGCAAGCCTTTGCCTATATAAGGAGGGGCACCCCCTCATTTCAGCACCCTTATGCTGTCTGAATATTCCTAGAGAGAGAAAGTTAGGAGAGAGAAAGAGAGAAGAGAGAATGTGAGGGTAAAGAGAAGGAGGTCTACCCTAGTATTTTTCGACGTTGGCGACGTCCGTTTCACTCCCTAGAGCCTTGAAAAACACATAGTAGGTAAAACCCCTTTCCATCTCTTCTATTTTCCCTTTATTTATGCTTTTTCTTTATGGAATGGTGTGTTTATTTTATGGTGTGGATGAAAAAGGGTCGAAGACCCGTTATGTGATGTATGGAAGGGATGTGAAAGTGTGGAAATTGAGTAGAGAGGTGTAGCCCTCGGTTCCGGGCTGAAAAGCTCAGAATTTACCCAAAAATAGCGATCGATCGCCAGTGCGCAGGTTTTGGGAAATTGGTTCCCGATTTGCTTGGACCCTCCGGGAAGCCCGGATTGGATCCCATGTGTGTTATGGTGCCACCCTTGGGTGTCGAAAATGTGATTTTGAATTTATTAGAGGCAATGGACGGATCCATTAGCTTGATTGTGTTTTTTATCGGAACGTTGTATCCTCGGACTTGGTCCATGGGCGCGAGACCCAACTGTTTCAATTATTCAAGTGAGGCTTGGGATAATCAGGGTTGTTCTCCAGTTATAAAACCTAACTTGCGTTAAGTAGGTCCGTGGTCCCTCTTTTTCTAGGTTCGCAGATGCAGTGTCTATGTAGATTCGGGGTTCCTCTGTGACTGATAGATGGGAGATGCGGTGTATCACGACCTGACATAAACTTAATATTTCACTAATGAAATTTAAGTGTAAATCCGACCATGAGATCCTCTTTTCTCATATATTGCGGAAGCGTAAAATACCAAGGGAATTTAAAATTTTTAAACCCTTCTTTTCTTTCCATTCGCAATAGCCATCATATTATGTCCATAATTAAAGTTAAGGTTTACATAACCAAATTAATTACATCAAAATGAACATATAACAGCCTAATCAAAAGCGACTCCGTCCTTTCTCGAACGTCACTTTTAAGTTGTTCTTTCACCATTCATCTGGCGACATAAAAGGTCAGTGAGCTATGAAGCCCAATAAGAATATTCAATAACATTATGCTAGATAATAAAATAGAATAAGCATAATATAACATTTAATAATAATCAGAATATATTATTAACAATTTTTCAGTATTCCCTTCGTCATTTCTTTTAAACATATTTAACTTGGATCCAATTTATTTTAATCCTGTCTTCCAAGATAATTGCCGATAGGTACACCTCTTTAGGCTCAATCCCTCATTGAGTTTTCATTGACCCATCCTGAGTTTTTGTTTGCCGAACGGCCTTCCTATTCCACACTATTATCTTGAGACCTTTTAAGATAAACATTATTTTATCTTATCCTACCTCTTTAGATAATCGCCGATAGGTACACCTCTTTAGGCTCAATCCCTCATTGAGTTTTCATTGACCCATCATGAGTTCTTGTTTGCCGAACAGTCTTCCTATTCCGCACTATTATCTTGAGGCATTTTTCTAAATAAACCTTATTTTATCTTTTCATTATTATCTTCTTTCTACCTCTCTAGATAATCGCCGACAGGTACACCTCTTTAGGCTCAATCCCTCATTGAGTTTTCATTGACCCATCCTGAGTTTTTGTTTGCCGAACGGCCTTCCTATTTCACACTATTATCTTGAGGTCCTTTTAAGATAAGTGTTTTTATCTTTTTTTAATATTTTCATTCCTATCTTATTCCACCTCTCTAGATAATCGTCGATAGGTACACCTCTTTAGGCTCAATCCCTCATTGAGTTTTCATTGACCCATCCTGAGTTTTTGTTTGCCGAACGGTCTTCCTATTCCACACTATTATCTTGAGGCTTTTAAGATAAGGGTATTTATCTTTTCCCTGCCTTCTCATTAAGACATTTTAAGATAATATTTTCATATACATCATAACATTATGATTGTATAACTTTGATTCTAATTATCTTTATTATAGCTATCTCATGACTATAATTTCATAACTTAAAATCATCATTTTCCATACTTTAATTACATCCATTTCCTTATCATAGCATGTAATATATGTATAAAATGTAACATACTATTATAGTATCATCATTCTATCTCATTAACATATTACATAATATCTTCTTATTATTTTTCCAGCAATTCCATATAAAATTATTATACTATTTTTCTTAAGAATTTCAATACAATATCATCATATCATTCAACATTTTACCATAGTATTATTATACTAATTTCCAGTATTCCTTATACTATTTTCTAGAAATTTAACATAGCAATACCATGCTATTTTCCAGTATTTCTTATACTAATTTTAGAAATTTAACTTAGTAACACCATACTATTTTCCAGTATTTCTTGTACACCATACTATTTTCAAGAATTTTATCATAGTAACACTAAACTATTATCCATAAATATAGTAGGATATTCATCATTTTTACTAACTTTCATTCTAAAATATCATCTAGAATAATATCACCGAATATCACTTACCCTTTCTTTGTCGTTGGGTTTCGAATCTAAAGTTAGTCGGACGGACACGATTTTCTTTTCTTTTTTTCTATCTTTCTTCTTTCTTTCCTCTTTCTCTTTCCTTTCTTTCTCTCTAATATTTTATAGCTTCGCACCAAATGAAATGAACATGAAGAAGTGGGCGTGAGGTCTCTAATCTCTCTAGAGGATGGCACAAATGAATTGAGCACAAAGTGGGCGTGGGGTCTTCTTTATATAGGCAAGGGTCTTGCCCATCATTAACTCTTGGTTCATTCCCTTTAGTAATAATGGTTCATGAATTTCATTGTTTCCATGCATCTAATTTAATGGGTTCATTCCCATAATTAGATTGAACTCATTTTAGTTCATGAATCACTTTAGATTCATGACACATGTCACTAACCTAACTGTAGTTGAACTTTAACCCATGGTTAATCTTATTGTCTACATGCATCTTATTAAATTAGATGCTTTCCTAAATTAACTTTATGGTTTACTTAACCTAAGTAAGTTACTAACCAAGGTCAACTTAGTTGGGCGTGAGCACTATCCCATTAAGAATCCATCTAATATTTCATCACAAAATATTCATGAACTATCTCATAAATGAGATTCATGTTTATATCTTCTAGTTAACTTGAAGGTTATAACCTTAACCTAGATTCATCAACTAACCAACTAAGGTAAGTCACTAACCTAAGGTCAATTTAGTTGGGCGTGAGCATGGTTCAATGCATAAGATTTGATAATTCTCCCCTACTTCCTTTCATGCATCTCCCTTTATTACTTTGGTTTATGATCACCATAAATGAATATGCCATGTGGCACTTTATTCTCATGAGTTAATCTTGATCGTCCATTATGCCACAAGATCATGTTGATTCCTTGATTAACTCATCTAATTAATCTTGTTAATTCATGATTAACTCAAAAATAAATTCTCCCTAATTAATTGGACGTCCCTCCTTAAGATGTTGCCATGTGGCACATGATTCCCTTGATTGAATCTTGTACGTCCATCATATGCCATCATGATTCTTTTAACCCTTTGATTAACTCTTCCTAGTTAATTAACCATATCCTTGGTTAATCTTAGACATCCCACTTGTGGTGTTGACATGTGGCACTTGCCACGTGTCCTCCTCTTAGCTCATGATCAATTCTTCTATTAATTACTTGGGCATCACCCTAGGATATTGCCACTTGTCATAATCCTATTTACTTTAGTGTTAAATACTTATTTTAACACTAAGCTTTATACCTTAAGCTTAATATATACTACATTATCACCTAATTAAGTAATATAATGTCTTATATACTTAGATAATACCATGAATTATTAATTATTTAGTCATATACTGAATATATATAATATTTTTATTTCTAAAAATATCTGGGTCGTTACACGGTGTCTATGTAGAGATGGGGTTCCTTTGTGATTGATAGACAGGAGATGTCGGTCTCTGTGTGTAGGTCGTCCGTGGTTCCTCCAGGAGAGGCAGTATCTATGTAGATCCGGAGTTCCTCTGTGACTGATAGTCGGGAGATGTTAGAGTCCTATCGAGTCTATAGTGACTGAACATAATACAGTGTATGGACCGGGGTTCCTCTTTGGTCAAGTTAGAAGATGACGGTAAACTGTCTATCAAGGTTCCTTCGTGGTGGATAGTCAGGAGATGATGGTGTCTGTATAGAGTTGGGTCCCTCCATCGGCTTGCCAGAAGAGGTGGTAGGCAGGATTGTCGGGGTCCCTTTGTGATTGATAACCGGGAGATGGCGGCGGATACACAGTAGATGTTGTAAGTCGACTAAGTTTAAGGAGATTGTCCTTAGATGGTGAAGGCCTAGGTTATGTGTACAATCGATGGATTCTAGGTTTTTTGGGTAAGATGCCCAATGTTTGGTCATAATCGGGTGAAGGCCCGGGTTGTGTAGAATATTTGGGTTGGTATACCCAAGGTTTGCCATGTTCAAGTGAAGGCCGGAACTGGTTATGTGAATCTAAATGACTCAATGTATGATTGTGATCGGGTAAATACCCATAAATATGTTGAGTCTAAAGTGCTCAAGATTAAATAAGGTTCAAAGACTCTAAGATGAACATGTATGGGCTATGACCGGTTAATAGAGTCCAAGGACTCAGAGAATTGTGATTGATTGTTTGAAATAATAACTTGGTAATGCCAACACCGTTTAATAGATGAACTCCACAATTAGAAAACACTAAGAGGTTGGGAACCTCAGATAGGGTGAAATAACCCTGGGTGACCTGGGGCAAATCAATAATTATCATTTTATTATACTGTAGCATGTGAATTGAACTATATTATTATCTCATTATTGATGTGTGTTATTATGTGAAAAATAGTCCAGATGTACTGTGAATTTTATTGGGCTTCATAGCTCACTGATTTTTCATGTTAGCAGATCATGAGGCTACTGACCAGTGAAAATTGTGATGAACAGAGTAAGTTGCTTATGAAGAATCTGATAAAAGTTGAAAAATTATCGCATTTTTGCGGTAAAGTCTTTCGCTTGTGTGGTAATGACGAACAGGCGCGTGTCTCGGAACATGATTCCTTATGTGCAAGTTCGGGCATCACATAGGTTTCAAGTTGGGCATACACATTTTGTCTCGCTACTCTATCAAGCATTGTCCGAGGTAGCTCGAACTGTATTTTTATTTGTCTGTACCCAAAAATGTCCAACTCTTGGTAGATGGCTTGCCCAACTCTAACAAAGGCTGAAAAGAATTTCCCTTGGTCGTGGGGGAAGTTGGCGAGGAGTCGGGAATGATGACATTAGCTCAGCTCACAACCCAAGTAGGAAAGGGTGTCATTTAAGTTTAGCTTGCTATGAGTAGTATGCTCGACTTTATCTCTTGTTTGCTTTTTATGCCTTTTAGGGGCAAAGAAATCGAATATGGACCTCAGTGGCACTGAGGAGGAGGAGATTGCACGGTTGTTTCATTTTCATCCCGAGCTGAATTATCACTAATGGAGGAGGGATCCCTTTCCTGCTCCCATTGCTCAGAGTACCCAGGTTGATTGTGCCTTGTCTTTTGCGATTCCGTTGACGTCGGGCTGTGCAACGAGTCATTCCCCTAGAGTTCGTCTGGGTCGTCTAGAACACCATGGTTCAAATCCTGTTGCTGAGCTGTTTAAGGAGGCTGATCAAGTCACTGCAAAAGTGAGGATGAGCGGCAAAGGCAAAAGGTTGTTGTCCCTCCCGGCATACACTCTCGTAAGGCTTCCGGCTCGTCCCCATCTAGACGGGGCCCTCCTATACCACAACCCCGTTATGCTCACTCCATTCTGGTGACAATTACTGAGGATGGCCCCGAGGGGGATGAGCCTGAGTCTGGCCTCGAGGGAAACTTACAACGGCATTCCTAAAAGTGCGGCTCAAGAACTTCTTTGCAGAGCTTCCCCCAGCTCTGAAGGGACGTTATCTGTCTAGTGAAATGTTTCTTTTGGTCTTTTCTTCTACTGAACTCTAGTAATGCCTTTTTTTAAAACTTTTTGTACCTTTGTTTGTGTTACCTTATGGTGTATATCTTTGCTTTTGCTTCGCCTATTTCTCTATTACTAATAGCCACATGATGAAGAATGCGCTTTCATACCATAATAGTATTTTCGAATTGATTGCATTCCCTAGATGGCAAGTGGCCTAGCTCACTTAAAATGATCATTCCATATGTGTCATCTAGTTGTCTGCACGACTTGTAACTTTACACTTGCCATGCGTCACCAATCTGACATGATTATCCTCTCTTGGAGTCGGTATGGGCATGAGTACTACATGTCGAGCAAGGCTTGTTCGGACTCCTCGTGTCACGTTCCGTCCGGCCTACCCATCTTGAAGAAGACGTAGGAGTGATTATGACAAAGCTGACCTCCTAAGAGGGTTTCCGAGCTAGGTCGTTTAGACTCCTTGGCTCACGTTCCGTCCTGTCGACCCATCTTGATCAAGAAGACGTAGGAGCGATTATGACAGGACTAGCCTCCTAAGAGGGATTCTAAGCTAAGATTGTTCGGATCCCTTGGGTCACGTTCCGTCCTGATGACCCATCTTGAAGAAGTTGTCTGAGCGATTATGGCAGAACTGACCTCCTGAAAGGGCTTCTGAGCGATGCTTGTTCGGACCCCTCGAGTCACGTTCCGTCCTATCGATCTGTCCTTAAGAAGACGTAGGAGTGATAACTGCAGAACTAGCCTCTTGAGAGGGCTTTCGATCTAAGCTTGTTTGGACCACTCAGGTCGCGTTCCATCCTGCTGACCCGTCTTATAGAAGACATAGGAGCGACTATGGCAGAACTGGTCTCCGGAGAGGGCTTCCGAGCTAGGCTCGTTCAGACCCCTCAAGTTGCGTTTCGTCCTTTCGACCTGTCTTAAAGATTATGTAAGAGCGATTATGGAAGAACTGGCCTCTTGAGAGGGCTTCTGAGCTAGGCTCGTTCTGACCCCTTGGGTCGCGTTTTGTTCTACCGACCCATCTTGAAGAAGACGTATGAATGATTATGGAAAAATTTGCCTCCAAAGAGGGGTTCCGAGCTAGGCTTGTTCGGACCCCTCGGGTTGTGTTTCATCCTGCAGACCCATCTTGAAAAAGACGTAGGAGTGATTACGACAGAACTGGCCTCCTAAGAGGGCTTCCGAGCTAGGCTCGCTCCGAACCCTTCGGTCACGTTCTGTCCTACCAACCCATCTTGAAGAGGATGTAGGAGTGATTACGGCAGAACTGACCTCCTAAGAGGGCTTTCGAGCTCGGCTTCTCAATAACGTTTTGACCCTCTGAGTGATGTCCGAATGGAGGGGCTTCATCTGCTTCTTTGATTTGCGGTATGATTACGCGTCATTGTTGGTCTGTGAATTCTTGCAGAATTTTGAAGCGAATGAAACATTTTGTAGCTTTCCTCAAGGTTTGTTGGTGATATTGATGCATGACGTAAGGTCCATCTCCCCTGCTTATGCTGCAGGACGTGGCCATCTTAATCTAGGCCCGTCCTTCGCCAAGTTGAAGTGTGTCTTAATTATCCCTTGTAAGGAAGGGTCGTGTCGGTGGACAATGCTTGGCTGGTTTGGGGTCTTCTTATTCAAGGTTTTTTGTTCGGCACTGGCGAGCTTGACTGAGGAGTCGACGGCGGCAGCTAGGTCTTCTTGGCTGAGTAGAGGCTGTGTCTGGGCTTATACTTCCGAGAAGGGTTCTCACAATGTGGTGGGTCAACCCGGGTCGGGGATTCCATTGTACGTGCGAAGGTAGGAGGTGGAGTAGTCTTCATGTGGCCGGTTTCGTTCCAATAAGTGGGTAGATCAAGATCTCCCAAGTCAGGTGGGGTGCCTGCTTGAACTGGCGACACATGGCCTCATGTCACGTAAACTGAGTGCTTTGGGCTGCTTCTCTACTGGGAATTGTGGTGTTCCTTCGAGCTATCCTTATTTCTTTTCTAGTTGCCAGCTTATGATGGTAGAAAAAGTTGGGACTCCTAGCAACTAACGAAGAAGACTTATATGTGGTCACCGCTCTACTCAATATTTCACCAAAGCTCAGAATTGTTCGCCACAATGCCTTGTTTGCTACTTTTGACCTTTTCTCTCCTTGCGTGTGGGGTCTCTATCCCGCTCTGCTGATGAGTTTCCATCTGCGTTCCTGACCTCGTCTGGGTGTGTTTTGGGATGCCTCTCTCTTACTGAAGTTAGCCGGACAAGCTTTCTAACCTCTTCGTGTTGTGAGTTGAGTTGTTCCACCTGCAGTGCAAACTACGCGTCGCTTCCAATGCTGACAATACTGTCCTTTACGTATGTTTTTGTAATTGAGCCGTACTGCTATATCTTATTGTAATGCTAATGCAATGTAAGGATTTGAGCTTTGCACTAAATAATAGACTACCCCTTTTATGGGTTTTGCATTACTCTCTCGTTTGTTCGCACTGACATGTGCGTTATGCTGCCCTTTTTCTTGCTTTACGAACCCCTAAACGTCCGACCAGGTCGAGCCTGGTTGCCCCTACTAGTGCCTCTTGGTAGTTTCTTTGCTGTGTTCCTTGAGATGCTTTCTTTTCATAGGAGCTTTGCTCCTATAGACGTCCGACTCTTCTTCAGCTGAAAGTGCCTCCATCTGCTTGAATCTGGCTGATCATCTTTGTCAGCCTCTTTCCGTGCACGGAGGACGATTACCTCCCCCGTATCGTAGCTTTCGACATGGTGCCTCACTTAGTTCTATTTTCCTTTAGGAATATATCTTTATAATTCTCATAAATGGCGCCAATTTGTGGTGGGTTCGGATCATACATTTGGTTACAAATACGCGCATTCCCGAGTTGTAGGATTCAACGCGCACCTTGTTCTCCCTTCCAGCGTCCATGAGCATCCATGGGGTTGTCCTCCACCTACGGAGGACACTTTGATGCTCAAGTTAGTTTTTTTTCATTATTTTTCTCCCTTTTTTGAGAGTTCTCTCTTACCTCCTTTAGCACTGGTGCCTTTTTTGTTCACTACTGTTCTTCTCTATCTTTTCAGCTGTCAGTAGTCAATCCATCCTGTGTCAAAGATATGATGTTCTTCATTTCCTGGTCATTCTGCTTTTTCAGGGCCATAATTGATTTAGCGTAATATCATCTGCTACGGATAAACTACTACCATGGCTCATAGTTGTGTCATACAAGTTTCAATGCTTGGTTAGCTTATGGAGGGTTTTAGGTTTTTTCCCGAGTTGAGATACTCTCGAGCATACTTGCTCTAGTCAAGCTATTGATCTGGGCTTTCCTCACCTTCCTAGTCAGGTTGGCTGAGCTCACTGCCTTCACTTTTTCCTCTTACAAGGCCCATCTCTCATACTTAGAACTGTAAAACGGAGAAATAGTGGAATATTTGAATTCGTTTACAAATTCGACTATCCATATTTGATTAAATTTCTGGATAGTGAAATAAAGTATTTGTATTTAACTCCAATCAAAATATTCGAATTCATATAATATTTGATTTATTTAATTACTTTGACAAAAAAATTAAAAGAAATAAAAATTTAAAAAGATAAAAAAATTATCTAAAAATTGATGAATTAGTATTTTATTCACTCTTTGTATTAAAAGTATCAATGTAATGCCTTAAATTATGTAAAAAGCTATATATTAAAAAGGGTATTTTAGTCTCAACTTATAATATATTCAGCATGCATGTAGAAGTATATTATATAAGCAGTCGGATATTTATTGAATCGAATGTATCAATATCCAAATTTGTATCTAATTATAAATTAATAGTAACAGTACTATTTATATTCGTTTTGCGTGATTATTCAATTAATAATCCGAGTATACAAATTCAAATACGAATCGGAAATAGATAATAATTTATGTTTCCATTAACACTCATACTCATAATCCTTTGGAGTCTAATAGAGGCTCTCACTGGAAAATAAAGTAGAAGGCGGAAGGCCAAACTTCAAGCCAACTCCAACAAAGTAATGAGCTCGCAAGCTGTTTTGATGAGTAATATGAGCGAGCTTGTCTTGAATTGGATTAGGAAGCAGCTTCTGGATATGACCTACAACTGCTTGGACAGACCAAGGAATGTTGGACGACCCCGAGCTGAGTAGATCGATCAAGCCATTTTTGTCATTCTCCGTGATCACGTTCAGTGAAGATCGAGCTATGGCCATCATGGTGCTCTTCTTGATTTCCATAGATTCAGAAGCAAGAGATGAAAAAAAGGAAAAAATTTATGTACAAAGTTCCTATAATCAATTGAGTGAGCTCTAATCATTTTGTGAAAAAGGACAAGATGGGCAAACAAACTAGTTGGAATATCTTTACAAGCTAATAGAGTAGAAAGTAGGGGTGTTGGTGGGTTAAAATAAGTGGGATTTTGTTTGATAGTATGGTTTGCAAAAAGTGAATGAAAAGTTGGTGATGACTTGAAAAAAAGTGAAGAATAGGTCAAGAGTATGGTTGTAGTGTGAGGGAATCCTTGCACATGGTAGGGGTCCCTTGTTTGTTTGTTTGTTTTTCACTTCTTGTTTTTTTTTAAGGGAAAAACACTAGACTTGTATCTTAAACGGTAGAAGAGTATCCCTCACATTAAGGAAGACAAGGTTTGAGTCTTAATAGGTATATCGATTGATGTGCCCAATCTCGTGATAGAAATATCCTCATATTGAGGAAAATAAGGTTCGAGTTCATATTGAGGTAAATAAGGCTCGAGTTCGAGTTTGATGGTTGTCATAGTGTGCAAGTCTACTCACTCCTAACAAAAAACAGATACTAGCCAACTAATCGGGTTACAACGTAACCGCTTTGCTGAAGAATATTAAAGAAAATTTATGGGATTGTAAGAATCACGGTTCTCTTATTCTTTAAACCTCATTATTTACAAACTGGTTTAGCAAATTAACTAGTAAGATTGGACTGTTTTTTCCTTAATTTCATGAAATAAAATATAGTTAACACGAAGTGTGATCCTCCCTATCGCTGAGAATTGATCAAGGGTGTACACGGAGTTTTAAGGAGTGATGGATACAGTGGACTGATCAAGGCCCAAGGATGAATGAGCACTTGACATTTCTTTCATATTGCGGTGCGATCATTTGGGGTATATGGAAGGCTAGGAATGCTAAGTTGTATAATTCTATTCAGCAAGACCCAGTGCAGATTTTTTATGAAGCGACCAACATTCTTGGTGAACGTCTGCAAAGCCTTTCTAACAAACTAGTCAGAAAAGAGGAAAATATTTTTGGACAACCCCAAAATTTAAATGGACTACGGGCAATTCTAATGAATAAAATTTAGTTGGCACTAGAATAATTTCATGAGATCATCCATGAGCTATCAGTAAAGGCTTAATACAAGCTATTCCAGGAGGATCCCTAACTATGGTAGAAGCAGCAACATTACCATATGTTGTCTCCCTTGCTGAAGATGAAGGATGGATGCACGTTGAGTTTGAAACATATGCCGAGTTCATTGTTAATCTAATCCGGCACCCTAAAAACTTGAGTCCACTGAATGTTCTAGTAATGATAAAAGACATTAACCATAAACTCAGGCTTATACTACGTTTGTGGGCAGTGAAATCTCATCGTATGTAAAGTACATGATGTACACCTAATCATCGCCAAAAAATGGATGGTTAGGCTTCAGGTGTGCCAAATGCACGTTTGACAGCTGACCAACACCATAGTTTATACTCCCCCACAAGGTAATGCCTTTGCTCATAAGTTGGCTCGACATAGTCTTCATTTTTGTGCAAACTCAGATTTTGTCTCTCATATATTGTCTCCAGGTAAATGCAGATCCATTTTGGTTCAAAGGAAGGCCCATTCCATCGTAATGGGCCTTTTAGTTGAAAATGATACCTTTCGAAAAAAAAAAAAAAAAAAGGGAAGACTATTGGAACTTTATAGCTATTGTTAGAATAATCCTACCTAGAGGTGTCAATGGGTTGGGATTCGGTTTACATTTTAGTAATTTTGAATAGACCTGGCTCAAGCCCAAGCCTGATTTGTTTACAAAAGGTTTTTTGTACTAATTCGGCCCAAAAGGTTTTTGTGTACTAATTCGGCCCATTAACATCCCTAACCCTACTTGTTTGTCTTTTAGGCTATTTCCCATTGATGAGATAGTCCGCCAATCGAACGGTCACAAACAAGGGTTACGTAGGCATTGCGGATGGTTCTACCACGAGTGTTGAAAAAAATCAAATTTGAGCAAGTGGTCCTTGGGTCATTGATGCCGACATCGTTCAACTGCGTGTGAATTAAATTTGACTGGGCTAAGTCTCCTCAAGCCATAGCCAACTGATTTATTTTGTTGATTTTTCTTCTTTTATAGTGTTTTCACAAGCCCTCTAATAATCATAGAGGAAACAGATTACATTATTTATTTAAAAAATGTTACTTTCTTATATACGAATATATCTTTTGGTAGACTTTCAACCCTTTGGTGGCCCGCGCATGACCCATGGCCACATTACCAAAGAAAATTTATTATCAATCTATTTAGAATTTCCTTCTTTAAAACTTAATCATAAGACATTCTTTTATATCGCATATACTTCCATTAATAAAAGGTATAACACTTTAGAGAACTTTAACATTTTGCTCGATGAGTGTATTATAGTAAACTATATGAATTTCATTTGTAGGTAGGTTGGTATTAGGCTAAACTAACAAGCATATATTAAAAGGTATTAGGTTAGGTTCTCACCATAAAAAAAGGATATCAAGTGAGACAGAGAAAATCCAGTCTTAGCTTTAGACATGAAATGGACCGTTGTCTTCTATTCCAGATTCCAAGAACAAAAATTTTTGAACTTCAAAATAGTTGTTAGCCTTTTTTCTCTTCTACTTCATCTTGCTTGAGGAGAGAGATTCTCAAAGTCATGGCTTGTTTCTGCAGTAGCTCACGAGTCACCATATAAAACTGAGAGAGAGAGCATATAAAATACAATATATATGACCAATTACCTATTATGTCCAATCACGTTGATTTGAATCTTGAAAATTTTAAAATCCAAGGGGAAAGCCAACAAATAACTCTAGCATATGGCGTGACCCACAATGTGGTCCCAACCTTAACACGTGTCAAAAAAAATCAGTTTAATTGAAGAGGTTTATGGTGCATTTGGATTGGATTTTATTAGCCAAAAATCATTGTGTAGAAAATAAGGCCAAATAAGCATTTTTTTTTACAAATAATAGTGTTTTGAGAATATGAAGTTAGAGAGACTCAACTTTGTATTCTCCGAACACTATTATTTGAAATAACGATTATGTGATCATTATTTTCTACACAATTAATTTTATGAGAATTGATTTTTGGCTAATAAAATCCAATCTAAACACCACCTTAGGATAACTAGAGACGTCCTTTTTTTTTTTTTTTAGCACAAGTCAACAGGTGTCTTTAAATTGTAGTTAAGAAACTTTAACCCCTAGCATTTTGATTTATGAAATAAAAAATTTTAAAATAATAAGTGAAATTCCCTGGTGAAAGCTGGAGACGTTTTCTGTAGCTTCTTCCAGACTCAATTGAATATGGCTAGGGGTGTAAAAATGGTCCGCGATACATGGGCCGGCACAGGCACAGGCACAGCCATACCAAGGCGGGCCGGCACAACACGACACATTTAATATGTGGGCTGGCACGGCACGACTCGCCTGGTGGGCCGTGCTCGGGCCCTATATTTTTTCCAGTGGGCCGGCACGACATGACACGTGAGATAGGCACGGGCACGACCTGCTAGACATGACCCATCAAGCACGACCCGCTTAGCCCACTTTCTCCAACAAATCTTTTTTTTTTTTTTTTTTTTTAAAGTTACATTTTTAGTCCTCCAACAGTTATAAAACAACTAGTTTGAGTGGGCATAAGTGAAAATGAGTCATTTAAGATCACAAATAACCAAAATAGCATTCTCAATAATTATATAACGGTTAGTTTTAGGGGTATTACAAAATTTTAAGATAAATAAAATGATACTTTATTGAATTTTAGACTAATATTGGTGTCTTTGTCTTTTAATTTTATAATTATAAATTTAATTAAATTAAAAAAAAAAAATGGCACGTGGGCTGCCCTACCGGAACGACACGACATGGGCCAGCCATGAGCAGTGCCAGTGCACCATGCTTGGGCCTCCATATTTTGTTAGTGGCCGACACGGCACGACAGTTTAATAAGGTGGACCGGTACGGCAGGAAGCACGAATTGGCTGCCCATTGCCAGCCCGCCCGTTTAACACCTCTAAATATGGCTTTGGTACTATGGCAATTTCTTGTAATATTAAAAACAGCAAGAATAAATGGTGATAAGAAAAAGAAATTGTTATTTATTTGTGTTTTTTTTGGTACAAGTCAAGATGTTTTGCCGCAACCGCGTTTTGTACTGTGTAACTTTCTAGGTTAGCGGGTTAATGGCTAAGGTGACGTTTGGATTGGATTTTTTGGGACAAAAATCAATTCTTATCAAATTGATTGCGTAGAAATTCATGATCAAATAATCATTTTTTTAAATAATAATGTTTGGAGAATATGAAATTAAGATACTCACCTACGTATTCTCTAAATACTATTATTTGATCGTTAATTTCTACACAAAATTTCTACACAATCAATTTTACCAGAGTTGATTTTTGGCTAAAAAAATCCAATCAAAAGACCGATAAGCATTTGAAACTATCGCACTCCTCGAAAATCAATTGCAGATGATGGATATTACAGTAATGGTACACTTCAAAACTAGATCCCCAAACCTATCCCCAAAGAAGGAGACAACCATTGAAACAAGGCAATGGTGTAAAAATGTTACCTGATAGTGCCCTAAAACATAAAAAAAAAATTAATAATAATTGTTTACCTGATAAAGTGGTGCCAGTCTACCAACGTTATCCAGTGCATGACCATGACTCTTTCCAAGTCAATTTTTAGGTCTCCCATCTTTATAGACCATAGTTACAGTATATAAACATAACTCTTAATTTTTGCATATGCTTGAAAGATCCTGTTTTGTAACACAAGTATAGATCCAACCAGATGATCATAAACCATCTGATTTACCACATTCTCTTAGAAGATAAAATGAAATACAACAAATAATCCCAAAAAGTCAACAAGTCAAACGAACATTATAATTCAATCAGGTTGATTTTTGACCTAGAAAAATCACATTTTGGAGCTCATCCAATACATGCAACATGTATGGTTTCGACATTACCCCGTTGATTGAAAAATGGTTTGAGATGTGATTGAGATCGTGTCGCTCTAAGAGCGATAATGGGGTCCGGAATCAATGGTCAAAACTTGCATTAATTAAAATGGTTAGGGACACTTCATTTGCAACTTGTATTATACTTTATTAATTACACAGGTAATGTTTCAACTAGAGAAGGAACAACAGTATCAATCTTGTGTTCTGGTATTCTCTTTGTTGGGAGGGTGTCTTTTAGGAGCCTAATCTCTCCTTGAGAGAGGGAGATGAGTCTCTCTCTGGTAAAATTCTTCTATGAAATTAAGCTTAATCCAAGTTATAATAGATCTAAGATAATCTTGTTTGCCATATTTTTTCCTAATATTCGATGATGGAATTTCCCATTAGGCTTATTTGGTTGGAAGAAAAATGTCGTGGAAAAGAAAGCTTTTCTCAGAAGTAATTTGTCCACATTTTAAACCACATTTTAAAACATAAAGTGAAATTAAAAAATTATTTGTAATAAAAAGTTCATTTTGCAACACACCAAAATCCATAAATTAGCTTTTCTCCTGAAAATAATTCAGTGCACTTATTTTTCCTCCAAACAAACCTAGTATCAATCATATAAAAAATGAGTTAGGAGAATTCGAGCATTGGCTGCATGTAGGGTGTTATAACTAGTTCGACAAATCTAAAGAAATAAGGAAACGAGAAATCAAACAATCGCACTAGGGAGACAAGATATATGTTGTTTGGCAAGGTGCTTACGTCCACATGAGAAAATGACAAGAAATCCACAAAGAATACGGGAGAAAAACAGTGTATACAAGCTCTCTCGAAACCCTCTTCCGAAACCCTCAAAAAACTCCTTCTCTCACATCCTCAAAGAAAATCCTTTATATATCTAGGGTTATAGTGAGAAGACAAAACGGGTCGGAAATACGGGTCAAAATTTCAGTGAGGAACTTCGTCCCCAGACCCCCATGGTGATGGTAGGAAAACCCCACACATTGCCTATTAATCGGGTCACTCGGGTCGCACATCAGGTCATCAAGGATCCGGGTAAGATCCATACCAACTGGCCAACAAAACCCATATACAGAATTTGAGCCAAAACTCACAAATCTCCACCTTGACGAAAATGCCAACAAAAAAAATCTCCACCATAACAAGCAACTCCTCTTGCCACCTCTACCAACCCCCTAAAGGAACTCAAGTACTATCAATACTAATCAGGTCTAGCTCCTTGCGAAATCACATCTCTAATAAAATGGAGTCTGACATCAATGTGTTTGGTCCTCTCATGGAACATCTGATTTTTGGTCAGATGTATGACACTCTGGCTGTCACAAAACACAATAGACCGCTCCTACTGCATCCCAAAATCATCAATCAAACCTCTCAGCCATATAGCTTCCTTCACGGCTTTTATAGCTACCATATACTCAGCTTCAGTAGTAGACAATGCAACTGTAGGCTGTAGAGTCGCTTTCCAATTGATGACACTCCCACAAAGAGTGAAAACATAACATGACAAAGATCTTCTCCTATTCAGATCTCCAGCATAGTCTGAATCAACATATCTAATGACACTGCCAGAAGTGTCATTGCCTCTGTCATATATCAACCCAAGATCTGTAATACCTCTTAAATATCTAAGTATCCATTTCACTGCCTACCAATGAGCTTCCCAGGCTTATCTATATACCTGCTTACCACGCTAACTGCCTGTGAAATGTCTAGCCTAGTGCAGACCTATAGGATACATAAGGCTCCCAACAACACTAACATAAGGAACACGTGACATGCGCTCCACCTCCTCCTTAGTCTATTGTGATAGAGTAGCTGAAAGTTTAAAATTAGCTGCAAGTGGAGTACTCACTGGCTTCGACTCTTCCATACCAAAGCTTTCCAACACCTTTTCAATGTACCTTTTCTAAGACAAGTGCAATCTGCCCGCTTTTCATTCTCTGTGAATCTCCATTCCCAATATCTTCTTGGCAGCACCCAAGACTTTCATTTCAAACTCACTACTCAACTGAGCCTTGAAACTCTTGATCTCGGACATGTTCTTAGAAGCAATCAACATACAACAATAAATAAAGATACGAACCATCTGACTGCTTCCTATGATAGACACAACTGTCATACTCACTCCTACAGTAGTCATTTTTAATAATGAAAGTATTAAATCGCTTATACCACTATCTACGAGATTACTTTCAAATCATACAAAGATTTATTTAGCAAGCACATATGGTCCTTCTTTCCCTGAATCTCAAACCCTTGAGGCTGATGCATGTAAATCTGCTCTTCTAGATCACCATGCAGAAAAGCAATCTTGACATTAAGCTGTTCAAACTCAAAATCAAATAAAGCAACCATAAAAAGTAGCATCCGGATAGAACTGGGCTTCACAACAGGTGAAAATACTCCATTGAAATCAATGCCCTCTTTTTGTGAATAACCATTTGATACCAATCGAGCTTTGTACTTTACATCCTCTACCCCTGGAGTTCCTTCCTTCATCTTGAAGATCTACGTACAACCCATAATTCTTATTCCTTTAGTCGGTTTTACTAGCTACCAAGTTTGATTTTTATAAAGAAATTCAATCTTCTCACTCATGGCTACAGTCCACTTTGCTGACTCTCCACTAGTAATGGCCTTTTGATAAGTACTAGGTTCCTGAACCTCAATATCTTCTGCCATACTAAGAGCATATGTAACCAGGTCTACGTAACCATATCTCAGAGGTGGCTTAGACTGCCTCCTATGTCTGTCCCTAGCAAGAGTCCATTGTTGTTCTTGTGGTGCTTCTTCCTCCACCGCTGGATGTTGCACATCTTCTTCCTCTTGCTCAACTGGAACAATTTTCTGAGTATTCTATGAAGCTTTTATTTCAAACTCAACCTTTTCACTGACACCATTGTCCTTTCCCATATCAACACAATCCTTCTTAAGAGTAAACATAGTTGACTCATCAAAAGTCACATCCCTGCTGATAATACCCTTTGATGACTTGGAATCAGTACATCAAAATTTGTATCCCTTCACACCATCTGCATATCCCATAAATATGCAATTATTTGCTCTAGGCTCTAGTTTACCCTCATTTACATGAGCATAAGCCGTACAATCAAACACCTTCAGATCACTGTAATTTGCAGGAGACCTAGATCATACCTCTTAAGGAGTCTTACATTTGATAGCAGTCGATAGAGACCTGTTAACCAAATAATAAGTTGTGTTAACAGCTTTAACCCAAAATTCCTTCGACAACCTAGTATTAAAGAGCATACATCTTGCCCTCTCCAACAATGTCTTATTCATTCGTTTTGCAACACCATTCTGTTGCAGAATGTATATGAATTTTCGATATCTTATAATCCCTTCATTCTTGCAGAAATCATTAAAATCACCCCCACAGAATTCCATGCCATTGTCAGTTCTCAAACGCTTGATATTTTTTCCTGTCTGCTTCTCGATCAAAGCCTTCCATTGCTTGAACTTCACAAAAGCCTCATTCTTGTGCTTTAAGATAAATATCCAGACCTTCCTTGAGCAATCATCTATAAATGTCAACATATATCTACCATTACCTAGAGAGAGCACACGAGAGAGACCCCAAATATTAGAATGAATATAGTCCACAGTACCCTTGGTTTTGTGACTAGTCGTATTGAACTTAACTCTATACTGTTTTCCAAAGACACAATGCTCACAAAATTCCATCTTCCCTGTCTTATTCCCACAAAGAAAATCCTGTTTGCTGAACAATGTCAAGCCTCTCTCACTCATATGCTCTAATCTCATATGCCACAATCTAGTGGTGTCAAGATCCGAATTTGATGACGATACAATATCCGCACTTGTAACTTTATTGCCCTGTAACACATAAATTTCTTTCTTCAAATATCCCTTCATCACAACTAGAGCACCTGCTTTGAAAATCCTCATAACTCCACCATCAGCTTTATAACTACAACCATTAGAACCAAGCGTACCCAAAGAAAGTAAATTTTTCTTTAACTCTGGAACATGTCGTACATCGGTTAAGGTTTTCACAACACTGTCATGCATCTTGATTTGAATTAAGCCTATCCCAACAACCTTACAAGCTATATCATTTCCCATCAGGACTCTACCACCATCATTAGACTGATAAGTAGTAAATCAGTCGCTATTGAGACGATATGATAGGAACAACCAGAATCTAAAATCCACTCATTAGCCAAGCTACCAATGGTAATTGTGAGTACATCTCCATGATCCTCTGCTACACTAGCCACATTCTCTGAATTATCTTTTCCTTTCCCCTTACGCTCTGGACAATCTTTTCTGAAATACCCTTCCCTGTGACAATAATTACACTTCATTTTTCTAGGCTTTGATTTTGATTTGGACAGACCTTTACTATTAGAAGCCTTCTTATGTGTTATCCCTCTTATAAATAAACATTCACCAGAGCCCTCTACACTACTCTCAGACATCATTTTCTTCAACTCCTTAGAGTTTAGGGCTGCCTTAACATCCTCTTTGGTAAGAGTTTCTCTTTCATACATCATAGTATTAACAAAGTTCTCAAAAGAAGGCGGTAAAGAACACATTAAAATAATTGATTGGTCCTCATCATCAACTTCAATATCTATGTTTCTCAAATCTAAAATAATTTGATTGAATTCATCAAGGTGGTCTTTAATAGACATACATTCGTGCATCTGGAGTGTATATAATTCGCTTATTTAGATACACGCGATTTGTGAAAGATTTTGTCATGTACCAACTCTCCAACTTGAACCACAATCCTGCCGTCGTTTCTTCTTCAGCAACTTCTCGCAAAACTTCATTGCTCTAGCATAATAGAATCACACAAATGCATTCTCTATTAGTTCATCCTTCTCACTATCATCCATTGTTGTAGGCAAAACATCTTTGCCCTTCAATGCTTTCGTCAAGCCTTGTTGCACGAGCACAACTTTCATCTTCAATCGCCAAAAACTGAAATCATTCCTCCCATCGAATTTCTCAATGTCAAACTTACCCGCCATTTAGATCGACACAACCTCAAGCTCTAATATCAATTTGTTATAACAACTTCAACAAATCGAAAGAAATAAGAAAACGAGAAATGAAGCAATCGCACAAGGGAGACAAGATATAAGTGGTTCGGCAAGGTGCCTACATCCACGGGAGAAAACGGTAAGAAATCCACTAAGAATATGAGAGAAAATGTAGAAACCCGAAACTCATTTCACCTAATTGGTGAATAGTGTTAGAGAATGGTGAATTTTGATTAAAAATGATCTTCTATGTGTTATGATGTATACATTATGAATAAAGGGTGTTGGGCACAAAAATATAATGGTGTATGGGTGTTAAAGTTAAGGTGCAAGAGTGGAAACACTCTACGTAAGTCAATGGAAGAGTGAAAACACTCTAAGTGGGAAAAAATGGGAAGAACTGGAGGATTCACCAAGTTCTGGTGAATCCCGGTCGACTGCCCCTCAAGGCTGGTCAACCAACTGTCATGAAATAGGCCAAAATGAGCCAATAGAGTGCTTCAGATTTGAGGCTGGTCGACCGCCCCTCAAGCATTTCTCTAATCCAAAAGGTAAGTAACCCTACTAACTAATCTTGTTATGAAACAAATTGTAAAAAGAGGTTGGAATGTATGATATTGAATGAGATCTTGTAAATACACTCTACTAAATGACTTTATTATGATTCAATGTTGTAAATAGGGTTTTGAAGATTGGGGTTTTTCAATAAAAAAGATAAATATGTTTTGGCTTGTATATGATTGTGATTATCCTAAAATAAACTACGATTCTAAGTATGATGTTGATGAAATTGGCTTAATGGCCAAGAATTATGTGATGAAATGCTATGAATGATAATGCTCCATGTTTTTAGAATTTGTTCAAGTATACTATGATGCTAATATGTCTTGCGTGAAACCGTATGCAATGTTTAAAGCTTTCCATATACATCATGATGCTCACAAGCACTCCACCTATAATATGTTTTATATAATCGAAGTTTTCTCATAAGTGTGGTATTTCAAGGATCATAAAAAAGGTTTTCAAAGAAAATTCATAAGAAGAAACATAAGTATATAAGCATTGACAAGGCCAAACTTTGGGTTGGTATTTCTAAGATCGGTTACCTCATGCTCTAAGGATCAAGTCTAAGATCTTGCATAAGTCTCCAATGATCATAAAGCTCATAAGAACTCGAAAGATCACAAGAAGTTCTTAAGAACTCGAAAGCTCATAAGAACTCGAAAGCTTATAAGAAACTCATAACAACTCAAAAGGCTCATAAGCATTCATAAGAATTCATAAGCATGAACAAGGTGTTTTGTTTTCCACGAAAGATAAGATTTGACGACAGGTTTTCTATGATGAGTTTTAAGCATGAAATTTTATGAACGGTATTCCTTTACGTACTTGCATGTGATATTATTGTTATTATATCATTGTTAGCTAGTAGTTGGTGCTCGCTGAGTATTCCATATTCAGCCGTACATTTTATGTCGGCAGATCAGTTTTACATCTGTGATCCCAGTCCATGGGTCGAGGAGGACTATGGTGATGAAGAGCCAGCAGAGCTTAGCCAGAAGATGATAGATACCTAGATAGGTGGCCTTACCCTGGATACTATTGAGAGTGAGTGTGGGAGAGATAAACTACATTGTATTTTGATGAGTGGGCATGTCCACTCTTGTTTTGGTTTATGTGATTTACAAACTTGGAATACAGATTATGTATAGACAAGAAATTTTAAGTTTATACTTCCGCACTTTGATTTACGCTTCCGCATTATTTTATGTTTCCGCTATGTACTATCTTGGATATTTAACAGGATTTTTTGGTGTCGGATATTGCACATCACGAGCCAAAGTATCCCTAACTCCTAGGGGGTATTTTGGGTCACGACAGAAAAATAGTGTATACAAGCTTTCTCAAAACCGTTTTCTGAAACCCTTGAAAAACCCCTTCTTTCACATCTGTGAGCACGGATTTCGGCACTCACCTGGTTTGTGTTATGAGTCGTCACTTATTAATTCGGTAGGGATAAATCCCCGGATAATGGATAAGATCTTTGGTCTGCTTAGAGTTTTGAGTAAGAGGTTTGGTTAAACCCGGGAAGGTGTTAGGCACCCCAGTATTTCTGTTTTACAACGGTTCCCTACTTACTAAGTTTAAACCAAATTAATGTCAAGTTTTTAACCAAATGCCTTAGGTTTAGTTTATACTAATTCAAGAAGGGAAAAGGTAAACTAGGGTCGAACCCAGGTTGCGTTGCCTATGTACTCTGTTGGGGTGAGATTAGACCGAGCGTAGTTCTGGCACATGAGCCCGTGGCAAGGTTAAGGGAGTGTCGTGTGTGCACCAAGGGTGGCTTAGGGTTTAGTCGGGAGGCTAGGAGATCCTAGATTTTTCCAAATAAATGAAAAAGGCCTTGCGGGACTGTACTAGGGTGGATCCCAAGGTTCCCTCATGAATTGAATGTCCCAGGCTACATGCGAGACTTTGTATCCGTGTGGGACTTCCCCACACCTATGGGGAAGGTGGGGGAGTCCCTACGGTGGATTTCCTACAAAAGAACGAAATATAACAATCCTTGGAAGGACCACGGGCTCACATGTATATCCAAACAAAGGTGAAAAAGGGGGTAGGGGGATGCCCTACCCTGCTACTACTTGTCGGAGGTGCTGTGGCCTGTTGGTGGAGCTAGCTGTGATGGGGGACCATGGTGGTGTGTTGCAGGCGATGAGGGATGAGCTAAAGGACGCTGCTGGGACCTGGTGGGGCTTGCTAGGAGTCCTAGGAAGAAGGCTAAGGCTTTGGAAATGGACATGGATTCGGATTGGAGCTTCTGGAGTCAGTTGCAGGCCATGGGGGCACTGCTACTTATAAGGAGAGCCAAGGGGACACCCCTGGTAATAGTACCAGGGTTGGTGGGGGTTTAAGAGGCGAAGTGGAGTGCCTGAAGTTGAAGAGGGGGCTGTAGGTGGCGTGCACTGTGCGCAGGGGGTGCAGCAGGAAACAAACCCAGGTAATGGCAGTAAAGCCTTTACCGCCATTACCAAACCTGCATGGAACTTGCTGTCGACAAAAGGATTACCGCCATTATTGGGCTTTGCCCAACAGGACCCTGGCCTATGGCAGGCACGCAGTACTGGGTGAGTTTTTTGAATTTTTGGGTCATTGCTTGGGCCCAAATTGAGATCAAATTTTTTGGACTTGGGGTTTTTCCCTAAAGGCCTAGGGCTTGGTTAGGCTAGGGTTAGGCTAGGGCTAAGCTAGGGCTAGGCTAGGGCTAGGTTAGTGTTTAACTAGGGTTAAATCTTAGGGTTTGCTAGGGTTATACCTAGGGTTTGTCTAGGATTAGGGTTTAACTAGGGTTAAATCCTAGGGTTAAGGGACGTGATTGAAGGCTTAACCATGGTTAAAAACCCTTAACCATGGTTAAGAGAGGTGTAAAAATTGGGTGCTTACAACATCCTCAAAGAAAACCCTTTATATATTTAGGGTTACAATGAGAAGACAAAACAGGTCAGAAATATGGGTCAAAATTTCAGTCGGGGGCTTCGTCCCCGGACCCCATGGCAATGGTGGGGAAACCCCACACATTGCCTATTAATCGGGTCATTCGGGTCGCACACCGGGTCATCAAGGATCCAGGTAAGATCCATACCAACTTCCCAACAAAACCCATATACAAAATTTGAGCCAAAACTTACATAGGGCCTATGTTACCAAGTTTCAAGTATTTGAGGTGTGCCCACCATTATTCTAACCTTAAATAAATGATGACATGTACCAAAAATAATGGTGGGCACACCTCAAATACTCGAAACTTGGTCTACTCTTTAGGGTCCATTCTTCTGTTGAGACTTATAAAGTCTAGCACTTTACAGGTTTTTGACATGTAATACTTCCAATGCAGCAAAATGAATAATTTCAAATCTCGTAAAAATTATAAGACTTCAAATCACTGATAAGAATTAATTTGTTAGAAACCTTGACAAAATGACTCAAATTTCCCAACAATTAACTTGACAAAGTGCAAAGTGCCAAACTTTACAAGTCTTAGTAAAAGAACGGGCCCTTATAAGAATACATTTCCTACCATTTGAGCAATGAATGAGGTGTGTAAACCAACGAGGGGCTTGGTGTGCTGGCCAAGACCACACTTAAGGAAGTGGAGGTTTTGAGTTCGATTATCTTCCCATTGTTGGCCACTCTCAAGGATTTATCCCTACTTGTCTGGCGGGTGTGTAGATGGAGGAATTTGCACTTGCCAAGGGGATAAGTGGTGGGTGTGTAGATGGAGGAATTTGCACTTGCCAAGGGGATAAGTGGTGGGTGTGTAGATGGAGGAATTTGCACTTGCCAAGGGGATAAGTGGTGGGTGCGTAGATGGAGGAATCCGCACGTGCTAAGGGGATAAGTCGAGTACTCTAAGAGGCCTGGACACCCTCGTTATTATAATAATAAAAAAAAGAGTGAGGTGTGTATGAAATCTTTTTAATTAGTAACTATTCCTAATTTCTCTAAAGTCAAGAGCTAGTCTAGAATCAAGGTATTATTCACCTCATTTTGAAAATGGTAGGCTTCCTTGTAAATCCTCTAGACCGATATTCATCCCCATTAGATGATTCTAATCATTCCAGAGTTGTTTATCTTTGATTGTTCATTTGATTGACCTTTCATTTGGACGTTTCTTTGATTATATATAATTGTAATTATGGTGCTTAATTGACATTCTAAGCGTGAGTTAAACGGTATAATCGTGATTTAAACGTCTCCATCTAGAAAGCACGGATACTTCAAATAGGTCATCGTATCCGTATTGGATATGGATACGCCTCCGATACGGCGGGATACGGCTTAGACGTATCCGGTTAATTAAAAACAATTTTTTTTTTATTTCGGATACGGCAGCGATATGGCTCCGATACGACATGGATACATAGAGATACGTCCGGGATACGGCCAGGATACGGACATGATTTATTATTATTATTATTTTTTTTTTTGGAGACCTGGGGGTGTGACCCTATCTCTTTTGTTTTTGCATGGACATGGTCTTCTTTATATTTTACTTAGTGGATGATAAGATGACTTTCTTTTTTGCTTAGTGGATGATGAGATGACCCTATTTCTTTTGCATGGACATGGTCTATTTTATATATAAATAAAACCGAACCAATGGTTATTTTGTAATTATAATACAAAATATAGTATTATTATTACTTTAAAAAAAAATATAGATGTATCCTAGCCGTACCTGTATCCTATTTTTTTATGTTCTATCCTATCATCGTGCCTGTATCGTATCGTATCGTATCCGTATCCATATCTGTATCTGTGCTTCTTAGGTCTCCATGCATGTGTAAAACATGTATGATGCATCGTCTTCTGCATGGCTTCTCTCATGTTGGGTCAGTTTCACCACATGCGCGTGTAAATCTTTTTATTTTTGTGGTGGCCTTTTCGCCTTGAGTTTGAATCACAGCCAATCACGATTGAACTCTCCCTAAGTTCAATCGCACCCACAGCTCAACACGTGTCCTTTTTAAATCCTTATTCACTGTAATTAAGATTCTCTAACTCATAGGCTTCAACAATCTAATCTTGGTTTTAGAAAAAAAAAAACTGTAATTTTTTTTTAACCTGGGTTAAGAAATTTTAACTCTAAAATTAATTTTGTAAAGAAATTTCTAAACATCAATGTTAGATTTTTAAACCTTAAGGGTTACTAAACCTTAAACATTTAATAAGAACACATGTTGACTTATGGGTGCGATTGAACTCTCCCCGAGCTCAATTGTGATCGGCTGTGATTCGAACTCTATTCCCATAACTGCGACAGTCCTTAATTGCCATATTTAGAAAAATTAAGGAAGTGATTAAAAACTCTCGATAGTAGGTACTGTCGAGAGCTGGGCCGCCTGATTGAAAATTCAACGGCACCAAACATCATGTGGCTTAATGCACATGAGCCTTGGCCCGTTGGATTTTTAATCGCAAGACCCAGCTCTCAATAGTACCTACTATGAGAGTTCTTAATCACTCTCCAAAGAATAAAATTTTTGGGTGTTGGCCCCATTCAAAAATATTTTGTCTTCCCCTAAATGGGATGACTTTGGGAGTTCACAATTGAGGGTGGTGAAATCTTTATTTTATTTAGATTAACTATGATATTGTTGACGAGGATATGGAGAACAACCCAATCGTATGTCTTATGGCAGGGGTAGTTTGGTAATTATAAGACGATGTTTGTAATATAAAATAAATTAAAAGAAGAATAAGTTTGTTAACTAAACTTTTTTTTTATGTAATTCTCCGAGTAAAGACATATTTTGGATTGCTCCAATTATATCTTTAACTTCTATCAAAAAAATAAAAAAGTTATATCAATAACGGGAGCTCCTGTTCATAGTTGATCTCTATATGTTTTGAGATTAAACATGAACATGAGCTTTGCCCAAGATCTCTAGTTCAAAAGATAAGTTTTTTTTTTTTTTTTTGGGTTAAAGTTCAAGAGATAATCAAACTCCCTAAAATATTCTGTGCCTAGTTAGGATATTTTGAGAATTACAAAATATAAAAAGGCATTAATGTTTATGAAATCTTTTTATATAATTACTAAGAAATCACATTTTTTTAAGTTAAACGTTAATCATTTAAACTCACTAACACACACGGTTAGGCCAACACACACAAGCCCTATGAGACTAAGCCCAACACACCTCTTCAAAAGAGCATATTTCTTGAAGAGACGAAGGAGCCTTATAAAGCACAGGGAGGCACATCAAACTAAGGGGCCATCGACCCTCCTTAAGACATGCCCTTTTGGAGTCGACCCTCCTTAAGACATGCCCTTTCGGAGTGGTTGCTTGGACTTACCTTATGACACATTTGCGGCTACTTCAGGTCTGGCTTTGTGTGCACGTTTAGAATGTGTGTCTTTTTATATGATATCATTTCCACTAAAAAAACAATGCATATTTTAGGAAGATCCGATTATCTCTTCATTCCGAACTCCAATTTATATTTAAAAACTTTTTTTTGGGTACAAAAGAAGTTTGATTTCCCAACTATGAATGCAAGAGGGGTTTTGAATACCCAAACCTTCCCTTAATAGGGATGCCCTTAACACTCTTTCAGACTGCAAGAGTAGCAATTGTAGGTTAAAACTACCATTCCAAGCTTTATTTAAAGTACCCTCCTTTTCAAAAGAGTCCTGATAAGGGGACTGTGAGGTCCCCTTCCACCTTCTAACACCCGGTTAACTATGGTTAAGCTTAATAAATTAAGGTTAAGATTTTTTTTGTCTAAAATTAAAAGTTAGATTAAAATCCTAGGGGTGAGTGAATGTTAACCATAGTTGAATCTAGGGTTACTTCTGAGTGCTTCATTGAAAGCAAAATTGGTTTGGAACCTAATCATTGAAAGATTCTCCAAGCGTTTTTAAAGTTAGAAATCCCGCTTTCTCTCCAAATGGGGAAAGTTAAGTTCACGCTTATTAAAAGCACCTTGTGCAGTCTCTTAACTTCTTTTCCCTTTTTAGGATTTCTGAATCTATTGCATCCTCAATAAAAAGGTTGTAGAGGAAATTCTTCTGGAACAATAAAGTATATACTATGAACTATCATTTGATTGATTGGAGCATCATCTTGCAGCCTAAGTGTAGTGGTGATCTTAATATTCATCTCTAATTAAGGGTGAATAAGGCCTTTTGGGGGAAGTGGATTTGGCGCTTTGGCGAGGAAGAGGGCAGCCTATGGAGGGTTGTGGTAGTGGCTAGGTATGAGAAAATTAACATGTAGTGTCCTAAGTTAGATCGGGGTCCTATAGGCGTTGGGGTTTGGAAGGCAGTAATGCAAGGTTGGGTTGAGTTTTCTATTAATATATATTTGCATTAAGGTGGGTAATAAAGATCATATAAGTTTTTAGAATGATCATTGGTGCAGTCAATCCACTCTTAAGCAGACATTTGACAACCTTTGTCTCATTACATTCAACAAGGAGACCTCGGTAGTCGAGTATTCAAAGTGGCAAGATGAGGTGTCGGTTTTGACTTCCAAACTAAGGACGAACTTATTCGATCGGGAAGTTCAGGATCTCCTAAGGTTATTGTCTGTCCTATTTGATTGGGAAATGTAGGATCTCCTAGGGTTATTATCTATCTTCCAGCAGGTTATCCGCTTTCCTCTCATTAGGGATAGTGGAGTCTAGTCTTCAGATAATAAGAGGCGGTTCTCAATGAGATCCTTTATGTATGTCTTACAAGTTGGGTTTATTCTACATTTTCCTTTGCAGACTGTGAGGTTCCCATTGGTTTCTTTCAAATATATCTTTTTCCCTATGGACAACAGTGTTAGATAAAATCATAACTTGCGATCTTCTTATACATAGAGAATGATGCTTGGCTAATAGGTGTTTTATGTGTATTTTAATAGAGGAGTCTATTGATCACTTATTACTGTATTATCTTACGAGAGAGGTTGGTCATATTTTATTTCTCATCTTCGCATCCCTTGTACATTTCCTATATTCTTACAAAGCTTATTATCATATTGACTTTTAGTACCTATTTCGGATCCAGTGGAAGTAGTTTAACCTTTCTTCACAGGGGCGGTAGCATTAGTCTTGTGTCATGAATGGAATAGGAGGGTGTTTGAAGACAAATCTTTGTCTATACCGAGTATACAGGATCGTGGTAAATTTCTTATTACAGCTTAGGGGTCTATTCAGGGCAAGGGTGCCATTGGGGGACCATTTTTGTCTCATAGTACCATTTTTGTTTATGTTATTTTTTGCTTTTTTTCTTTTTTTTGCTCTCATGGTTCACTATTGGTGAACCTCGTGGTGTAAGGTTCTCTGTCTTTTTATTTATATATATCATCTTTACCGATTAAAAAGAAGGGGGCATGGACCATTGAGATCGTGTGGTTAGTTAGGAAGCTGACCACACGGTTCGCTAGGATGCTACCCACGTGGATAATATGAAGTTGGATTTGGGCCATCATCGGTCTATGGGCATTTTTGTAATTTTAAATTGATAAGTACTCGGTAGAAAATTAGTTAGGATCCAGCATTAGGAAAGTAAAATCCGCCGGATAAGACATATATTGTTAAATCCAAAGCTCCCTCTTTTTTCATACGGAAGAAAAGAGGAAGGCTCCACCCATTTTACAACTTTTTCTTTTCAACTTTTAAACCCTTTGTACACGCTTTCAATCTTTTATTTTTTTTTCTATAATTGAAGAAAAAAGGAATTTGTAGTTCAACATTTGTTATTTTTTTTCAAAATTTCATCGTCTTTTGTTAATACCTAATTACTCAATCCTGAGAGAGATGGGGACATGAAACCAGGACCATTATCTCGAAGGTTAAGTCTCTTCCTTTAGTTGGTCATCATCAGTATCTTATTTAAAATATTTGGGATCCACATCAACAAAAATCATATTCCACCATTTTAATCTAAAAATTGTAGTGTGTCTGATATTAATAACTCTTGTTATAACTTAAATCAAGAATTTCAAGTTTGAGGGTAAAAATGCGAAGTGCATAGCAGTAAAATCATTGAATTAAGACGGTTTGCAGGACATCTCATGTGTGGAGTATACTTAAAAATAAGACTGACTCTCATAGGATCTTAAGCTTTCAAATTAATCATATTATAGATAAAAATGCCAACTATAAACATAATAAGCCGCATGTATATCTGGGATTGCTAGTGCTCATCAAGACCACTGAGTTTGGTTACATTCATTTGTAGTGCTTTTACCATTATGTAGTGAATGATATTTTATAAAATATAAGAGTTGTTTCATATTTTTATCGGGGATAATTTATTAAATAAGGGAGACAAAAGAAATTGAAGAAAAACCAAATTTTATTTTTCTCTCTTGTATTGTTTTTTTTGCTGAGGGTATCATTTAAGTACGGTTGGTGATTAAAACAATGGTTAATGGTTAGCTTGGGAAATTGGAGCTCTTGTGGACTGTCACTCTGGGGGATTGGATCCCAAACCTTCCTCAATAGAGAGGCCACACCCACCACTGGTACAAGAGGCGGGGTGTTTTTCTCTCTTGTATTTAATAATTGAATTCTTAAGAAACAACTATACTACCTTAACTTTAGTCAAGTCAATAATTAATATAAGGGTAAAAATTTCTTTGCGATTGTTACGGCAATGGTTTGAGTTTGGGCTTGAATTTTAGTAAATTTTATATAGGCCCAATCCAAATCCCGACACAGTTGCAAACGCTTTGAAGCTCGAGCTTGACTCAATTGCCACCCCATTGTTTACTATATGTACATATATAAAAAAAATAAAAAGAGAGAGTATGTGTTCAACTATTCAATTACAAGGTAAGCTTTGTTCTCCCCACATAATATTCTATTTTATTTTTAAAAAATAAAGATTATATATAAATAAATAAGGAGAGAGGGGATATGGGATCATAGTCTCTCGTTCAATCGCACTCACAGGTCAACACGTGACCATTTTAAAATTTATTAAATATGATTATGATTTACTAACCCTATCGGTTCAACAATAATTTGGATTTGAGAAAAAAAGGAATTACTAATTTTTTTTTAACCCGAAAGGTTAAAATTTCCTGACCATGGTTAAAAGCCCAGAGCTTTGTGAGAGTCATTAGGATCAAGTACAAGGTAAGCTGTGTTCTCTCAGATTGAGATTAAAATAATAATAATAGATTCGATTCCCAACTCACTCATCTACTTTTCCTTCTCTTCCTCTCTCCTTAAAAACCCCCCTCAAACCTCTCTCTCTCTCTCTCTCACCTCCAACCTTATTCTCCAAAACCCTAAACCATCTTCAAATAAAACAAATGTCCCAACACTCCTCTCCTTTCCCTTCATGCTTCCGTCCCACCACCACCGACCGCCACCACTCGCCGGAGCCACCACCGATCTCCGGCAACCCCAACCTCACCACCTGTCTCTACCACACTGATCTCGGCCTCTTCGCTCTCACCTGGTGCAAGAACGTCATCGGCCGATCTCTCCACATCGACCTCCACTTGGATAACCATGTCGACGATCTCTCCTCTTCCTCTTTCAGGCTCCAAATTAAGCCCTTTCTTTTCTGGAGAAAATTCGGTTCTAAGAGATTATATCTCAACAACACAACAAAGAAGATTGAAATCTACTGGAATCTCACTCACGCCAAGTTCGTTTCTGGTCCGGAGCCCCAATCTGGGTTCTACATCGCCGTTATCATCGACGGAGAAATGACCCTTCTCGTCGGAGATTGTCACCATGAAGCTTACGCGAGAACTAAAGCTAGGAAGAAAGCGAGAACCCAGGTTTTGGTTTTGAGAAGAGAGCATGTGTTTGGTAACAAGTCTTACACTACAAAAGCGAGAATTGGAGGCAAGAGTAGAGATATCTCGATCGATTGCAGCGTTGGAACTGATTCAAAGCTTTGTTTCAGCGTCGATGGGAAAAGGGTGTTGCAGGTTAAGAGATTGAAGTGGAAGTTTAGAGGGAACGAGAGGATTGAAGTTGATGGGGTTCCGATTCAGGTCTCTTGGGACGTTTATAACTGGCTGTTCAAAGATGCAGATGATGAACACGCTGTGTTTATGTTCAGGTTTGAGAAAACGGGATTTGAAGAAGATGAGTTGATTGAGAAGAATCGAATGGCTTTGTCGCCATTACATTCTTGTGGGTTTGGGATGAATGGATTTGAGAGGAAGAAAATGAAGAAGAGCATGTTGAAGACGAGGAGTTCTTCATCTTCTTCGATGTCTTCGGCCTCATCTGGGTGCTGTTCTTCGGTGATGGAATGGGCGAGTATGGAGGAAAACGAGTTGCAGAACCCATCTGAATTTTCTTTGCTCGTTTATGCTTGGAAGAGCTGAAAAGATTGAAAGATTATTTGATTCTGATTGAATTCCTTGTAATATTTAGATTTTGTTACTAACCCATTTGTTCTTGAACATAACAGAATAAATCAAAACTTATAGATCTAACATTCTCTTTCTCCACAGAAATTAAGAAAAAGTTTCTCTTTTTTTCTTTTCCTTTAATCTTTGATCTGGTTCTATTCTTTCTTTACTGAATTTGGTGTTTTGAATTATAATTAATCAATCAAAGAATTCTTCTTATGAACTTTTAGTTGATTTTGAGCTCTGGTTTCCGTGTTCTTGCTGCCAATGAGGGACAGAGACTTTTTCTCCGAGATTAGACGTTTTTATTTCCCAAACATCTGAACCGTTTCTTTGTTTGACCAACACTTAGATCGATGCATATTCCTTGATTTGGACGGTTAGTAAAAGCCATAGTAACAAGGACAGAGTAGTACCTGATCAAATGGCACGGAAAGAGATGAGAAATGAGTGGGTTTTACGATTTTACCTCTTTGTTTGGGCGTTGACCATTTGACCAGAGATTCTGTTAAGTCTCGTGAGGGCACAGGAATTTAATGCCAGGTTGTCATTGAATCTATCTCCCGATCGTTTCCCATCCATCGAAATGACTAAGCACCCTTACAATTTTTAATGACAATATTACCCTTCACAAATACTAAAATTACTCTCCCTTTGAGTGTTTCTTAGGTTAGGTCAGGACGGGAGGACGACGGTGCAGTACTATATGGGTCCTCCTTCTCCTACTCCTACCTGCTACCAATATAATATCTTAGACCAAAAAGCCGCATACTCTTATTCAATTATTAAAACTTATTAAAGCAACAACAGTGTTAATTTTTAGCAAAAGCAAAAGGAGAATTTTTTGGATGAGAGTAGAGAATGAAGAGTACGGGTAGCATGGCTCCTTAGAACAAAGAATCCCTAATCAAATGATTATACAATATAAATGGATTTAGAGCTTAGTTCTTTTTTTTTGTTTTTGCTGTGAATATCATTTGCTTATTTTTAATAGAATTGGTCAGCTGTTAGTGGGGGAGTGGATCTCTTGCTAGTTGTCACCAAATGGAAATGGATCCAGGGATGGAGCTAGGATTCTCTTATAGAGGGCTAACAATGGAGGTTTGAGGATAGCCTGCCAACTTTCTTTTAAGGGCCAAGTTCATGGGTCAGCATTTGTTTGTGTCCTTTGGTTAAGACCATATTTCTTTTCTCAGAAATTTAGAGGGGCTAGAGTCCCCCTTTCCCCTCCGACTCTACCCCCTCTCATAGGCTACAACCCTATTGACACTAGTTTTTTTCCCAAAAATTTAGGGGGGCTGCCATGTGACTCCGCCACTACCTAAACCTCTCTCATAAGAGAGGCTAGAAAGGGAACGAGGTGTGATTTAGAACATAGTTACCTAGTCAGGGTTGTAAACGGAGCGGATTCGGAGTGATATTGGTATATTTGATTATATATCGGTATATTTGATTATATATCAGGATATCCGAATCCGAATAAATATCTGGCGGATAGTGAAATATAATATCTGTATCCGACTCTGATTAAAATATACGGATTCGAATAGTATCCGAATAATCCGATTAATTTTTTTTAAATAAAAAATATAAATTAATATTTAAAAAATATAAAAAATATATAAATGTTTATTAAACAAACATTTTACTATCTGAATCCGCTCCACCATATCTATAAGGATAGTTATCCGACCAAACGGATTCGAATACGAATTGGATACGGATAACATCCGCATCTGTTTATACCCCTCTACCTAGTTCCTTTTTTTTTTTTTGGTAATCAGTTATATCTTTTATCTATGTATGTCAGGGGTCATGGTTAAGTGGGTTAGAACTCAAGTGTGGGCACTCAACGGCTGTACCAGGACTCGAACACACTCTCCCAAGAGAGTTACACTACCACTGGGACAAACCCAGGCGTGTACCTAGTTCCTTTTAAATGGCGATAGTTTCTAAACAATCAGTTTATTTATATTAAGATATCCACTTCAGATCCTCTAAGAGCATTCCTAGCAGCCTCACCAAAATAGCTTTTTAGTTATTTTGATGAGCCAATAGGTTAAAAAGTCTGAAATTCCCTTCCCAGCAGCCTCACCAATTTGCATATTTTAGTTTGGTGAGTTTACAGTACTCACCAAAGTTGGTGAGTCACTGTACACTCACCAAATCAAAAAAACTCTCATTCCCTCCTTGTTTGTGGGCCCACACAAATAAAATAAAATTTTATCTCTCCATTTTTTTGGTGTGGATGTGACACATATAATAAAATAATGATAATTTTTGCTACTTTGATGAGGCTGCTGGGAGTGTTTCAAAAAAAATGGCTCACCAAACTCACTTTTTGTGAGTTTTGGCTATTCTGATGAGGCAAATTTGATGAGGCTGCTAGGAATGCTCTAAGGTAGCAATCTATCCGGCTTGGTTCGTCGGTAGCTATAGAAATGCAACATGGGTCTAGATATAATGAAATGCCACATTTTCCCCTTGTTATATAAGTTTTTTTTTTTGCGAGATACGTGGTTAGGCTGTAACCACGGTTAGTAGGTTAGTATCATAGGTGGGTGGAGATGATGAACACTCACACCCTCTCGAGAGTGGAACCCAGATCAATGGAGTGGTGACTAGCACACACTACCAATTGGGCAAGTGATGCTTCCCACTTGTTATATTAGTAACATGTTGTGTTTGTGCAACTACCGGACAGAATCGGACAGTTGCTATTGTAGATGATCCTATATGACCAATTGAATGGTGGGAGAGGACAATTTTCCCCTTTTATTTCACGATTTCCAAGCTTTCAAAACATGTCTTGTTGTAAGGATTTTTTTCGATAAATACCTAAAGTACTGCAGGTATATTTTTGTTCATAAAATTGTATTAATTTATATATTTATAAATGTTTTGGGAGTTTCAGAAATCTAGAGCTTCTGTTCATATTTAAATTATAGTTTTTATCTAAGGTGGGTGTTAACTCTTAAGACAATTATGATTAAATCAGCATAACAGGCAGATCAAACTAGAGAAAGAAATTAAATAAATAAATAAAAGTTTTTAAGGTTTGGTAGTCTAGTAAACCAAATCTGAAGTAATCTTTAAATTTCATTAATTGAATATCTTAGCACGTCATCCTCAAGGAAGAGATCAGCGTGATCAATGATCGTCAAGATTTTAATCAAATGAATCAGTTTTCTTATGGTGATGAAATGTATCAATCGCAAAAGTCGTTGATGTTATCATATAGCTGCGCTCTTCCGTCCGATCAGGGGACTGTTGGGATCATGAAAACGACCTGATAGTTATCATAAATTAGTACCCGAGTTTACATCAAGAAGAAGAGATTTAGTAATAAATTAAACTCAAAATTATTCATTCTTTTGTAAGATCAAGTTGAACTACCTATACCAACCTTTGTAAGGTAGCTTAAGCAAAACTATACACTACAAAAGAATGAGTCTCAAATGGCTTGCAAATTGCCATTGTTTTCTCAAACCACAACCAAGGAGGTTTTGTTTGTGTTTTTTAGGATGACAATTTCTAATCTCACCCATCAAATTGCACACGGCTTGGGTTGAGCTTTTGATGTGGAGATCGAGTTGGGACTAAGATCCCCGACCTCAATAGTTCATAAGTCATAGTTATGAGCAACACCAAATCCTTTTAGAGCGCAAACTTTCATTTCTCCATCTAATTGTCTCCTTTGCTGGGCCCTTATAGCCCTTCCTCTAAGGTGTAGTTTTGAAACAAGCGCGTATATATATATATAATTGTCTATATAATTGTCTCCTTTGCTTGGCCCTTATAGCCCTTCCTCTAAGGTGTAGTTTTGAAACAAGCGCGTATATATATATATAAAGAGAGAGATTAACTATAAATAAGAGCTGTGATGGAAGAGATAACCAGAACAACACAAAAAATGTTTTATGATAGAGATTGTTTGATAAATACAAATATTATAGAAGGGCATTTCCGTTAAATTAACTTTTTTGTTCCCAAACTACCTTTGCCAAAGGCATTTGTTTGGTTGTTTCGATTATCTCTTCAACCAAAGTTCATTGTCAAGTTAATTTGTTTGGTTGTTTCGATTATCTCTTCAACCAAAGTTCATTGTCAAGTTAATCTTATATATTTATATACAATAATGATTTGTTCAAAGTATTTCATTTCTATCGAAAAATCATAATTTCAGTTATTTCGATTGGCAACCGACCTTGTTACTAGCCCTAGTTTTTAGGTCATTGTACAAATTTTCTTCTTCAATGCAACATGCATAGCCATAATTCTCCCAAAAGAAAATCTAAGAGGACCGACTTTCTATTGGTGGCAAAGTCTACAAAAAGGGAACAAAGACAAGGCATTCTTAATCGAGTCAAAGAAGAAAAGTAGTTATGAAGACTATTAATATAGGAAGGGTTTTTGTGAAAAGTTTCTCAAGTTCTAAGGTATTTCCTTGTAGGGGCAATTTTTGTGCTCTTGTTAAAAAGACTTGTGAATAGCAATAAACCTTATTGGTAAGGGTTCTCGGTAAGCTTCTGCGAAATGGGGTTTTGTGGTTTTTAAGTGCTTATTCACCGCCGGCACCTATGACTTGGTTGGTTAGTGGCTCATGCGGCTTGACCCCAATATCTCCTAAGAGGAATGTTACTCACCAAGTGTCTATCACAAGATTTAGGTACGAGTACTACACAATTTTATTTTTTTTTGTTAAATTTTTTTAGTCTTGTAGCAATCACAAATTTTTATTTAATTTTCTGCTCCATTTGTTTCGATGTAAAATAAGGAAAATAGATTAAATCCATAGAAATTTTCATTTTCATGTTTGTTTGCATGTAAAATCTTTCGTAAATAAAATGTTTTACGGAAAAGGAAACAGTTTCGCCGAAAAGGACTTTCACATTTCAAAAACCTGTAAGTCAACTTCTTGTAACATCCTAGTCTTCTTAAATATATTTTAAAATTTACAAAAGCACCTCTCTTCACATATTATTATTATTATTATTGTTTATTATTATTTCTACAAAACAATTCTTTTGCCTTATTTTCCAAAATGCAACCAAACAACAAACAATGATTATTTTATTATATATTATTAATTGATTTATTTCTTTCTTTTTTTTACAAAAAAAAATCCAATTTTTTTTCTAGAATGCAACCAAACAACAACAAATGACTAAAAAATCTATCTTTTATCTTAAAAGCTTTTCCATCATAAATGATTTGTGTCGTAAAATCATTTCCATGTAAACAAACGAAACCTTAGTGAAAAACTCTGAATTAGTCCTTCCTAGTTAATTTGAGCATGCCGGATTGAACACAAATAATAAAGGTCATCATATGTTTGAGGCTTGGTGAACCCGAAATGCATGATATTGTGTTTGAAGGGGTACAATCAAGTACTTATTTTGTAAGCTTAGAATCCTTGACGAGTTTGGATTCTAGGACCTTAATATATAAAAAGAAGTTGGTCCCACTCTCACTCATACACTTACGTACGTAAGAGGCAAGAGCTTCTCATCTAGCTGCTAGAAAAGATGAGAAAATTTAAGACATTTAACCCAACAGGTAAAAGAAGCAGCATCAAAGGAACCAGGAATGGGAGTGGGAGGAACCATGTTTGTGGGCTTGAGGTTGACCCATTTACACGAGCATGCCTAAGGCCAAGTTTAAGCCATCAAAAGCACGTTGGGCCCAAAGCCCATGAGCTACCAGGATCCATGAAGAACTCCACTGCTGACCCTTTTGTGTTTGTGTTCACTCAAAATAATATCCATGGGAGAATACATTGGAAGGTTTGTAGGCCCACAAGAAAAATTATTGGGCTGGGCTGAAGCTCATAAAACTATAAAAACTGAAATCCAAGCCCAAGCATGTTGTCGGCTTGAGGCAGGCCTCACTCAGGTACGCGTCAGTTAGGCTTGGTGTATGGTGGCAATTCCTGATCAGACCCGACCCGCCAACATACCAAAACTTGCCTGCCTTCACACGGGTTTGGAGACTGAAATTGGTCAGATTTTGGTTTGGCTCCCTCGGTGGATTATAATACTTAGTTATTTTATTAATAAATATAAATATATATAATTATGTATTTAATATATTGATTAAAGTGAATCATGAACACATGTTGTGATCCATTTTCATGAGTTGTGATGTGACGATTGATAGGCCCACAATTAGACCTAGCTTCAATAACCCATTAACATATGAACCAATACTAACACAACTAACCTGGTTGTAGTCTAACCGTATTAACGTTACTGAAAAAAAGATATATAGATACAGACTTTGAAGATGTAATTTGGGAATAAGGTGATTATTCATTCACACATACCCCGTTAATTAATGAGTTGATAAAGTAATAATACTTGTTCAACATTCATTTATTAAGAATGCTGACCAATACATGGTTAGTTAGCATATAACTTCCTTCTGGTTAAATAAATATTACATGTAAATAATATTATTATTTAGAATATAATTAATTTATATATTTATCTGATATCTAATTATTTTAAAGGGATTAAGTGGGTGGGTAAAGGTTGAGGGGTCCCCTATATGCCTTTTTATGAAAGAAAATGATTTTGGCCTGAGGATTATCTTACCCAATTGAAATTAACCTAAACCACCACAGGCAAAAAAAAAACCCTAGAACAAACCACACTCAACCCAACTCATTAGGCTTGCCTTTTGGCATTCAGGTAATGACATGTATGAGCCCAGAAAACCATATTTGGCGCTTCAAATTTTCAGGTTTAGAGTAATGACTAGTCAAATGGATGTACAAGGGTTGAGCCTGCATATCTCTGCCTGGTGCTCACCACATTGTCGAGGCCAAAAATCGAGCCTGAACTATTCAAACTCTAGACCTTTTTGTGGAGAATTCAAAACAATCTTCCTCACCATCCAGAAGAATGTCGTGATCATGGAGCTGTTCTTTTGAGCATGATTTCGCCATGGGTCGCAATTTTCTAATTTGACCCGTCAAATTAGGCCCATGAGTTAACCTTCCTAGCACCGTTTTTCAAGGAACCAAAAAAAAGATGCTTCTCAGAATTAATTTTGTAAGATGTGTAAAGGAACCCTCGATGACTACCTCCCATCTCCCGTTCGTCTCTCCCAACTATTAGGCGGCGTTGAGGATTTGTTTTATACACTGATGTGGATATTCGGGAATTGGTAAAAAAAATTTCTATTTTAAAAAAATTGAAAATACACACGCTAGGCTCCTTGTTCAATCCGGGTTCGGACTCGTTCCACTAGGTCAATGAAGTGAGTTATTTCCTGAATGTTTAATAATCAAAGTGCAGGTTATAACAAAATCATGGATCAGCAACAAGAAATCTATTTGGTTTTGGCAATTTCTTCGAGGATAATTGTAAGCAAGTGGTGGGATCCACAAAAAAGTGTAATAATATTTTGTTTTCTTCTATAAAAGTAGGGGAGAATGACGATCGGAAAGTGGAAATAGCATTGCTCTTGTAAGCACCCTATTTTTGCACCCCTATCCCTCTTTCCACTTCTTCAAAGGCTCTAAGGTTCACCTAAGGCCCAAGCCCATTTGACCCAACTTATATTCAAATAATCCAATCAAGCCCAAATACCTAATTCTATTACCCAAGCCCAAGTAGCTAAGCCCAATTACCCAATTGTCATAGTCAAAGTCCAATAACCATAACTCATGACCCATCTACTAATAATCCATGATCCATAAGATATAGTCCACATATCCACATCCATTCAACCCAAACTCAAAGTTCACAAACTCAAGCCTACTTTCCATTTTCCTACAAAAAAACTCTTATTTTTTCTCCAAACCCCATATAGCTCAATTTTTCTGTCTGCACATATTTTTTTACCAACCAATCACATCTCTTACTCTCTTACACATCTTACAATTCATTCGTACACTTCTTACAAAACAATTAATTCTCTTCTACCTTTTTTTGACCACCCAATTACCTCTCACCAAGTATACACATTTTTAACTATCCAATCACCAACTACACTAATTTTGCCCAACCAATCACCTCCCTTCTCCTCACCAACCCCTCTATTAATTACTAAATTGCTAATGAATTGAAATCGAAAAGAGATTTACCTCAAAGAGCCTTGTTACTCTTGAAGTAACTCAAGGAGGTCGGTTTCCCTCAAAGAAACTAGAAAGCACGTAACACAATTTCACAAAAAAAATTGCGCAATCTATGTCATATGCTATGTATATCTATGCTTTTAATCTCAACTTCATTTTTCTATTCATAAGCATATTTATGAGTTTGTATATTGTTCTGGTTACTGTGTATTCAAACTGATTACCTAATTTGCTTAGTAAAATAAATAATTATTGTGGGCGAGGGAATTTACTGTTTTTCCTTCCGGGCAGGGTCCTACGGAGGAATGACGCTAAACGCCTAACATAAAATCGCCACCTATTTTATCAAGGAAAAATAGGATCTCAGGTAATGGATAAAGACTTTAGATCTACGGTTGAGATTATTGATTCTTTTAAGCCCCGGGGAAGGTGTTAGGTACCCGGTAATCCCCATCCGGAGATGGTAACCCCCTATGTCTAAGCTAATTTAAGGTGAAATTTCAAAAAACAAATTTTAAAAGCTATTTGATTATGGTAATTAAGCAAACAAAGAGATAGAATTAAAGGGAAACTAACCTAGGGGGCTGGACCCGTTAGGGCTGCCTACTTACCCAACTTGGCAAGATCAAGCCATAGTAGTTCTTACAAGCATGCTAAGCAACTAAAGTCAATTCAAAAGAAGGTTAAAGAATGGCTAGACTAAAAGATCGTATTTAGGACATAAAGAATGGAGGTACCTTAGCTTAGGTGCACCTCTTGATGGTTAGATTGTCAATGTTGATCTAATTGTCGGTTGTGATTGCCAGTTCGGATTTCATGCATCTCAATTGATTGTGGGTCGATAAATGGGTTCAGTGAACCCACTGCTTCCATGAATGTTGCTGCCAATTAGGAAGCCCAAAGGGATACCCATGGCCCTCTCCTGTACAAAGAGAGTATGAGGAGAGAATTGCCACACAAGTTCATATAAATATTACTTGGTTCGTCTGTTTGCTCGGTTCGAGTTAGGGGTTGCGATTCGCAATTCGTTGCTTTAAGGTGAACCTAATTCACTAGGTGTAGCATAAGATAATTTATTTTAAAAAGCATAAAAAAATGTCTTTTATGAGCCATTCGTAAACCCAAAAGCTATATTCGCAAATAATTCGTCAAACCCAAATAAAAAGTTCGTCAAACCAGAGCTATTGCGTTGGGTTGCTGGGTTCGCCCATTGTTGTAACCGAAACGATTCAAACTGCAAACTAATTCGCTTCAAACTGGTTCGCGGTTTCGTCTAGTAGGTAGCTAATTAGGTAAGCCTAGTTCAAAACATTGTCGTACCAAGCCTAGAAAAAACTGAAGTCCGAAATAGAAAAAGGACTTGAACTATAGCTCCATTACTATCTAGATAAGTTGAAGTTGACTCTAATAGGGAAGAACTTAACCAAATATAATCAATTCTCGGATTTGATTGTCGCGACCCAAAATACCCTCTAGGAGTTAGGGATACTTTGACTAGTGACCGCCGTATCATACGTCCCATATGATACATAAGACACATGTAACAACCTGCCAGAGTACACAGACATACATAGCAGAAACGATTTAAAAAGCATAGCGGAAGCCACTCACAATAATTACTCCTATTGATTAGTTCAAATTTGAACCAACAAAATACATAGATATCCAAAATGTGGAGTGGACAAGTCCCACTCTCACTTAACAAAATATCATATCTTTCTAACTATCGTAGTCAACAGAAATCAAAGTCATGACGCCTATCTAGCGAGCCATCATCCTGATAGTGGTCCATAGAAGGCTCCAGGTCATAGTATTCTTCCTCTACCCAAGGCTCCGAACCACAGAAGTTAAAAGAAACCCGAGCACCTGTGATGATAACAAATATCGGTTAAGCATGGAATACTCAGCGTATACATACTACTAACAAGGAAGCAATAATATCATAGAGCATGCAAATCATGGAGACTGAAATCCATAAAACACATTGAGGCGTAGAAACTGTGAACTAGCACGTACGATGAAATCCGAAAACCAAAACCGTGTGAGTCTTGCGATAATCATAACCTTGTGAGTTCTTGGAGTCGTGTTAAATTCATAGAGTTCCTTAGAGTCATTTATGATCCATAGAGACTTAGAGCAATACCGTAGAGCCAAACCACAAAGATAAACAATAGATATCAATCTTAGAACATTTTCATTTATGATCCTTAGAGCTTGTGCATCGATCTTAGACATTATCATAGAGTTCTTGAGACTTTAATATGATCCTTGGAGCTTGTGAACCGATCTTAAACAATATTATGGAGTTTCTTAAAATCATCATGTGAGTCATTTACTTCAAACCCTTCTAGAACTTTGAGATATCCATGGGAAACCCCGATTCATGCGAGACATGCAAACATATGAGAGTGGTAGAACATTTAAACATAAAAACCCTTAGAGGCATTAAATCAAACACATAGAGTGCATAATAGTGGTAGTTTACCTCTAAGTATAAAAACAACATTGCACACCATATCAAATCAAGATTTATAGTATAGAATAAGAAGAACATCGTGTGGTAACTAGTACTATCACAAGATTGGTAGTAGAATGTATCTACCTAGATGAAATCGATGACTTTGATTGCAAGGGCTTAGAACACGCGATAACCTCGAGTTCTTTGTTAAGAAACACCAAGGGAGGGAAGATCTTGATCTTCTCTTCAAGCTTGAGCAACTCCCTTAGCTTCCTCCTTCTTCTCCTCTCAAACTCTCTCAAAAATATGCCTCAAGGGTTTCTGAAACCCTAAGGCACGAGTTGGACTTTTTATAGGCAAAAGGGTGATAGTTAAAGAATTAAAAACCCTTAATGAAGAAAATCTACGTATAACCGATCGATCGGTGGATTACCGAGTGATCGGTGGTTTCGACTGAGAGATTGGTTGAAAACACCCTCTCTGGAATTTTTCCCTATACAAAATATTTGAGCAGTCGACAGCTACCGAGCGATCGGTAGATGACCGGTCGATCGGTGATCCCCTGTTTTGCTGCAAAACCATTTTTCCACTACTTGGACCTTCTTCAATCCAATTCCAATACCTTATAAACTCAAAACACACTCCTTTAGGCTATATATACCCATCAATACATGTACACCATATATCCAAACATTTTCATTAGCATAAACCCACAAGTGTACAAGACTACACTTGAACACTATTTACACACTATTCACTACTTAGTGAAATGAAGATTCGGGGTTCTACATTGATATTTTTGGTTCTAGAAGAGTCTAAATTATCATCTTGTTGTTGAATTATGACAAAAAAAAAAAGTCCAATAGTATTATCAATTCATTGTAACGAAACAGAGAAAATGGTTAATGTATAAAGTCCAACCAATTAAGAATGGGAAATTTCATCTTTTAGAACCCCTTTTTTGAAAAAATCTTAACAAAAACTTGCTTTTAGGGGACTTAGTTTTCTAGGTTCCTGCACGTGACAGGAGCTTACGTGTAACGACCCCAAAATCCTACAAGGCTAAAATAGGACTTTGGAATCGTCACATTACATAAACCTGCTTAAAATCCATACATACAAGGCGTGCAACACGAGTCTCCAAGAATGAGGATAGTAAAATTTTGATCATAAAAAGTCAAACCATCCTGTACAATAATAGTCCACACATCATAGCTCCTCATAACGAAATAGTCTAAAACCATTAGTAGGGTAAAACAACTAAGACAACATCAACTAAAAGTCAAAAAGTCTAAGATAAACATCTCGTCCAAAAAGAAACACTAAACTACTCAATAGGGATGACTATCAAAATCCCTAGCCTCCCCCTCAGGAAGTTCACCTTCTCCCTCTTCTTCGGCGTACACCTCCTCGGTCCACGGCTCTTCTCCTAAACCTGAAGACAATGACAGGTCAACTGAGTTTAGAATACTCAGTAGATAAACAAACTAACAACAACATGAGATAGCATGAGCAATAACAATATCATAACTCAGTTTATCTAAGCTTACTAATAATAATTTCACGTAAAATAGGCATAATCAGAGTGCGTAGCATATAACATGTCATAACATCATCTTGACTCGTGTACTTGTGCAACTCTTATCCATGAACTCGCCTTAACATATACATAGACTCATACATACATGATTCATAGTGCGTTTGTCCCTTCAACGCATAATTCATAGTGTTTTGTCCCGGCAATGCATAATTCATAGTGTTCGACAACGCGTGGAGTGGATGTTCGTAATGGGGGATCATTCTTTCATAGCATAACATGAGTGCGACAACGCGTAGAGTGGATGTTCGTAGTGGGGGATCATTCTTTCATGGCATAATTCGTAACATATTCTTATCCAATGCATGTATGCTTGTGAGACAAGTGGACTCATGAGACTTGAATACTTACCATGCGAGTGCACGTGTGCTTGAGTGTCGTGATTGGAATTCAAGTAAGTCGTCCCTTAAATTCTAATCTTCCATTAGGAAACTCCGCTAGGTTACATCTCCCTAGTTAGAGAATTCTCAACGTGGAGGATTTTCCTTTAAGGTTTAACCTACCCAAATACCGATCACCATACAAGTAAATAGAGCATAATTTATCAGAATGACAACAATATTCATTTAACTTAATTTCTTGATAATCAAAAGCATCATACTAATATTTATCATTCTTAGACATTTCAACAAACATTTAGAGTGCGTTAACTACGGATACTTTTCCATTTCCCATTCTTAACATTCCATCACACCATCATCCATCCACACAACCCAAACATACTCCACATCCATACATTCATCCCAATCCTCTATAATATTTTCCATCCTCCATACCATCCATCCATAGTATAAATCCATTTCCATCTCTAACAAGCATTAATCCATGCATCATTAGGGAAAAACAATTAAATTATCATTTCTATCATTTATATTATACTAATATTCACCAAGCATCATTAATAGAGTTGAGTTAGGGAGTTTATCGACCTTAGGGATCCTTCCCTTGGATCCAAATCACTCACAAAGTGATTTGGGGAAGCTTTGAGGACGATCTCCAAGCTTTCCTAGCGATATTCAAGGTATCTTCTTCTTCTCCAAGAAATCTCTCCCTCAAAACCCTAGGTCTTCTTTCCCTTTTTGCCAAATTAGGTTAGAAATAAGTAGAGTATTCTAATACCCCAAAATAGGATCTCTATTTATAGCCCCAAGGATTGAGGGTAAAAAGACCTAAAAGGCCTTATTGAAATTCTACAAAAATACGAAAGACCGAGCGATCGATGGTTATGACTGAGCGATCGGTTGTGAACCGATCGACCTCTAGCGATCGGTGTTCTGCAGATTTTTGACCTATTAAACTTTTTCGGCCATAACTTTTGACTCGATTGTCAGATTTCTACGATTCAACTTGCGTTGGATTCGTCTTTCGAAAAGGAACATTTCTGGTGTGAATTTCTAAATTCTCCTTTATTTATGGACCAAATTGTCCCCAAAGTTGATTGATCTACAATTTCATCAGACAAAACATCGGAAAACCCACTTTTGACTTAGCTTAGACTAAAATTATGGAAAAACATTAAACATGAACCTCGAAGAGGGTTCCAATACATTTCTGAAGGTTCAAGAATTACTCAATTCCAATAAACGGTGCTAAAACTAGAGCTTCCTAAAGTTTAGGATTTGATATGACATCCCTCTGCTTAAAAGTTTGATTAAGCCCTAATCACACTACACCAGTTAGATATAAATACATAAACATTAAAACATCACAAGGATTATAATACCCCTAATACTTGCAATAAAAACATGAAGAAGATTCGGGTCTCTACATTACGCGTGTGGGAGTTGTTTAACTAAAGACAAAATTGCCCATTATTTCACACTTAACATATCTCTGGTCTATATTGTGTATCGCTTACCGTAGAAGAAGAAGAAAAAAGAAAGAAAGGAAAAGAAGAAGAGTAAACCAGTGGCACATCGAACTGTTCCTCGCTTGCTACATACATTTTTTTTTTCGATTTCTAGGTAAGCTTAAACCTAACTAAGAGTAAACTGAAACGTCACTCACAATGCAGATCTCTAAAAATAGGTTTTTTAAAAATATAAAATAATCCAAATACCTTCCAAGTAGATATTTTCTTCCGAGATATCGAAAACAAATTTTGGTATACCAAACTGTTTTTTTGATTTCTCAAAAAATTATAATATATCGAAAAAAAATTCAGCTGATTCTCCATTATGAATAACATTTTTGATATATAATTTTTGTTATATCGAAAATAATTTTTTATATATCGAATTTTTTTGATTCATATCCAATTAATGATTTTTATTAAAATTTTACAGATTCAATATGCCGAAAGTAAAGATTGTTGTATCTTCCACCTCTATGAAGGTAAAAGGGAAAGAAAAAAAAATGAAAGATGGAGAAAGGGAAAGGGAAAGAGAAGGTCCAATTACAGGACACTAAAATGGTTCAACCTTTAGTCAAATGCACAATGAAGAAATGATTTTCAGTTATAAAGCCAAACTTGGAGGCCAATCACGAGAGGATGAGTTTGTGGTTGCAGTCATGCTTCAAGCATCTATATGATTTGCCGAATATTCCTCAGTGTTGTCAGACAATGCACCATGTATCACAGAGGCGCAGGGAATGTCTTATATTTGATGTTGTTGGGACGACAATGTGGTTCACAGAGTTGGACTTCACTTTGGTTATGGGCCTGAATGTTAGTATGTATGCCTGTCTAGCCATAGTGCCTCCTTCCTCTCTAAGGGGCTGAAAGTTTGCTAATTTACAACCAATCAAAAAGAATGACCTATTTGGGAGTTAGAAACATGTGACAATGATTTGGATACAGTCAAAATTGAAATAAAATCTATAAATATCGAAACTAAGGATATATCTAATTAAAAACTCGAAATAAAATCTCGATATTCGAAAGAAAATTTTGATATATCGAGATTGTTACAATTTTCTACACTCCTCAACGATTTGTGATTTCGAAAGAAAAAATCAGAATAAATTCAATACAAGTAGACAAAAACCATTTGTGATTTTTTCTATAGTTATTCTTATGTATATATACCATTTGTGATTTTTTCTATAGGTATTCTAATGAAAAGAAAGTAAAAAAAAATACGTATGTAGTAGATTCTTTCTTATGGTTTTTGCCAGACTGTTCAAACTAATGTTTTTCTTCTTCTTCTTCTTTCTTTTTCCTTCTATGTGCAGAGAACAAGGGCATTTGGGTCTTTAGTCAAATAACTCTCACGTGTGTAAGCTCTTGGGACGTGCAAGAACCTAGAAAAATTAGTCCCCTAACTACTATAATTCCCAAACTGCCCCAACTTAGGCAAATTTTTGGTTGCTCCGGTTGGTCCCCAAAACCGAGTTTTTAATCCTTACTTCCAACCTTGGGACTTAACCACCCTCATGACGGGTACCAAGCACCATTGAGCTAGAGGGGATGTGTAAATGATAATAATGAGTTGTTTTGAAATAATCAATAATATGAGTTGGGGGTGGTCTGGGCCACAACCCGAATTCCACCTTTAAATTGGGCTGGGCCGGACCGGGCCAGCGAGCATGGGACTAACCAAGCCCCATGTACAGCCTGTCAATAATAGGTGTAACCTGATTTATTTCCCCTATTTTCAGTGGTGAAATAGGTATTATGCAAGTAGTGAACCAAATACAAATGTGAATATCTGACCCCCACTTGTCCATCTCCTCGAATTTTCAGGGTTCTAGTTAACTATTTGAACTGTCGTATAGTTCGGGTTTTGTTTTGGCCCACATACAAATGGAACCATTATCTATTATCACAGAAAAATGAGCAACTAAGATATGGAATCTGCTCTCGCTATATAAAGTTTTCTATGATGTAGACAATGCTTCCATTTGCATGTGAGCAAAAAACAAAACCCTAACCTATACGATGGTCCAAATAGTCATTTAGGACCATGAAAATTGAGAGACGATGAGCAGCAGTGCCTCTTGTGGCTCTTTGGACTACAGATGACAAACTACTGGTCCAGTCCAATATAAAATAATTTCTCGCATCACATCAAGTTGTTAAAAAAATTAAGAATTTTTATTTAAAAAATTCCCTCTTATAATCGTCCGGAAGAGAGCATCAATAATTCAAAATTATCAAAACCGACTTCAGTATCGGTTGGTTGAAGTACAAGTATAGAGTAATTTTGAGTTATTGATGCTCTTTGCCGTTACGTAAATAACAATTAACGGAAGAATTTTTGGGTAAATGTCCCAAAAGTCATTTAAAAAAAATATTACTTTTTTTTATTACTAGAGTGGACCGATAGCCTGCTTGTCATCTACTCTCATGAAAATTTAGGCATGTGGACAGGTGGATTGAAAATTGCCAATGGTTGTAAGGTATTACCATAAATGTAAGAGATTAGAGAGGTATTTAGAAAATCCCTAAGGCTCCATTCTCTTGATGGAACTGTTAAAAGTCTTGAACATTAATGTTTTAGAACAAGTGTCTAGGAAGAGAGGGTAGAGGGTTTCTAACCCTTTCAGATTTATCGCATTCAATTTAATTAGAAGTTCCACATCCATGGAATTTAAAAAATCTAAAATTTTTGTTGGAACTTGAAAGTTCCATATTTATAGAACTTTTGCACTCTGTGGGATAATATGGTTCTAGACATTAAGTAAAATTGAGCCATTCTTTTTATGGAACTTTTAAAGTCTAAGAACTTTCATTGTTGGATGCCTAATTTTACTTGATGTCTAGAACCATATTATCCCATAGATTGCAAAAGTTCTACAAATAAACATGGAACTTTTGTTGAGCATATACTAACCCCTAACCCTAGACCGTCCGGGAAAAAAAAAAAAAATATATATATATATATATATATATATGATACCAATTTTTTTTGGAATTTTCAAGTTCGATGCAGGTAGAACTTCTAATTAAATTGAACCTAATTAATATGAGATATTATTGTGCAAAAGAGTCAGAAACCCTCTACCCCTCCTCCAAGATTCTTACCTCTTGCTCCAAGATTCTTACCTCTTGTTCCAAAATATTAATGATCCGAACTTTTAAAAGTTCCACCAAAAGACCGGAGCCATGATCATCTCCACTAGTTATTGGAAGAAAAAAGAAATTTGTAGACTTTTAAAAGTTCCACCGAAATTTGCACATATGACATTGTTTAGCCACGTGTCCCATTAATCCTTATTGGTCAACATTAATCCTAGTGTTATTCCATTAAAAAAAAAAAAAAATGAACCTAACTTTTCACGACTTAATTACCTTTGGGTTTCTAGAGAATTGATTAAGTTCATAACATTTGATATTAAGCATTGGTTAATCAAGCGTAGTAAGGTGTTCAAGTTTGGCTCATTAAGGGAAAAGGGTCCTCAAGCTCAGCTCGACTCTAGCTTCATTGTTCTTGTTCAAGCTTTGTTCTTGAACAGAACCATAGGTTGAGTTTGGCTCGGCTTGAATTATCTGCGTAGACGAAACAAGCTTGAGCTTGGGCTTGTTTACTGGTTACCTTTTCTACTTTTTATATCACAGGTTTAGATTCTTTTATTTTAGATCTAAACTTAAAAATATGTGTATTATATTATTTTAAATACTTAAATACAAATAACAAACACATAACTATAACTATATATGGGTACAGAACTACGTAAGAAGACCTAACCCACCGATGTGGGACTAAAGCTTATATGTTTTATTTTTTTTATTAGAGTTAAACATAACACACACTATCACATGCACACCCTTGTAGCACAAATTATTGCAACCGCACAACCTTCTCAAATGTACTAAAGCTTATAGGTATTTTTTATTAGCCTAGCTCCTTCTCGTTTTTTTGATAGGGTTGTGTGATTGCAGTAGCTTATGCTACAAAGGCGAGTGTAAGTGAGTTATGTTTAACTCTAATAAAAAAACACTATAACTATATATATAATATTAAGCGGTCATTTAAATAGCAAAATATATATATATATATATATATATATATATTAATTAGGAGTGCTACCCCAGAAACATTAAGCCAAATTTTTTTACAAAGATAGAGAGTGCGTGCACTAACACATGTTGTTGCTGCCCCCATAACAAAGACATGATTTGATACTTGCATTTCCGAATACATATATCTTCGAACTGAGAGCTCGAAAATTAAGCTTAGGCTTAATTTGTTTTATTAGATAAACAAGCTCAGCCAAGTCCTTACCGAGCCGAGACGTGACTCGTGAGCAACTCTATTGGTTTACCAGGCCTATTATCCAAGTCCCAAGGGCCAAGACCATCTATGCAGACCTAGAAAATTAGTCAACTTGAATTTGAAGTAAAAAATTCCGCCGGTTTCTCATGTGCACAGTGGATTTGCTACGTTTTATAGACGATAATCAGGTCAACTTCAACTTGAATTTGATCTAATAATCTAGTCAACGGCAATATATTAGGAAACGCCTGCTTTACACCATACTATTTCTCTGCTGTAAAGAGTCACAAAAATTCACAATATATCTTCTGGAGCAATGTTATAGTGTAACTATACTGCAAAAATTCAATCTGTATAAACTATAAAACACTGGTTTAGACAGTGAGAAAACAAAGGCTGCAACATTGTTCAAGCGGCAGTCCGCAGGGAAAGATCAGCAGAATCGTAAAAAAATGATTTTTTTTTTTTTTTTTTACAAAAATCTAAAACCCTAGGTTTCTAATCGGACGGCCATTAAAGCTTCAAGGTCGGTGGTGGGGAAGCAAGAATCAAAGACTAAGATGGAGGAAGAGAACGCCTATGTCTGCTACTTCTGCCTACAGAAACTGGAGAAGAAGAAGGATTAGATGAAGAGATTAGCCTACTTGAGTGGCTATTCAGTTTCTTCTTCTCTCCTTCATACACCTTATCTTCTCTTCTCTGCTGCCCAATCTTCGTGTCATTCAAATCCGCCGGAAGAACACAATTGCAGAGAAAACCTTCAATTCATATCAAAACAAACACAGATTGTTAAAAAATTTAGGAAATTTTGAAAACAGTGACGATTAATACATGAAATCGAAATCGACTTTTTAGGTTTTTACCGATTCTAGCGAGTCGATTGACCCAGCGAGGGATCGGTTTCCGGGCCAGTCTGAAACATGCGTCATTACAGAAGTGGTTGCAGTTTTTGGTAAAGAGATTGTAATTGTTGCCCGCGTATTCCTCGGCGAGCTTCTCCATTAATGATCGGACCTCTTTGGGACCTAGATCTGTTGTTCCGATGAGGAGAGATTTTCTGAAGATGAATCCAGAGCATTGCTTCGGTTCTCCTTCAAATATCCCTGTAGTTGAGTACTCGTGCGCTCCGAATGCATATTCGACGCCATGAACTGCAACAAATACTATATATTATTTCTTTCATAGGGATCTATGGATCGAATGAGAAAGCAAGAAGCAATTTGAAATCAGACCTTGAACGCCAGAATGATAGACTCCAAGGCCGAGCCAGTAGGCGTAGCCATTAATCGGGGTGAGATCGTAGACATTGAGATATACAGGAACAGATCCAGTTATCCTCTTTCTCGGGATGACTCCGCACAACATATTTCAGATTTGAGAATAGAATCCCAAATCTAAATCCCCCAGAAAGAAGATAGATAAAAACAATACAGATGAGATTTCTTTCGTGGGGAGATGTTTCTGCAATCCAAAACTAATTGCTTTACGTGTATTTGAGTAAGAAAGCAAAAGATTTGTTTGAGGAATGCTAACCCTACTCTCAGTCAATTCATACTCTCGCCCTCTACCAACCACCTGTTCACTTTTGAGTAGGGATTGACTAAGAGAAGGGCTAGCTCCTCGATTTGTTTTAAGGCACTGTTTATAAAATCGGACCGGACGGGTGGTCGGCTGTTCGGATCATGAACGGTTCAAAATACCTTCCAACCGGAGGATTGGATCGCCTGTGCATTGATTTATTTAGTGAACCGGACTCTCCGAATAGTGAGATAAGATCACAGCCTATTGCAATTGAATCCAAGAGAATTCAATTGCATATGTGTTGCTGTTGAATTGGATGAGGAAAAAAAAAAGGAAAATTCAATTAAAATTTTTTTTTTTCTTCCAACCCACAAATATGCAATTGAATTCAAAATTTCTCTTCCAACCCACACAATTGCAATTGGCTGCGATCCCATACAATAGCCCTTATCAAAGTAATTTAAGTTGGAAAAAATGATTTAAATTTTGAATTTATTATTTACTTACTCATTGAAAGGGAAAAAAGGTTAGGAAATGAAAATTTTAAAAAAGGGATAAAGAGAATTAGAGTTTCATTCTGTCGAACGGTTTGAGAAAGGTGAAAACTTCATCCAAACAAATCATACCCTATTTCTGTAACTAAATCTCTGCAATTTTAATGTTTCTCGACTTCCTTACATTCATTAATGATGCTTTAACAAATAAGGTAGCCCTGTAAAATCATTAGATTTTCCCTAATGATATTTTAATTTCCTATACTAAGAGCTTTTTTATTTGGTCGATAGATCTCTGAAAGGTACGAAAATTTTCTAAATTGTTTTTTCAATCCCAAATGCAGGTCACTGATCGCTAATTGTAAGTGAAATTTGAATGACACATTTAATATATTAATAATTATCATGTTTATTGTAATTACAAATTTTTCAAAAACAGAAAATGATATATTTGCATTTATGAGTATACAAATTTCAAGAACTATCAAGTATATATATATATATGTATATTGTAATGCTTTATTTCGTCGCGTGTATTAAATTATCTCCATTGTTGTATGGAGTTTATTATTTTGTGTGGAGGACTATCCTTCCAATCTAAGTAAACTCAGACCGTTAATTACCTTCTCGATTTAGGGAAGAACCTCTGATTAAGAAGAAAAATAAAAAAGAACAAAATTTGAATAAAATATTTGTATTTATTCAATAGGATTATCCAGATCACATGTAGGTATTACAAATGTCTCATTGAGGTCTTTATATTTTCAGAAAGAAGAAGAGAGAATGAGGATGACCATTGAATGAGGCTCACCTGATATTCTCCATGTCGAAGGAGTCTTCTTCTTCGGCTTGCTTGCTTTTACTAGTTGTTGCTTGAAAAAGAGGAAAATAGTACTTTTGAGAGTTTTCTCTCTCTTTTCTCGTATTTCTTCATGTGAGTTTCTTATGAGAAACCTTCCTTTTATAGATTTGAGAGAGTCATTTTTGGTCTCTCTCTTTGATTCCCTTATTTTAGGAAAGTCAACTTGGGCTCTCCTCTTAGAGGAGACCAGCTCACGGGTCTTTCTTATCTGAGAGACTCACAAAGCTAAAGAGAGTCATCTTCCTTTGAAAACTTTTTGTACCAAGTTTTCCATCTTTGGAGGGAATCCTAATATCTTTCGGAAAGAGAGAAGAAGATCATATCTTCTCCTTAAAAGATGGATGTTAAGTCACATAATTTCCTAGGATATAGGACAAGATCCTGATCATTTTATGATTATGGGGTGCCATGTGGCATCCCATGAGATTTTAAAAGAGGGGATCCTTATTTTGGGATCCCTAGAGTCAGGAAAATCTCCTTTCGAGATTTTCCAGGATGTCATCTAAATTCATGAGATTTAATCTCATGGACAGGTGTCAGTCTCTCGGAGACTGACACCTAAATGGTTGATCCGTGAGATTTATTCTCACGAATAAAACAAGTGTCAGCCTCTCGGAGACTGACACTAAATGTTGAATCCGTGAGGTTTATCCTCACGAACCAGGCATGTGTCAGCCTTTTCGGAGGCTGGTGCTTAGAAGTTGGGTCCGTGAGATTTGTTCTCAAGGATTCGACGTGTGTCAGCCTCTCGGAGGCTGGCATTCAAAAGTCATCCATGAGATTTTAGGCCTCATGGGTCAGACACGTGTCCGCCTCTCGGAGGCTGGCACCTCAAAGATCACTCGTGTGGTTTTGATCCTCACGGATTTGATACATGTCAGCCTCTCGGAGGTTGGCACTCAGAGGTCATCCGTGAGGTTTTAAAACTCACGAATTGGATACATGTCAGCCTCTCAGATGCTGGCAATTTAGGCTTAGATTCGTGAGGTTTGTTCTCACGGATCAGACATGTGTTAGCCTTTAGGAGGCTGGTATTTAGGGTTGGATCCATGAGGTTTTTCCTCACGGATTGATCTCCCTTTTTACCATATTTGGTGGCATGATGCCAACTATTAGCATTTAATGTTGACAGGCTAAAGGACTACGCGTGCCATAGGCACGTGTAAATCTGAACCATCTCTCCGAGAGGTGGTGATCTAGTGTGTGTCATTGCACATGCACCTGGATAATAGACGGTGAGATTTCACTGCCCATATATATATATATATATCATTCTACTAATAAAAGTACAAGGAGTGTACAAAACTTTACTTGTACATAAATACCCTTTAACTTATTTTATTTAATATATAATTTAGAGTATAACCAAAGTTTAATAACTCTTTTAATATTAATAAAATTCTCTTCTAAGTGATTAAGAATTCTTTATTAGTAAGGACTCTCTATTACAGATTTGGAAGGACTCTATTTGAAAGTCTTTTTCAATGTCTTACTCTTCTGGGGAAAGGATATGTTCCTCTCTCTTGGCTTATTTTATTCCCTACTAGGATATTGGACATGTTCGAAGCTCTTGATCCATAAGTAGGAGATGAGCATAGTTACCAAACACCTGTATTATACTCATATAGTACTCGTATAATACTTTTAATGGGGTTGCTGTTTAAAACTCCATACTTTTTCTGTATTACGTGTTATACCCTTATACCCATTTAATACGCGAATTACTTAGTAACCTCCATGTTGTCAATTGTCTCAGTATTATTGAACATTCGAGATCTGAACTATTGGATCCAAGTGATTATCTCAATCTTTGCATTGTCTAGTTGCTCTTGGTAGAAATGCAGATGGGCCCTAATGAAAGCTATTTCTCTGGCATCGCCTCTACGTCTCTTTTGGAGAGATTGAACTATCTGCTCGAGCTACTTAACCTGTCCCTGCATTGCTTGAAGTTTGCGGTCCCGCTCTGCTTTCGACTGCCTGAATGTCTGTTGGGCTCTTGTTAGCCTTTTCTCCTTCTCCTAGATCTGATCCTGTTTCTCCAAGAATGTGTCTCTCCAGAGAACCACCATTTCAGCTATAGAAATGGTTCCTTTTGATAGAGCTAAAACTAGTGTGGGCAGTTCCTTGGGTGCTAGCATACTGGATAGAATGTCGGGATCCTCAACCCAAAGTCGGTATGCTGAGTAGGTGGTCTTGCTGTAACCACAAAGTTTGGTCATTGTTCTCTTCTGGAGTTTCGCCAATCTACCTGGAAGCGGTGAGTGAGGCATTCAGAATGCACAATGAAGTCAACACAATCATTTCTTAGCTTGTCTATTATCAGGATACTGTAGCACCCTAGAATTGAGGTTCCTTGTTAAGGTAAATAGGGCAGTGAATAGTGCCTTTGCCCAGGATATGTAAAGGCCTAAAGCCTTACATGGTTGCATAGTGCGAGGAAAGTGAAGTGAGGACTTCAAGTGTGGACTTTAAGGGTTCTCCTCTATCAAGTTTGGAGGTTTTCTACCCAAGGGTTCTCAAGGTCAAGCATTGATCTTCAAGTGTGCTCCCTCCTCAAGCTTAATTGGGATTCCAAATTAAGGGGCTTTCTCCAATTAAGGGTTAATCCTCAAAGGTTAGTACACCCTACTAACACATTTAGTAATAACTTAGTTCCTCTTAAATGTGTAGATTCATATTTTGTAGATTTCCCTTTTTGAGAAATGTATTATTATCCCTAAAATGGACAAGATAACTAAGGTGTGTGGATGTGTGGGATATGAATGATTTGAGGCGATTGGATGCCGTATGAATGTGATGTATGATGTGTGGTGGAGAATGGTGGATGGGCATTGTACACATAATGAACACACGTGTATTGTTGATAAAATGCATGAATGACCTTGAAAACCAAGACTAAGGAATAATGAATAAAGGTTAAAGAAATGTTGCATGCTAAATGTTTGACATAATGCATGAATGACAATTCAAGGAAATTAAAGAAGATTATTAAAGCATGTTTATGTAGTTTTCTTAAAATGGTAATTTTAAACCAATTGTCCTATATGCTTGTTTTAAATTCCAACATGATCATAAATAGAATTGAAATGCAATATGTGCACCTTGAACCATCTATGATAGTATGATTATCACGAATGCCACACACACCAAGAACGCATGTATAAACCAAACGTTTCAAGTATAAGCATACCTGTGAGAAATAAACAAGAACAAGATACGTGATTTATGGAACAAATGACAAAATCGGACATTGGGCCGGTCAAGGGTAGAACATATCCTAGGATATGTCATACCTGACTCACAAGAAAACATGACAAACAAGAATCAAGAAACATGGAAGGATGTTAATGTACTAAGACCAGGTACGGGCACTAACATTTGTTCCCAACAAGTATGAGAGGATGCTGATATACTAGGACCAAATACGGGTACTAGCATCTGTCTCCAAGTAAAATGACAAGCATGAAAGGATACTAGTGTACTAAGACCAGGTATGGGCACTAGTATTTGTTTCCAAGACATAAATAATATGAAAGTATGCTAGTGTACTAAGACCAAGTACGGTCACTAGTATATGTTTCCAAGACAAGTATGAAAGGGTGTTAATGTACTAAGATCAGGTACGACATTAACATCTGTTTCCAACAAGTATGAGAGGATACTAGTATACTAAGACCAGGTACGGGTATTAGTATCTGTCTCCAAGTAAGAATAAAGAATTATGAAAGGATGTTTAGTGTACTAAGACTAGGTATGGTCACTATCATCTGTTTCCAAGCAAGCAAGTTAACAAAAAAAACACGCATGACTCTCACAAGACAAGATCCTAGTATGTCCATCAATTTCATAGTTCGAGTACTAGCTAAATAAGATAAGTGAACTAAAGAATCTCATCAGACATGTAAGGAACCCACAAGATGTATAATATGTAAAAAGGAAATTAGAAGACTCACAAGGTAATTGAAATATATTTTAGTTAAAGCATGAACCTAAGGTATGATTTTAAATATGATGTTCGAGATTATAATTGTTATTTGTTCTTGCTTCCGCACTCTGATTTTGTATATATGATGATGACCTATATCATGTGTGACATATTATTGTTATTACTATTGTTAGCTAGTAGCTTGTACTCGTTGAGTATTCCATACTCAGCCGTACATTTTATGTCGGCAGGTTCATTCTACATTGTAACCAAGGCATTAGATCGAGGTGGGTTCATAGAGGGCAGGAGTTGCTCGAGAGTATCATCCAGAGGTTAGGGGTCTTGACATGTGGCCTTAGGGGTGGGTTGAGTTAGAGAGAGACATGTATTTTAGGATTTTCTTTTGGGAATTTTCATGTAGGCTTGAGTTGGTAACTCAAGTGTTGGATTCTTTTGTACTTATTATAGTTTTTATTAAGTCGTCTGTTTATGTTAACACTTGGAAGAACATTTATAAAGAAGAAATTTTCAGGTTCACTATTTGTCATCTTTGGATACTCTTTGCAGGATGATTTAAGGTTAAGTCACGTCGCCAAAGTATCCTAACTCCTAAGGGGTATTTTGGGGCGTTACAGATATGTTGAGGGAGTCCGAACTGGCAAAGGACTCGAAGTGGTACATATGCTACTGAGCCGGTTAGACCAACGAGGATCATGCATCGCCTTCCTGTTATGACAACCCGAGGTAACTGTTTTAGGATTAACCACTCGTATTTCCATGTAATCTGCTCCTCTGTTAGGTTTTGGAGAAGCTGATAGATGATTTTGATATTTGTAGTCACTATCTGACCTTGATTATGAGAAATCTTCCTACGTAGACTGTAAGCTTCACGGAGATCGGTAGGCAACTGACATGATTATGGGCAGGTGTCCTACCAACCATAGGTGCAACAGTGGTGCACTGACATGGAAGATGCCCCTTTGATGGTTTACAGCTTGGTTGAGGGCCATGAGAAGCTCTGCAAGAACGACTGAGATAATTGTACTTGAGCTGCACATGTCTTTGATAACCCCTACCAGTACTGAGTCAGCAAGGGTACGATACTTCAGGAATACCAACAGAGACATGACTATCAGTGCAAAGGCGTTGAGGCCGGGAAGTTCTACTGTTATGGTGTCGGGGTTCCATTTGCGATAGTACTGATTCTCAAGATAGCTTACAAGTATCCGATCATAAGAACAATTAGGACCATGCTGCAAGTAGGCATGCTTGATATGCAAAAACCTTGAGAGGTCTGCCTTGTATGTTGTCTTATAGCGTAGTACTATGACTTCGCCTTCCATGATTAAGCCTAGAATGCGCTGAGTTTCTTCCAATGTTGGACATAGTTCATTTTTACCAAAATGGAATATCATGTATGATGGGTTCCAACACTGGATAGCGGTATTTATGAGTTGCCAATCTAGTTTAACCATGAATAGGTTTAAGATGGACCTCATTTTGTAGTAGTGAGCCAAAGTGAAACGCTGACTAGGAGTGAGGGCTTCAATTATTTTCTAGAGACTGTCATCATATGTTGCCTGAGAGGTCAAATGCAAAGGCTGTGACAGTTGACCCATTGACTTAACAATCCCTGAAGTTCCTGCCATCTACCTAGACAAAGACAGACTCTGTGTAAGTGTACTCTGCAGGCAAATACAAATGTAAAGATGATGATGATTGTATATATTTTTTATTTTTAATGGGGTGTGACAGGGCACGTGTGATCTGATAGGGCAGTCTGATAGAGGTCCAGTATACTTTACCCGAGTTGTTGGGGACCGGGGGCTTATCAGGTCAAGGCTGGGGATAGGTTTTTCGAAGACTTGTCTACTTGGGATTTGAACCTTATATGCGATATCAAGACATAGGGTCAGGTGTGTTTTATTACAAGTACAAGTATGGCTCATTACATGCCCTAGAGTGGGTGCTTACAAGGGTAAGAGTACCCTGGTAATCAACCATGATTGGGGACATGTATAAGGTGCAAGCAAGTAATTAGGGTTTAGAGTATCCCTCCAAGTGGGCTGCTTGTAGATTATACATAGCCTATTCTATATGTTGAATGCTGGGGTAATGCAGGTGTTTCTAAAAAGATTAGGGTCACTTAACACCGTATATGCGACTCATCGGTATAGAACATACCTGAAAATTGACAATTGGTGTAAGCGGGAGCATTTAGAATCCTTCCCTGAGGATAATCATCTAACAGGCATAATTCTGCAGACATTCAAGACTGTTAAGCTTCTGACATTGAGGATAATCATCCAACAGCAGTAAGCGTAATACGCCTGTCTATTGGGTTTTCATGGGTCATTACACTACTATGATTGTAGGGCCCCGAATTTCACATGCACTATTCATACAACCTCCATGTCAGGCTAATGAGGGCCAAGTTTTTGCTATCTCAAGGCAAGGTTCTCAGGCACCTAATGATGTTGCATGAAGGCCGAGAGATAGAAATTTTGGTTTGTAAAGGATGATGTAATGTTGTGTTTCAGTATGTTGCCTATGTGTATAAACATGTTGGTTATGCTTTATGATATTTTGCGCATTTGAAGAAAAAATTGATTTGTGTGAATGTTTAAGCATCTCGCCATTGAGCTAATGTAATTGCTAAAGGCTTCTCCTTTAGTGTTCTGGGAATGTTCTTGAAGGAATAATGTTGGCCAGGTAATGACCCTAAAGGGGGGGTGAATAGGGTCTATGGCAGTTTTTTTTTAAAAAATGAACTACAAATTCAAAAGTGCGGAATAAAATTAAATATGCAACAAGCTGAACTGTAGAATATTTAAAAGAAAGAGAGAAGAGATAAGGAGAATGCAAACTCAAGATTTTTTTACGAGGTTCAGCAATCCAGCCTACTCCCCGCCTCAGCTTCTAGCTAGAGGATTCACCACAATTCCTTAATCGCACTAGCTCCTTTACAGGTGGAGTCCAAACCTTTACAATCTCTCTTACAGGTTGAGATATTACCTTACAAGCTCTCTTTTTGGCCGAGCTGAAACCTCTCAAGAGACAACCCTCTCTTGAAATAACTGAAGCAATAGCTTCAGTGTAAGAATCCTGGATTCTTGACTACTTTCAATAAATGAGTTTTTGGATTAAAAATCCAAAGAGAAAGCTCCTTAAATGAGCTGAATAAGAGTGAAATACAAACTCTAATTAAGTCTCTCAAAGTAGGTAGGAATCAAGTAAGCTCAAGAGAGAATTTTTGGGGATTTTCTAAGTATGAGAGTAAGTGAAAATCAGTAGCAGTGAATAGGTGATAAATGAGAGTTATTGCTGTGATCAAGAGTTATTTGTAGTTCATAAATGAACTCCTTTTATACCATTTGATCCAATAGTGCCGTTGGAGTAGCATTAAATGCTTTTAGGTCCATTGCAAACTAGCCGTTGTAAAGATTTTTCAGTTTCAGACGTGATTTCGTCGACAAAGTAGAGTTCCCACTTGAGTTCGTCGCCGAATTCAAAAGATGGAATTTAATTTTAAAAAACCTTGTAATAACTTCGTCGCCGAAGTTAACCCAACTAAAGATTTCGTCGCCGAAATCAAGAAACAGAACTGAATTTGAAAATTTCTGTAATTACTTTGTCGCCGAATTCAATCTACTCAAAGAATTCGTCGACGAATTCAGAGTAAAAATTCTGAATTTAGTCTTGGATCACACTGAAGGGATGTGATTGATTTCATAGGTCAATTAGCTATACTCTTATCAAAATTTTATGATTAATTAGAGCTTTTGGAGTGATCTTCAAAAATGTCCTAGGCTCCTATGGTCAATATATGATTCTTGAGCTTTTCAACTTACCATCCTTTTGAGGACATTTTACATAAGTCCTATACATTCTTAGAATAAAAAGTAAATACATTTAAAAATGATGAGAGATGATCTTGGCTTGACTTGGATCTTATGATTTTGCCTTTTGTCTTCAATGGACCTGACTTGGACTAAGGTCTTATCTTGGATCTTCATCTTGTATTCAGTGAATTGAACTTCCTCTTGGGTAATTTCTATCATTTTTCATGATTTGAGTGCTATCAACTTATGTAATCTGAAATGTTCACGCACTTAAATGGTTTCATTAGTACCAAATATTTCATTATATTATTATGTTATTATCAAAATTAATAGAGGTACTATGGTTGTAACCTTGCGGCTAACAAATAAGTGTGGGATAAGTATCCCCACTAATTGTACCACAGTCCAAGTTTTGAGGAAAAAATTCCTATAAGGAGGGGGGGGGGGGAGGGGAGAATGTAGCACCCCGAATTTCACAAGCACTGTTCATGTGAATAGGGCAGTGAATAGTGCCATGAATAGTATCTACAGCTGAATGCCTAAGGTATGATCTTTAAAGATTCTCAATGAAAATGAGGGATTGGTTTTCAACTTTGTATGAATAAAATATATTGATGTGTATGAAGGCCTTAGGAACGTTTACTTAGGTTATGGGTGTTGAAAATAAAAGGTGGAAAAAGTTGTAAGTGTTAAAAAGAGGGAAGTCTCTACATGATCTCAACTAGAGAGAAGTCTAGTTTTGTCTCCTCTTAGCGGAATTGAGTGATTCTTGAACCATTAGAACCGTATTGGAATCCTCTTTGAGGTTCATGTTTATTACTTTTCCATAATTTGAGTTGAAGTTAAGTCAAATGTGAGTTTTCCATCATTTTGTCTGCTGAAATTACAGACCAGTCAACTTTAGAGCTCATTTGGACTATTTAATCTCAGAATTAGGAGTTGTATAAAACATCAAAGTTGTTTCCCTTCAAAATACGAGTTCAATACAAGTTGAATCATTAAAATTTGATAAGTGAGTCAAAAATTATGGTCAAAATACCAAAATGGGGTAAAATCAATCAAAATTCAGGGGGGAGCTGCGATAAATCGCACATAAAATGCGATCAATCGCATACAGGTGAGTTTTTTTGGGTTCTTTCGGGTCCAAGTGCGATCAATCGCACTCGCGCCCAGTTTGCTCTTAAAACCGAGGATTTTGGGGGAACCTAAACTTAGAGAAGGATTGAGAGAGAGAAAGGGAAGGAAGATTGGGGATTCTCAAGAGGAGTTTTGTGGAGATCGAGGGGAGTCCAAATGAAGCTTGGATCATCCTCTTAAGCAAGGATCTTCATCTTCAAGTGGTGGTGTCTTCTTCCTCAAGCTTGGAGCATTCTCTACAAGTGAGATCACCCTTTATCAAGTTGGGGGTTTTCCGAATCAAGAGGTTTTCTTCAAGATCAAGCTTTGATCTTCAAGGTTAGGACAACCTCCTAGTTACCTTACTAATAACTTAGATTTCTTGAAATGATTATGATTTTGTGTATCCAAATTCCTACCTTAAACTAATGACTCCCTAAATTATACAAGATACCTAAGTAGTGAATGAGGTGTGGGATGTTGAGGCGATTGGATACCATGTGGGTGTGATGAATGTGTGTGATGGAAAATGGTGGAAGGGCAATGTATAAATAATACACACACTCATTGTGTTTGATGAAATGCATGAATGAGTTTGAGAACCTAAGACGAAGGAAACATGAATAAATGTTTAAAGAAACACTGCATGTCAGGTGTTTGATGTAATGCATGTGTGAAGTGTGGAACCAAAGCACTGAAATATGATTTGGGATCTTTCCCCAAAAATTTAGTAAATATGAAAACATGCTTTATGAGTTTCCTCAAATTCTCATATGCCTATAAATGATGAAATGCTACATGATGTCCTCAATCTTTTTATATCACTACTATGCTCCCAATTTAGCAAATATACCAATGTGCCCTATGTAATTCTTTAAATGCTCATGTGACTATGAAATGATTGAATTGCCATATACCATCTTTTGAATTGTTCACGTCATCATGATTGCCACAATTGGTATGCACTCACACGCATGCCCGCATTAACCAAAGGTTTTCTAAAGTATGAATATATGAATAAGACCATAAGAATGTTGAATGCTAGGTGTTTGTTGAAATGCATGCATGGAAATTAGAACCAAGATTATTAAGCATGATTTAGGGAGTTTTCCAAATTTTGTACTTTTGACAAATACTCTATATATGTTTACTTCCAAACTCACATGCTTAGAGAAAAGTATAAATGCTACATGATGTTCCTCAAATTGTCTCATGTTACTATGCTCACAAATTGTCAAGCACACATACTCATGCACGCATGAACCGAGCTTTTCAAAGTGTGATTATACATGTACGAAATAACAAGAATACAACATGTGATTACGATACGAATGATAAAGCCGGACATGGGGCTGGTCAAGCGTAAGGCATATCCTCGGATATGTCATACCTGACTCACAAGAAAACAAGACAAGAGTAAGTCAATAAAAGAATTAAGAAATGTAAAACATGGAAGGATGCTAGTGTACTAAGACCAGGTACGGGCACTAAAATCTGTTCCCCAGTAAGTATGAGAGGATGTTGGTATACTAAGACCAGGTATGGGTACTAGCATTTGTCTCAAAGCAAAATGATAAGCATGAAAGGATACTGGTGTACTAAGATCAGGTACGGGCACTAGTATCTGTTTCAAAGACATGAATAATATGAAAGTATGCTAGTGTACTAAGACCAGGTACGGGCACTAGTGTATGTTTCCAAGACAAGTATGAAAGGATATTAATGTACTAAGACCAGGTACGGGCATTAACATCTGTTTCCAAGAAGCTAGTATGACCGTCCAAGTTATAGTTCGGGTACTAGTTAAACAAGACATGAATAAAAGACAAGATCATAGTATGTCCGTCCATTTCATAGTTCGGGTACTGGTTAAATAAGACAAGTGAGAACAACAAGCCGCTAATTTGTCCGTCCATTCCATAGCGGGTACTAGCCAAATAAGATAAGTGAACTAAAGAATCTCATCAGACATGTAAGGAACCCACAAGATGTACAAAAAGAAAATTAGAAGACTCACAAGGTAGTTAAAATATGTTTTAGTTAAAGCATGAACCTAAGGTATACTTTTAAATATGGTGTTCGATATTATAATTGTTATTTGTTCTTGCTTCCACAGTCTGATTTTGTATATATGATGATGAACTGTATCATGTGTGACATATTATTGTTATTACTATTGTTAGCTAGTAGCTTGTACTCGCTGAGTATTCCATACTCAGTCGTACATTTTATGTCGGCAGGTTCATTCTACATTGTAACCGGGGCATTAGATCGAGGTGAGTTCAAGGAGGGCAGGAGTTGCTCGAGAGTATCATCCAGAGGTTAGGGGTCTTGACATGTGGCCATAGGGGTGGGTTGGGAGAGAGAGAGAGAGATATGTATTTTGGGATTTTCCTTTGGGGATTTTCATGTTGACTTGAGTTGGTAACTCAAGTGTTAGATTCTTTTGTACTTATTATAGTTTTTATTAAGTCGTTAGTTTATATTAACACTTGGAAGAACATTTATAAAGAAAAATTTTTAGGTTCACTATTTGTCATCTTTGGATACTCTTTGCAGGATGATTTAAGGTTAAGTCACGTCGCCAAAGTATCCTAACACTTAAGGGGTATTTTGGGGTGCGGCAATGATATTTATGATATGCACAGTACAAAATACACCCAAAGAAATGAAAGAATTAGTATTAGGCTAAATTCTTAATCATTTAAAAAATTTTGAGAATTTATTTGGCTTAAACTTAGGTTTCGGGTTGAACCTTAAAAAAGATCCCTGACGGAGTTGCCAGAGTTGTGAGCATGGATTTCGCTACCCACTTACTATGGTTTAGGATTTGATTAGGAGTCGCCACTTACTATGGTCTACATTAGAGTTTAGGTAAGAGGTTCGATTAAGTCCCACAGAATGTGTTAGGCACCCTAGGACCCCATTTTATAACGGTTACCTACTCCCTAGGTATAAGCCAAATTAATGTCAAATTTTATTCAAATGCCTTAGTTTTTAAAGCATACTAATCTAAAAAAAGAAAAATCCTAGTTAGAGTCGAACCCGGATTGGGTTGCCTACGTACTCACATGGAGTGAGATCAGACTAAGCGTAGTTTTGACACATGTGCCCATGTCGAGGCTAGGGGAGTGTGTGTGTGCACCGGAGTGGCTTAACGGTCTAGCCCGGGGGTTAGAATTTGGTTGACCGGATTGGTCAAGTGCATGGTCTAGTGGGTTTGGGTCTGGAGGTCAAAGATTAAGCTCGGAGGCTTGGGGTTGAGCCCGGAGGCCAAGGATTGGGCCCGAAGGCCAAGATTAGAGCCCGAAGGCTAAAATTGGGCCCAAAGGCAAAGGTTTGAGCTAGGAGGCCAAAGTCTAGCTCAGTAGGCTAAGGGTTTAGCTTGATAGACTAAGGTATTGGCCCGGAGGTCAGGATCGGAGTTCGAAGGCTAAGATTGGACCCGGAGGCCAAGGTCTATCCCGATAGGCTAAAGGTTTGGGTCCGAAGGTCAAGATATGGGCTCGAAGGCCAGGATTGGATCCCGGAGGCTAAGATTGGACCCGGAGGCCAAGGTTTGGGCCCGAAGGTCAAGGTCTAACCCGGTAGGCTAAGGGTTTAGTCTGGTAGACTAAAGTTGGGCCTGGTAGGTCAAGGGTTCTTAATCAAGTTAATGGGGGGAGTTAACCATGGTTAGCAAGGTCCAAGGTCATTTTTATAGTCCTTATGCATTCTTATAGAATTTTAAGAATTTTTTGAATTTTTCAAGGGTTAAATAGGTTTAACCATGGTTAAAAGTTAATCAGGGTTGAGTTATTCGCCAATCTCATTTCTTTGCAGAATGAGATTGGCGGTAGAATAACTATCGCTATTGTTGCTGTTTTGGCAACAATTCCTTTGCAGCTAAAAGGGAATGGTAGGGACGATGCCCAAGGGGTCCTGGACCCATAAGGGTGTTCTATGGGACCTGTTGCAAGTCTTGGGCCTGGTATGAGCCCTGGGCCTGGAATGAATTGAGCCCACAGTGGCCATTATGCTACTGTGGCCAGAAGTCCAGAGTGTTGGTAAACTGCTTACCGACATTCTAGGCATATTTCAATTTTTATGATTTTAACCATGGTTAAGCTAAAGGGGTGAGCCTGGAAAGACTAGGAATGATGGAGGGAGGTCTCAAGGATCAAATCCAGGCCCTAGAATGGACCAAGGCCCACCACATGAGGCTTGGAGCAACTGAAAAGGGAAAGCCCATAAATGGCGGTACTGTATTTATCGTCATTTCTGAATTTTTCCAGAAATTGAATTTTCCCCTCTAGCCCTGCACTGTCAAGCTATTGGGGGTTTCCTCATGGATTAGAGGTTCCCCCAGAAGGTCTGAGGGTACGACTGGGTTGGTGGTAAGGCCAAGGAGCCGTAGGTTTCACCATTTGAGGAGTCCTCCTGCCTAATAGGAAGGAAATGGGACTCCTACTCTGAGATTTTGCAACAAAACAATACAAATGAAGTCCCCTAGAGTAGAACCGGGGGCTCACAAATGATGTATACAGAAGTGAGAGTAGGTAGAGCCCTACCCTCTACTCTACGAGCTCCAACAGGTACGGTGGTGGTGTCTGTAGTGGTGGTGGTGCACCACTTGGCTGGTCTTTCGGGGTTTTAGAGTCTTCTCTTTGGTGGAGAATGGAGCTGACACTCAAGGGGAGCAAAGATTCTCTTTGAATTCTGTCAAAATTTTGGATAGGGGAGTTGGCATGGGGGAGAAAGCTATGGGGAGCTTGGATTTATAGGCAAGGAGGTTGGGGACACCCTGGGGATAAGGACGGAGGTAAGTGAGAGGGTTCAGACACATGGGAGGCTGGCTAGGGGCGTGCCTGAGCACTGGGGGGAGCAGGTTTTGTATAAAATGCAAACTATAAGAATGACGGTAATTCTAGTACTGCCATTCCCCTACAAGAGAAAATTAATAATGGTGGTAGAATAATTATCGCAATTCCTGATATTTTTTAAAAAAGGTCATTCACAATGTTAAATGCTCATGCACATGGTACAAAATTTTTCACAAAAGGAATGTCGGTAGATGGACTACCGACATTCTGGATTTTGAATTTTTGAGGGTCTGAGCCCCCCTCCTAGAGCTTGGCTTGGGTCATGGGCCCATGCTTGGGCCCAAGGACTGTTTTTCTACGGGTTTTAGGCCCTAGGGGCATTGGGTAAGTGTTGCATGGGCCTTGGGCCCATGCCTTAGGTTTATAGGGCTAGGCTAGGGTTCACTTAAGGTTTAACTAGGGTTAGACCTAAGGTTGACTTAGGTTAGACCTATGGTTAGACCTAGGGTTTTCCTATGGTTTAACTAGGGTTAGACCTAGGGTCGACTTAGGGTGGACCTAGGGTTAGACCTAGGGTTTTCCTATGGTTTGACTGGGTTTAATATAGGGTTTAACTAAGGTTTGACTTAGGGTTGACTCAGGGTTTAACTGGGATTAACCATGGTTAAAAAACTTAACTATGATTAAGGAGGGGTGTAAAAATTGGATGCTTACAAGTAAGACGTAATCAGAATTTTCTTTCTGACCATCCAAAAGAACATATTAGATGGGCTGCAATCATATGTAGCAATTGTAGAATAGAAGGGAGAAGATTCATCTTCGTCTCCTGATCACTAGAATATCCTTCTTGCTATTTGTTGTTCCCTTTTACTTTTTTAGAGATCACAGATTTAAGAGGTTAACTTGATATCTGCTGTGACCTCACTCTGGTATGAGAGCATACGATTATGGTCTATATTGCATGACACTGCATTTCCAGAATGTTCAATTTGATAATTTCATTTCAATCTCTTTATTAGTGGGTAGTGGGATGAAATTCTACTTGTCATGTTAATCTTCTCAGCACCATGTTGAATAAGTAAAAGGGAAGCTAAGCTTGCCCCATTGGTTGTGGTGCTAGTCACCACACACTTGGATTGGGGATAAATTCCTGAGAGGGTGAGAGTGTTGTAATCTCCACCCGCCACTAACTCAGAACAAATACTAACTCACTAACTGGGGCTGCAGCCTAACCACGTTTCAGTCAGCAAAAAAAGAGAGGAAATACTTAGTACAATATAAGAAGTCTGACGATATTAAAGATTTGGATTTCATATATCTTATTGCCGGATGAGGGCCTCTTTTAAATTGGTTACAAGTAATCACTACCAATAAGGACTCTATTAGTACTTCTTATTAAATTTAAATTCATATAAGAAAATTTAAACTTAGTTAATTACAAAATTATATTTTCTATAAAATATATAAATATGTTGTAAAATTATTTAATATAAATAGACTAATGTCTAATAAAAATATTTTTAAAATTAGATTCTTAAAATAATTTAAAATTTATGTTTTTCATTAATGATGAAAAATTATAAGTGCAAAATTTAGACTTTTAATACTTTAGTTGGTGGGACCCAATCCTAAACTAGCTCTTAATGAATACTGTACTCTTTAGTCTTTCTAATGAAACTCTTTTAAAATGATTATAAGAAGTATTTACTATCAATAAGGACTAATAAAAAAAGAGTTCTTGTTTTCTATACAATTATAAGTGAGATCCATAAATGATCAGTTATTAGCAACTCTTTTCTAATTTTAAATTTAAATTTATATAAGAAAATCTAAATTTAATTACTAAAATATATTAATATATTGTGAAATCAAGTTATATAAAGAGAGTAACATCTAATAAAATATAGTAAAAATTAGATTTTTTTTAAATCTTAAAATTTGTGTGTTTTTTTCATTAATAATATAAAAAAAATTATACGTGCAAAGAACGTGCACCTTTACTAGTATATATATGTATATACATGTGTGTGTGTGCATTGGCGTTCGAGAGGAGCTCTCAACCCTTTCTCAATTGAAATTTGACTCTCTCTCTCCTAATCTCGCTCCTGCTCTAAGCTCTGGTTACTTAGCTTGTGATGATTAGATGGATTTGAAATACTCTTGGTTCTAACCTGTATTTTTTTTAGGGACAAGCTCGTGGGCCATCTGATCGTGTTTGTTCATAAAGTTTTGTTTTTAAGTTAAGGGGGCAGTTGCCCCCTTTCCCATGGCCATGTCCTCTTAAATTAAATAATATCTATAGTTTATGTAACGACCCCAAATCCTACCTTGACCAAAATAGGACCTTAGGTCGCCACATTTCTTAAGCATGCTTAAGTCCCATGACATACAAGGCATGCAACACTAGTCTCCAAAAATGAGAATAATAAAATTTCGATATATGAACAAACCATCCTACATAAGTCTGACCCATAAAAATATAACCCACCATGAACCAAAGTAATCTGATAACCCAAGTATAAATGACCAACTAAGCAACATCATCAAAAGCAGCTTAAGTCTATAATAATCCTTACAAAAAGATAAAACCAGGCCTAATAGTATGGTCACCTATCTAACTCTTGCGCTCCCTCAATTGGAGGCTCACCTCCTTCTCTTTCCTCGAAGTTTACTTCCTTAACCCACGGCTCTGCTATTGGTTCCGGTTCTAAACCTACCAACAATAACAGGTCGACTGAGTATTGAAAACACTCAATAGATAAGCAGTCTAACCTACAACATAATATCTTTATAACTTATTCAATAACATAATCATTTCGTAAACATATAATCAGAGTGCGTAAAAGCATGCGAGATATATCATAATTTCATCTTGACTCATGTAGACTTGTGAGTGTGAGAGACTCTTAGACTTGATCTTACATGATGCATGTTCTTGTGAGCTTGCGAGATAATTCTTGTGAGATTCAATGTCCCTTCCGTGAATCAATACTTATGAGCTTGTGAGATATTCCTTATGCATGTATAGGCTTACCATGCAGGTGAACATGTGCTTGAGTGTTGTAATTGACATTCGGGTAGGTCATCCCTTAGGTTCCAATCTCTCACCATGGAAACTCCACCATAATGTCTCATACCGAATGGTTAGAGAATTCCCAGTTTGGAAGACTTCCCTCCAAGTTTTGGCTTACCCGAATACCAACAACCACCATTCAATATAAATAGGGCATAGTTTAACATGAGAAGCACCATTAACATTTTTAGCATAACTTAGCATGAAAATCATATCCACATTCTTAGCATAATTCATTCATTTCCAATATACATTTTTTACTTCAAACATAATTCATTTCCATTCACACATAAGAACAAACACATTTCCTTCAATTCATACAACCCATCTTCCATTTAAAACATACATCACCATAGGCCTACATGCCAATCCTATCTCCATTCATTCAAACCCAATCCATCACCATTTCCCTTCCACGATTTCCTATCCATTCATCAATTAACATGACATAGAGCATAAACCATTAATTCTTATAATCTTAAACACATGCCAAAATCCCCATTTCATGAATAGAATTATCATTCATCATTATAAACCCTTTTTCCAAGAAAATCATGCAAGGAAACTCTTAATCAACATACTTAAGCTTAAAGATTACTCAATAGAGTAAGTTAGAAGGCATGTCGACCTTTGAGATCCTTCCCTTGGACCCAAAACGCTCTCAAGAAGATTTGAGGTTGATTCCAAGCTCTCATTGAAATCTCCAAGCAATCTCCTTCCTCTCCAAGCAATTCTTCCTTAGAACCCTAGGTTTTCTCTTCCCTCTTTGCCAAATTAGGTTTAGAAAGGTTAGAACCCTCAAACCCTCGAATTAGAACCTCTATTTATACCCTAGGGGTTTAAAACCCTGATTTCTGAACCTTAAAAAAATTTTGGGCGCGACTACGATCGATCGCACACCACCTGCAATCGATCGCAGATCATAGTGCAATTGATACCCGAACGCTTCTGTTAGATTTCCACTGAATGCGATCAATTGTAGGCTTGCTGCGATCGATCACAAATTCAACCGAAAGCTTTTCCAGATTTTCCTCTGTCTGCGATCGATCATAGCTTTACTGCGATCGATCACACTCCCTGTTTCTCATTTTCTTTACTCGTTGACTCTTGTGGAGTATTTTCACCCTTGCTTCCATTATCCTTAGGATACTCACCCACCTACATACAATACATAGCTTGTTACCAACCATTTCCTCATTAATAAAAATTCAAAATATATGAAAGGTCATTTGGCCTTGAAAGCACTATTCATCAACTATGTAAACGAATTCCGGGGTTCTACAGTATATCTTCAAAACTTTAGGAGATAGCCTAGGGTTGTTAATGGGGTGGGACTACAACAAGCCATGGTCTATCGAGGCCCAGCCCTAACCTGTAAGGGTTTAGCTCAAGCCCTCACATGGTGTCATGCTCCAAAACCCCACCTAGGAGAATGTGGAACTTTGGCAAGTGACCTACTTAACTTAATCCATTTAACGAGCATTAAAGCGTGCTAAACGTGGACCTAAAAATTTCTTCCTTAAATATAATTATACAATAGCTGAATATGACTAAGCCAACCGGACCGAGCATTCCACCGAGCAGGAATGCTAGATTTTCCATACAATTGCTTTCGTACAAGATGCTACCCGATCTTGTACCTCCGATTAGTTCGATTCCTTAGTTATTCTAGAACCCGATGAAGGTGAGGAAGAAACCGATTCTTGTGGAGGAGGAGTGCCGGGTGGGTTACTTGCACTTCGCAATGGGCGTAGAATCAGATCCTTGTCTTTTTGGCGGCATCGTATTGATTCTAGAGATGTATTTTCTGACAGATGACACCAATTTTGTGGGGGAAATTTACCTGATGAGATGCCTCCAATAATGCAGATCCGATCTTATATGGTTGTAATACTCCTCGCTCCTCAGAATGAGGCGGTCGTCCAACCTGCAAAGGCACTCCAACGATCAAGTCAATACCAGGGCTGATAATGGAGGTTAGGAAGAAGAGAGTGATCTGGATAGAGGGGAGTAGGTGCCCCGTTAGGGTTGAGTTTTTTGGATCCCTTTCTCTGTTCCAACCCCTCCTATTTATAGATAGGTGTTTGAGTTTCATGAGATTGAAATATTCGACTGATGCTATCACACAATAAGTTTATGGCATAAATGCTACGGCTATCGATAACCTTATAATTCGTATATAAAAAAAAAACTGATTTTAATTAGACGGTTCCGATCACATAGATAGGTGTTTGAGTTTTTCAAATGTTTGATGTAGTGGTACAGTGGTTAGTAGCCATAAACTGAGCTTCTGATTTTTCTGGCTACTCTTGGTAGCTTATATTTTGTTGCAGATTTATTGATTCTTCACTAAATCACCATGTCAGGTAGTGGAACTCAAAAAGAAGCAAGCTGAGGAAGAAGAGAAAGCAAAAGAGAGAATTAACCGAAGACCTCGGGTCTGATCCGGAGCTGTGGAAGTAAAAGTCAAATTAGATGAATTGGAGAGCCTGTGAAGGAGATTGTGGTTGAATCAAAGAAATTGTCAAGTGGAAATTTAGCCAAGGATCAGGAAGAATATATAGCAAGAGAGAGCATCTTGCAACTATCTTAGTAGATTGAAATCTGGGGAATCAACCCCAGGCTTGAGCCAAGAGAGGGTGAATGGAAGGCCTTTTCACAAGTCTCTTGAGTTTAGCTCTAGGTTTGATTAGAAAAGACGAGTCTTGAGAGATTCAATTAGGGTTAGGCTTAGAGCTTTATATAGGAGGGAGTGTGGTGAAATTGCCAGTATACTCAAAAATCAAAACGTTTCCATGTGTCTATGTAGTAAGTCTAAAATTAATTTTAATAAAAAAAAATTATAATTCACCACAACACATACCAGGCCAACCACACACATGGGCCAATATGAGACTAAACCCAACATAACTCCCCAAAAGGGCCTGATTCAAGGGGAGAGGGTGGAGCCTTATGTAGCACCAAGGGATCATTAACCAATTTGGGACTAAGTTGGGTAAGACCAACCATCCAACGGCTACGAAAGGCATGCCAAGATAGAGCCTTGGCTTCACCTTAGGTAAGCGAGCCTTGCATTTTTTGGCCCTGCCCGACTCTCCAACTTAAGAAGGGTCAAGCCAAGCTTTCTTGTGACAAACCAAACCTTTAACGATCTAAAGTTTTCTTTATTCCTAAGACATAGGATGTCTCCCCTAGAACAACCTGACGCACTTCGGCCCCCTTAGGGGGCCTACATTTGCTGGGCTTGAATTTCAAATTTCGAGGATAACCGGGTCTTTCTTATCATTTTTCATTCCAATGATCAATAAATCATCTACATAAAGAGCAAGTCTCTTTATATTCTTACCACTTACTCAAATGTATATGCAATGGTCTCTAGTGTTCATCAGGTCAAGCCAAACATGTAGCCTCAATATTTGAGAGTCAATTTGATTATGGAGATAAAAATTGCTAAAACCGATAAGCTACGGGTGATACATATGAATTTCGATAGCCCCATGTACGATATTTATATTGATACGAAATGAGTCATACATATAACTTATTAGTTATTTATGTTTGCATTCATTATGTAATTGTAATTGTGTTTGCTACTTTGTCTTTGAGTAATTTCCTAAACTTATTGTTAGTTTGTTATTGACTATTTGGACTCATCTGAATGCTATAAAATTTAATTTGATTTTATTCTTTTTTCTTTTTCCAAAAAAAAAACATTATATGTATTATCCGAAACTAATACCCAAATGTATAGGTTTTGGCTGGGACCGATAAATCCCCTAAAATCGTATTTTTAATTCTTGGCTTTGATAGGGCTACTTGCAATGGAGCAACTCAAGGGAAGTTGGCCTTGGATGAGGTCAGTTCAGGCTCAGCCCGGCTAACTCTCTTCTAGGTCCAAAGAAGGTGTTTGGCCACAGAGCAACTTGAGTCGAGTCGACCTGGTTGACGCTAACCCACCCAAAGACCTAGGATCCGAGTAAGGAGTTTAACAACTTGCCGACTAAGCACATGATTAAAAGCATTATCGTTTGTAACGAGTCTCTCTAGGGGAGAGGCTTGTCGTTGTTTGATAGCTATCAAATTCATGTCCTTTTCGGCCAAAAGCTACAATGATTTCTTCTCAAGTCTCCCTCAAGGCTTTGGTCGGTTGTGTACAAGCCACATCCCCCATTTGCCGTGATTTCTTCTTTTCTCTCTTTCATTTCAATCTACCACCCCATTCTAATACAAACACACCATGGCCTTTGATCATATGGTAAGGACTTATGATCATACAAATGGGTCAATTTTCGTTTTTTGGCCTTACATTTAGGCAAGTTTAGACCGTCTGATGAATGATCATGTACTCGATTGTGTGCCACACTGCCTACTTCTTCAACGCAGGAACGGGTAATTATTCTGTTATGATTTAATAATAGAAAACCCTCTCCTAACACACATGGAAGAAGTTCATCCAATATGGAAACACCTCCCTGATTGTGTCAGTGGCAGTATGTATTACCCATATGGTGGTCTGCGATCCATAAAAGATATTTAAAGAGAAGAAAAACCTTACTCTTTAGTTTCTCCTATTCTTCTGGAGTGACTCTATAACAATATCTTTGTTATAGGTATTTTAATGTTTCTTAAATGAGAAAAATCTAAGGTACCCCATGTTTAATGTGAGATCTCACTATATTTAAAAATCTTTAGTGCAGGATTTCGGTTACAATATAGCTTGATATATGGTCTACTACACCATTGTGGACCCACCATTCAGTGAGTCCCATTTAAGGAAATCTCCAAATTAAGGTAGCAAAACCATAAAATCAAGATTTACCTATGTAGATATGTGAATGGTATATGCAGTATGCTAACTGAGGGTCATTATCCACCTTACTCTTAATGTGGGTGCACCTACTCATCGATCTAACTCGGTTCGAAAATCAAATCGGTTGGATAATCCTAACCATGTGATTAGCATACTTTTCAAAGATCATGGTGACTTTGATGAACCGACGGTTGTGATTCCGAAGTGGGCCATCATACACGGTATGGATTGATATATGGGGCACTGTCAAGTATCATCATCCCTTCTCATCTCTTTGGAATTCTACTTTCAAAGTACCACCTTAAATGAGGATTTGGATTTGGAATTGGATTTTGAATTTTTTTTAAGGCAGTTGTACACTAATACTAGAATAAATTCGGGTTTGAAATCAATTTAACGCATGCCAACCCTGTAAAGAAATCTTCTATAAGAAATATTGTGAGTGAGAGTTCAAATCCTAACGGTTGAGAAAAACTTGGAGGAATTGCCTCCACATTTAGGGAAAGTAAGCAATCTACTAGAGGAGAAGAGATGTAAGAACTTCACTACTAAATTTAGAGAAACTGACACATTTGATTCAAATGGAAAAGACTCTCACTCAAGCACCAAATCTATATAATTAATTTGAATAGTTCCAATTGAAACATAGTAAAAATCAGAACTATATCTCTAAAGCCTTATATCATAAAATGCATTACACTATTCTTGCTAAAAATAGTTAAAAAGATGAACTCTAAATCAAATAAGAAACTACTTAGAGCTTAAGGGACAAGTCAAGCTCATGTAACTCCTCCTGATTAGTCTTCAAATGACCACTACCTCCACACCAATACTCACCAATTCCACCACCACCCGGAGAACCAGTCTTTGGAATCATATCAAACCTGGCTGCACCATCTCTTGATGACGTCCCTACTGTTGCTCCCCCACGATAGTCCGCTACTTTTAGTCTCCCAATTGGCGGTTTTGAGCACCCATGATGCCCATACAGTGGCTTCGATCCAGAGGAGGGTGGCAGATAAAATGACTTGTGGATCATAGAGTGAGCTTGGATTCCAAGAGATCTATTCACACCACCATGGAGTGGTACAGAAGCCATCCTTGAAAACATGTGGCGGTACAAATGGCGGTGTCCGAAAGCCACTGCCGCTTCCTTCTGATGTCCTTTTTTCGCTAGAGTTCGCTCGCGCTTATGGGCATTCTGGTGCCCCCCAAGTGCCTGTGAACTGTAGAACTTCCTCTGGCAGTAGTTGCAAGAGAAGACTCGGGGCTCGGTTTTTGATGCAGTTTGAGAACAACCCACCTTGAAGCAATTGATAAGATTGAGTTCAGGCCTTGTGATATGATTGGAATGCTTAGTAGAGAGGCTCAGATCTAATAAGAGATCATGATTAATCTCTTCTTCTTCTTCTTTTTCCTGTTTTTGCTTCTCATTCAAACTCTCTAGAGATGGTGGTGGGGCTTCTGATACTGAGATGATATTGCTTGAAGTCTGAGAGAGACATGGTTCTGTACTAAGTGGTTCCATAGGAGATGATGATATGAGCCTCTATTCTTTTTTTTCTTTTTTTTATGGGTTGAAATCCTAATCACTTCACCCACTCACACACACGGTTAGGCCAACACACACACACGGCCCTATGAGATATGAGCCTCTATCCTTGCTAGTGATATGAAATTGGGTTTTAATAGAAAGAAAAATTATTATAATGCTCAATTCTATATATGGAAAGATGTATTGTTTTACAGTTACAAGTCGAATGGTAAAACTTGGAGAGAAAGAGAACGATTAGAAAAATGACATAGTTGTCACTTCTCTTGTAATGCTGAATTTTGAATTAAATTAAAGTTTTTTTTAAGTTAGATTGATTTTGAATCTTTTCGTCCATACATGCCATAGTAATGGTGAGGAGACTCTACCACATCACCAACTAGGGCTTTAAATATAGCAATTAAACGCCAATGATTTTATTACAGAATCCACTCCGAATTTGCTAGTGAATGTATTTAAATATTTAAAATCGAAGTTGGACAGGAATACTTTATTTCACGTATCTTTGAATTCAGTTTTTTATTTGATTATCCTAATAAAAATTTTAAGAAATACAAAAGAAATTATTCAAATGGGTATAGATTCTTCACAGTGGGGAGTGGAGCTCTTGCAAGTCATCACCCGGGAATGGATCTCAAGACCTTTCTCATAAGAGAGGTCATACCTAGGGGTGTACACAAGCCGGGCTAGCTTGATTGCTCTGCTCGGTTCGGCCCGATCAAGCCGAGCTGAAGCTCGAATATGTGTTTGTTGGACATATATGCCCTCAAAAGCCAATAAAAGATTTTTCTATGTTGATTAGACAAACATCATATTCACATAACCAACTATAAAGGGTATTTCTATTAATTACTGTCTCATATGATGAAGACATAAAGTTCCATAGGAAACATTGTAGGAAAATCATGCAAAGGTTGCGAGGAGATATGATTTTCCGGTTCCTTGTAAACCTAATATTGTTCGAAGCCTCTAGAGTATTGGTTGGACACTGTACTTCATCATGGCTTGCACATGTATAGTTCTATGAGATAGTGTGATGAATCTCATTCACAGAGAATGGTGACTCTTGACTAACATGTGAGTATATGTAACAAGTACATAATACTGAACAGGGTCACTAGTGGATCCCCTATGGAATACACTGTCAGATTGTATTAGGGTTATCCATTTGACAAATTGTCCTTAGACCTAAGAGGTTAACATCTTCTCAGACATCTATCTATATGGCTTTGATGTGCCAGTCGGCAATGTCCAATACACAGGACTAACTTCAGGTACGTTGGGTCATGTACACAATGTTTGGAGAAGTGTGTAAACACTCAATAAGGAATCCACAACTCCTTAATTGGAGATAATGATATCAAAGTGATACTTGTTGAACTGAACTGTTAAATCCAGTACTAGTGCTCTTCGGTAAAATGGTTTTTATCAAAGTTGGTATTTTTAATATGGAAAAGTATATATAAATATATATGTCAGTTCTTTTCTAATGTTTCTTCAAAAGTGTTTTGGAGGTTTAGTTCAATAAAAAAGTAATCATGAGAAAGAGTTCTATTCATAAGCTAGGGACTAAGACAGTGGAATTGTTCCAATTCCGAAAGCTTACAAGTGATATCGGAATGTGGAAGGATTTATTTGTAAATATATTGTGAGATGGTACTTATAAGCAATTCTCTAATTTCTGGAGGTTAATCACATTGTGTTAATGGACATTAATTGTGATTGGTGGAAGTCCAGGGATATAGATAAAATTCTATAATCCTAATGGAGTGTAGGAAAGGTGTTTCCTAGTAACAATGCTTTAACCAAAAGGTGAAGTACTTGGTCCCACAACCGGAAATAGGAGATCCCTTTAGATCCCACACACAAGGACTTTCTTAAAGTATTTAATTTAATTATTAATTAAATTAATTAATTTCTCTAAGTGATCACTATATAGTATAGTGAAGCTCTAAAAGGTGGAATCACATTAGATGTGAAAAACCAAATGGGTAGGACCCATTGGGGAATATTTTAAAAGAATAGTTAAAGTGTCTAAAAGGGTTTAGAACCCATTGGGGACGTGTGGGGTGGGACCCACTTAGGGTGGGACGCCCACTTCAAGGAGGAATAATATTTGTTATTGTAGAGACCCCGAATCTTTTTCATGTTTTTACTTCATTGTATTAGGGGTATTATAGTACTTGTGATGTTTTGATGTTTATTGTATTATATATTTATTTGGTGTGGTGTAAACTAGGCTTAATCAAACTTGTAACGGAGGGATGTCATATCACACCGTAAACTTTAGGAAGCTCTAGTTTTGGTACCGTTTATTGGAATTGAGTGATTCTTGAACCATTAGAAAGGTGTTGGAACCCTCTTCGAAGTTCATGTTTAATGTTTTTCCTTATTTTGAGTTTAAGCCAAGTCAATGGTGGGTTTTATCTAATGGAATTGCAGATCAGTCAACTTTGGGGACAATTTAGTCTATTAATTAAGTGGAATTCAGAAATTGTAAAACACCAGAAATGTTCGTTTTCGATAGACGAATCCAACCCAAGTTGAATCGTCAAAATCCGTCGAGCGAGTCAAAAGTTATGGCCAAAACAGTAGAGTAGGTCAAAAATCTGTAGGCAACCGATCGCTCGGTCAGAAGTAGCGATCGATCGGTAGCTATCGACTGGTCCAAAATTTTGTATGGGGAAAATTTCCAGTGAGTGTTTTTTTGACCGATCGCCCGGTCAAGAGCACCGATCGCTCGGTCTTTCGTGATTTTTACAGAATTTTAGTATGAGCGTTTTGGTCTTTTTGTTCTCAGACCTTGGGGCTATAAATAGGGGGTTGTACTCGAAATATTAAAATACTCTACCTATTTCTAACCTAATTTGGCAAAAAGGGGGAGAAAACCTAGGGTTTGAGGGAGAGGATTGCTTGGAAAAGAAGGAGGATGCTAGAAGATTGAGAGGAAAGTTTGGAGATCGACCTCAAAGCTTCTCCAAATCTCCTCGGGAGCATTTTGAATCCAAGGGAAGGATTCCTAAGGTCGATATACTATCTTAATCAACTCTATTTTAATGTTTTGTGAATATTAATTTGATAGAAATGATAGAATAGAGATTAAATGCATTTTTCCCAAATTTTCTATGAAGTAAGCTAATTATTGATGGAAATGTGGATTTGATGTGGATAGAATATATGGAGGATGAGATTAATATGTGGATGTGAATAGTGAATTGATTGTATGGATGAATTATGGTTTGATGAATGCTTGAAAATATAGAAGGGAAATTGATTCATATTATGCGTACACAAGGTGTTTGTGAAAATGCTTGAAAGGATAAATGCTATTATACTCTTATGAAATTGTGGTAAATTGATTATGAATTGCGATATGAATTATGATAAGATATGTATATGTGAATTGTTTGTTAAGTATGTCTAATTATTTGCATGGAAATTGATAGTCGGGAAGGTAAGAACTTAGAGCAACATCTCTCAAACCGGGAATTCTCTAACTATTTGGTATGGGACAGTGTAGTGGAGTTTCTATGGTGGGAGATCGGAATCTAAGCAATTACCAAATCGAATGTTAATTTCGACACTTAAGCACATATGCACGTGTATGTTAAGATAAGAGTCTCACAAGTCACACATGTGGACCACAAGCATGAGCATGACATACGTATGACATTCTGAATAAACATAAGCATGGCATGGTCCGTATCCGCCAAGAACGGCATGTCAATTACATTTGATTCTTAGGCATGGTCCGTATCCGCCAAGAACGGCATGTCAACCATTTGATTCTTAGGCATGGTCCGTATCCGCCAAGAACGGCATGTCAATCATTTGATTCTTAGACATGGTCCGTATCCGCGAAGAACGGCATGTCACATCATTGTATGATCTGAATAACTGCATAAGCATAAACATCCCACAAGCACATGGTCTTATAAGCATAAGCAACTCATAAGTGTATTGTCTTCCAAGTCTAAGATTCTCACAAGTACACGAGTCAAGGTGATGATATGATGTATATGCGCACACGTTCTTCCGCACTCTGATTATGTTATTATGTTATTGGATATGTTTCTAACTAAATGCAAGTGTATTATTAATGTTGGTTGGATTTTATATACACTGAGTACCTTTGTACTCAGCCGGACTTTGTCTTGGCAGGTTTAGAGCAGGAGTACATGGCGGAGCCGTGGGTTGAGGAAACTTACATCGAGGAAGGAGGAGAAGGTGAGCCTTCTAAGGAGGGAGCCAGAGACTTAGGTGGCTACACCTCTTAGTTTTTATTTCATTTGATTGAGAGAGTTGTATTAGACTTGAGTAGATGTTGCTTAGTAGACTTTTTTAGTTGTGTATCAGACTCTTTGGTTTTAGTGGGTTGTATTTGTTGACTATAGACTCGTGCTATTTAGTGGGTTACAGTTGATATACCAGAATTTTACTATCCTCATTTTTGGAGACTCGTGTTAGTGTGCCTTGCATGTCATGGATTTTAAGCAGGTTAAGTAATGTGGCGATCCTAAAGTCCTATTTTAGCCTTGTGGGATTTTGGGGTCGTTACAGAGTTGGTATCAGAGCTCAAGGCATTAGGTTCCCTTGGGCTAAGTTGTCCTCTTAGTAGGAGTCATGTTATGTTACTCCGGGTCTGATAGCAGAGGTGGTATCAGAGCTCAAAGCATTAGAGTCCTTAGGGCTAAGGTATTAAGTGTAGGGTATAGGAAGATGTGAACCTTAGGGAAGCAACATCAAGTTCAGGACTTTAAAATTGTTGAGGATTGAGTTTTGATTAAGCGTAGACTTAGGAATTTTATGTGAGTGTGTTCTCAATGGATTGTTTTCTTCTTCTCAGGATTGTAAGCATGAGAAGGGGTGGATGAAATAATAGGAATGGAGGAGGCAGTGTGACTGATGGGGATACTCCAGACGGTACCCCCCAGGCGAATGTGGGTCGGGCCATGGAAGCTATTGCTGCAGCCATGGAGAGGCAGGCTGAAATTATGGCTCAGCAAACTGCATTACTAGCGGCTGGTCAAGCTAGGCAAGAGAGGCAGATTGATGTTCACCCACCCCGTCACAACGGAGTGGAAGCTTTTAGGAGGATGAGTCCTCCAGCCTTCTATGGTAGTACGGGTCCCTCAGTTGCCGAGTTATGGATCATGCAACTAGAGAAGATTTTCTCTGTGCTTGAGGCCACCGATGAGCAGAGGGTGAAATGGGCCTCCTTCGTCATGGAAGGTGAAGTGGAGCATTGGTGGAGGGCAGCATCTAGGCAGAGGAATGAGGTGCGAGCCGGACAAGAGTGGACTTGGGGAGAGTTCCTCGACATCTTCTACGAGAGATACTTCCCGGTGTTTGTGAGAGATCAGAAGGAAATTGAATTCTCTACCTTGGAGCAAGGGAGGATGTCAGTGGCCGAGTATGAGGCCAAGTTTGTAGAGCTTTCTAGGTTCGCTCCTCACTTAATTGCTACAGAGAGAATGAAGGTAAAGAGGTTTGAGCGAGGCTTGAAGGATTTTATCCAGGAGAAGGTTTCGATACTTCAACTCGAAACATGTAGGGAGGTGTATCAGCGCGCCTTGATAGCTGAGAAGAATTCACAGGAATTTTTGAAGAAGAGGGAGAAGATGTAAGCAAGCAGGTTTGTCCCCCAGGACAAGAGGTCGAGGATAGCAGGTCCTATGCCCATTGCTAGGCCTACCCCGTATCAGAGGCCTACTCAGGCAGCCCCTCGAGCATCTCAAGTGGATCCGCCTACTGCTGGTACCCAGTTGTATGATGCATGCAGCCAGTGCGGAAAGAGGCATAGAGTGGGAGAGTGTAGGACAATTACTGGAGGTTGTTTCCATTGTGGAGAGGTCTCACACCGGATCCGAGATTGCCCACTCCGCATTCAGCAGGGGCTTCAGTCGACTCAGCCACAGGGAGTCAGGCCTCCAGGTAGGCAGTCCACACAGCAGAGGCCACCACAGGGTCCTAGACCTCAGCAGCCTCGCCAGCCAGCTCAGGGTCGAGTGTTTGCTACCTCGGAGCGGGATGCACAGGCGTCCGACGATGTTGTGCAGGGTACGTTTAATTGTGTTTTAGTCAATTAAAATATTGTTCTGATGCTACGTGTGTGATATTAAATGTTATGTGGTATGATGTAAGATGCATGTATGTATTCATGATTTGACAAATTAGCTTTGTGTATTAATTCAGGCTCATTGTTGATAAATGATTTCCTCGCTCATGTTTTGATCGATACTGGTTCCACTCACTCCTTCGTCACACCTAGTTTTGCACAAGAGTTTCCGATTGAGCCAAGTCTGTTAGATCGTGAATTGTCTATCACTACTCCTGTCGGTAGTTCAGTCATCACTGATAAAGTCTATCGAGATTGCGACATTCAAGTAGGTCAGAGAGAGATGCCGGCTGATCTGATTGTTCTTGAGTTTCAAGACTTCGACGTCATACTGGGCATGGATTGGCTTTCCAAATACCATGGACATGTTGACTGTTTTGGGAAGGTAGTCAACTTTAGACCAATCAGTGAGCCTTCTTTCTGTTTCCAAGGGTTGAAGAAGAAAGACTTAGCTCGTTTTGCGGTATTGAGTCTTACTACCTCGGAAGCACCAGATTCCTCAAGTATCCCTGTTGTAGAGGAATTCATGGATGTCTTTCCTAAAGACTTACCGGGTTTGCCACCGGATAGAGAAGTAGAGTTTGCAATTGAGTTGGCTCCGGATACGGCACCCATCTCTAAAGCGCCATATAGGATGGCTCCAGCAGAGTTGAAAGAGCTTAAGGAGCAGATTGACGAATTGCTTGGTCTTGGATTTATCCGCCCAAGTGTATCACCTTGGGGAGCTCCAGTGTTGTTTGTGAAGAAGAAGGATGGTTCGATGAGGATGTGCATCGACTATCGGCAACTGAACAAGGTCACTATCAAGAACAAATATCCTTTACCTAGGATCGATGACTTGTTTGATCAGTTGCAAGGAGCTAAGTATTTCTCCAAGATTGATTTGAGGTCGGGCTACCATCAGCTGAAGATAAAGGCGGAAGATGTGCCTAAGTCTGCTTTCAGGACCAGATATGGGCATTTTGAATTCTTAGTCATGCCGTTCGGTTTGACAAATGCTCCTGCAGCATTCATGGATCTCATGAACAGGATCTTCAAGCCGACTCTGGACCGCTTTGTGATCGTGTTTGTGGATGACATTTTAGTGTACTCCAGGACACAGAAGGAGCATGAGATGCATCTCCGGATCACCCTGAAGACACTCCGTGAGCATAAGCTATATGCTAAGCTTAGCAAGTGCGAGTTTTGGCTAGAAAAAGTAGCATTTCTAGGCCATGTGGAGTCAGAAGAGGGGATTTCAGTTGACCCTTCTAAGATAGAAGCAGTGGAAGGATGGGGAAGGCCAAAGAGTGTTACAGAGGTTCGAAGTTTCTTGGGCCTAGCTGGATATTATCGAAGATTTGTAGAAGGATTTTCCAGTTTGACAGCTCCGCTTACTCATCTAACTCGAAAGAACGCTAGATTCGAGTGGAATGAGAAATGTGAGAAGAGTTTTCTTGAGTTGAAGAAGCGTCTCACCACCGCTCCAATCTTGACTGTTCCATCGGGTAGTGAAGATTTTGTGGTGTATAGTGATGCCTCACTCGTTGGGTTAGGTTGTGTTCTTATGCAACACGGGAAGGTGATTGCCTATGCTTCTCGGCAGTTGAAAGACCACGAGAAGAACTATCCTACCCATGACTTGGAGTTAGCAGCCTTGGTTTTTGCTCTTAAGATCTGGAGACACTACTTGTACGGTGCGCAGTTTGAAGTTTTCACCGACCACAAAAGTCTAAAGTATTTATTCTCGTAAAAAGAGCTGAATTTGAGGCAGCGTCGTTGGGTGGAATTCCTCAAGGATTATGATTGCTCTATCCAGTACCACCCGGGGAAAGTGAATGTAGTGGCAGATGCGCTAAGTAGGAGACCTACTGGGTTCTTGGCACACTTGATGGTCCAATAATGGAAGTTACTAGAAGAGGTGTCTAGCCTCGATGCGGGTTTCAGTGTGGGAGCATCTGGAGAGCCTTGTTGGCTAACATTATGGTTAGGCTAACCTTATTGAACAGGATTAAAGACCTACAGTGGAATGATGGAGAACTGCATGCTGCTATGAATAAGTCGCTTAACAGCGGGTTTGAGGATTTCTCTTGGAGGGATGGTGGAGTTTGTTTCAAGGGTAGACTTTGTGTTCCGGATGATGAGGATTTAAGAAGGGAGATTCTGGATGAAGCACACAAGTCCAAGTACACCGTGCATCCGGGAGGTACTAAGATGTACCAGAACCTTAAGAAGTATTTCTGGTGGAAAGGTATGAAGAAAGTTGAGGCTACCTTTGTATCCAAGTGTTTGGTGTGTCAGCAGGTGAAGGCCGAACACAAGAGGCCGGCAGGACTTCTTCAGTCTCTTCCTATTCCCGAGTGGAAGTGGGAAAATATCTCCATGGATTTTGTTGTTGGTTTGCCAAAGACGGCCAAGAACTTTGATGCCATTTGGGTTGTGGTTGACCGATTGACTAAATCAGCTCATTTTCTTCCATATCGGACCACTTTCAATTCCAATCAATTGGCTAACCTCTATATCAAGGAGATAGTCCGTTTGCATGGAGTGCCAGTTAGCATTGTTTCCAATCGAGATCCGAGATTTACTTCCAAGTTTTGGAAGAGTTTTCAGTATGCTATGGGTTCCCATTTGGATTTTAGTACGACATTACATCCGCAGAAAGATGGGCAAACTGAGAGAGTGAACCAGATCATAGAGGACATGCTACGAGCTTGCATGTTAGACTTTCAGGGTAGTTGGGTTGATCACTTGCCGTTGGTTGAGTTTGCCTACAACAACAGCTATCAAGCAAGCATTCAGATGGCTCCGTTTGAGGCACTTTATGGGAGGAGTTGTCGTTCACCTTTGTGTTGGGACGAAGTTGGCGAGAGGAAGCTTTTGGGTCCCGAGCTCGTTGGTCAGACTGTGGATAGAGTTCAGTTGATTAGGGAGAGGTTGAAGGCAGCTCAGAGTAGACAAAAGAGTTATGTCGATACTCGGAGGAGAGATCTTGAGTTTCAAGTCGGAGATTTTGTGTTTGTAAAGATCTCACCAACGAAGGGGGTGATGAGATTCGGCAAGAGGGGCAAGCTTAGTCCGAGATATGTGGGTCCTTTTGAGATCATCACCCGAGTCGGGGAAGTTGCTTATCGGGTCGCTTTGCCACCTCACATGGAAAGTGTGCATAATGTCTTTCACATCTCTATGTTGAGGAAGTACATTACTGATCCTTCACATGTCATTCATTTGGAACCGTTGGAAATTCGAGAAGATTTGACTTTGGTGGAGCAACCGGCTCGAATTTTGGACCAGAAAGAGCAAGTTTTGCGTTCAAAGGTCATTCCTCTTGTGCTCTTGCAATGGGAGCATCACTCTAGAGAAGAGGCTACTTGGGAGAGAGAAGCCGAAGTCCGCGAAAAGTACCCACATTTATTCACCTAAGGTACGTAATTTCGAGTACGAAATTCTTTTAAGGGGGGGAGGATGTAGAGACCCCGAATCTTTTTCATGTTTTTACTTCATTGTATTAGGGGTATTATAGTCCTTGTGATGTTTTGATGTTTATTGTATTATATATTTATTTGGTGTGGTGTAAACTAGGCTTAATCAAACTCGTAACGGAGGGATGTCATATCACACCCTAAACTTTAGGAAGCTCTAGTTTTGGAACCGTTTATTGGAATTGAGTGATTCTTGAACCATTAGAAAGGTGTTGGAACCCTCTTCGAAGTTTATGTTTAATGTTTTTCCTTATTTTGAGTTTAAGCCAAGTCAATGGTGGGTTTTATCTAATGGAATTACAGATCAGTCAACTTTGGGGACAATTTAGTCTATTAATTAAGTGCAATTTAGAAATTCTAAAACATCAAAAATTTTCGTTTTCGAGAGACAAATCCAACCCAAGTTGAATCGTCAAAATCCGTCGAGCGAGTCAAAAGTTATGGCCAAAACAGTAGAGTAGGTCAAAAATCTGTAGGCAACCGATCGATCGGTAGCTATCGACTGGTCCAAAATTTTGTATGGGGAAAATTTTCAGTGAGTGCTTTTTTGACCAATCGCCCGGTCAAGAGCACCGATCGCTCGGTTAAGAACCGATCGATCGGTCATAACCACCGATCGCTCGGTCTTTCGTGATTTTTACAGAATTTTAGTATGGGCGTTTTGGTCTTTTTGTTCTCAGACCTTGGGGCTATAAATAGGGGGTCGTACTCGAAATATTAAAATACTCTACCTATTTCTAACCTAATTTGGCAAAAAGGGGGAGAAAACCTAGGGTTTGAGGGAGAGGGTTGCTTGGAGAAGAAGGAGGTTGCTAGAAGATTGAGAGGAAAGCTTGGAGATCGATCTCAAAGCTTCTCCAAATCTCCTCGGGAGCGTTTTGAATCCAAAGGAAGGATTCCTAAGGTCGATATACTATCCTAATCAACTCTATTTTAATGTTTTGTGAATATTAATTTGATAGAAATGATAGAATAGAGATTAAATGCATTTTTCTCAAATTTTCTATGAAGTAAGCTAATTATTGATGGAAATATGGATTGGATGTGGATAGAATATATGGAGGATGGGAAATGTATGGAGGATGGGATTAATATGTGAATGTGAATAGTGAATTGATTGTATGGATGAATTATGGTTTGATGAATGCTTGAAAATATAGAAGAGAAATGGATTCATATTATGCGTACACAAAGTGTTTGTGAAAATGCTTGAAAGGATAAATGCTATTATACTCTTATGAAATGGTGGTAAATTGATTATGAATTGCGATATGAATTATGATAAGATATGTATATGTGAATTTTTTGTTAAGTATGTCTAATTATTTGCATGGAAATTGATAGTCAGGAAGGTAAGAACTTAGAGCAACATCTCTCAAACCGGGAATTCTCTAACTATTTGGTATGGGACAGTGTAGTGGAGTTTCTATGGTGGGAGATCGGAATCTAAGCAATTACCAACTCGAATGTTAATTTCGACACTTAAGCACATATGCACGTGTATGTTAAGATAAGAGTCTCACAAGTCACACATGTGGACCACAAGCATGAGCATGGCATACGTATGACATTCTGAATAAGCATAAGCATGGCATGGTCCGTATCCACCAAGAACGGCATGTCAATTACATTTGATTCTTAGGCATGGTCCGTATCCGCCAAGAACGGCATGTCAACCATTTGATTCTTAGACATGATCCGTATCCGCCAAGAACGTTATGTCACATCATTGTATGATCTGAATAACTGCATAAGCATAAACATCTCACAAGCACATGGTCTTATAAGTATAAGCAACTCATAAGTGTATTGTCTTCCAAGTCTAAGATTCTCACAAGTACACGAGTCAAGGTGATGATATGATGTATATGCGCACACGTTCTTCCGCACTCTGATTATGTTATTTTGTTATTGGATATGTTTCTAACTAAATGCAGGTGTATTATTAATGTTGGTTGGATTTTATATACACTGAGTACCTTTGTACTCAGCTGGATTTTGTCTTGGCAGGTTTAGAGCAGGAGTACACGGCGGAGCCGTGGGTTGAGGAAACTTACATCGAGGAAGGAGGAGAAGGTGAGCCTTCTGAGGAGGGAGCCAGAGACTTGGGTGGCTACACCTCTTAGTTTTTATTTCATTTGATTGAGAGAGTTGTATTAGACTTGAGTAGATGTTGCTTAGTAGACTTTTTTAGTTGTGTATCAGACTCTTTGGTTTTAGTGGGTTGTATTTGTTGACTATAGACTCGTGCTATTTAGTGGGTTACAGTTGATATACCAGAATTTTATTATCCTCATTTTTGGAGACTCGTGTTAGTGTGCCTTGCATGTCATGGATTTTAAGCAGGTTAAGTAATGTGCCGATCCTAAAGTCCTATTTTAGCCTTGTGGGATTTTGGGGTCGTTACAGTTATTATTTTAATTAGTTTCTAATAACTAATATCCTTATTAAATAAGGTTTGTTAGTTAGTTAGAGTTAGTTACTAATTAAAGATTCCATGTTGGATAAGGAGTCTATTACTTTCTTGCTAATCATGGAATCCTAATTGGATTAGGATAAGGATAAGATTAGTGGGACACTAATGGATAAAGTTAGTTTCTATAATGATTAATCCTAATTAATTAGGAGAAATCAAGAATAGAAAGAATTGAGGAATCCTTATTGGATAAGGATTAGGAGTCTTGAGTTGCAAGCAACCCAAACCCTCCTATATACAGAGGTGGGTGTCCAAGGCTTGTGATATAAGAAAATTTCTAGATTTTTGGATCTCTCTCCCTCTCCTCAAACCTCACGCCCAAGCCTCCCTCTCTCTAGAGTGTACGGTCACCCCTCTCCCCTTTCTTCTCTTGTGTGTTCTAAGTTTTGAATAATAAAAAAAGAGATCAAGGATCTTGATCATCAAGAAAGGTTCTTGATAATAAAGATTGGATCTTTATTTCAAGATCCTAGAGCTGGAAATTTGGAAGGGCCATTAGCTTCCATTAGAGAAAGCTTTAAAGGAAAAAGAAGGTTCGTGTGAATCGACAGGAGACTTGACACTTGTGAAGTTTTGCGAGTACAATTCTAACTTGGATTTGACTTAACAATTTCAAAGTCACAAAGGTGAATGTTATTCCTACCTTCATTGAATAAAATCAATTAGAATCTTAGTCAGATCTTGGGATTCGATGTATGCCCCCCAAGAACTGTATTTCTAAAATTAAAAAGAGGCATACTTTCAGTGTTTGTGTCTCGATCAGGCCAAACCAAGCTGAGTTTTCAAGCTTGAAATGTATTCAAGCCAAGCTCGAAACAAGGCCTATTTGATTTGGCTCGGCTCAATTCGGCCTAATATTATATAAAAAAAATATAATTTGTATATATCATTATTATATATAAAAATAATATAAAATATTCTTATTTTTATTAATTCTTTTTAAAAATAAATCTAGCCAAGCTTGAGTTAAGCCACGCTCGGCTTGAGCTTGAATCAATTCGAGCTCGAGCCAAGCTTTTTGAATTCGAGCCGAGCTTCAAGCAGATTTTTCGAGCACCATTTCAAGCCATGCCGAGCAGGGCCAAGCTCGACTAGAATACAACCCTACCATTGAAGTAAGTTGTAGGGTGTAAAGCAGTCCTACACCTAGATTGATTTGAATATTTGCAAGACTAAAATGGAAAAACAAATCTCTCAAGCCTTTAATATCATAAAAATGTATTCACTAAACTTTCTAAAGTAGTTTTTAAAAAAACTCTAAATTGAATAAGAGACTACTTAGAGCATGAGGGACTAGTCAAGTTTCTGCAACTCCTCTTCATTAGTCCCCTGCACCAATAACCACCAATTCCATCACTGGCTGGGAAACCCATCGTCAGAGCTGTCTTAAACCAGACGATGCTATCTCTCGACGGTGCTCCCGAAGAAATTTGCTGATAACAAACAAGAAAAAACACACCACAAAGCAAGATTTACTTGACAATTTCAATTCGAATCGACTTTCATGGGAATGCATCTATGTTTCTGCTTCACGAATATCTTACTTTATGAGCATTTCTGATAATATCAAGTGTTATTCTTATTTTTGCATTTCTTTATCAAGTATTACTCCTATTTTTGCATTTCTAAGTATCCTCCACTTTAGCCTCAATTAGCAAAGGACTAGAAAATCTTTCTAGTTATGAATGCAAGTATAGAACCAATGGGTGGGGAATGCAGTGATCTGTAAGGAAGTGTAGTTAGAACATAGTTGCTGGGAAGCTATGTATGAGGTGGGAAGCTTGCTTCCCAGGAAGCTCGTTTCCCAAACTCGCTTCCTCAGACAAACTCGCTTCCTAGGAAGCTCGTTTCCTTGAACAAACTCTCTTCGTAGGAAGCTTGCTTCCTTCATGTCTCATTTAGTAGTCAAAGAAAGCTCCATGTGTGAAGTGATGTGGTAAATCACAATCTATAGCCTAGGGTGTAGACTCTAAGCAAGTATCGTCGATTTGAAACCTAAGGCACCTACTTTTCTATAAAAATCTCATGTAAGATAAAATCAAATATATGACTACTCATAAATAACATAATGGGAATGAGGAGCCTGTATCTCATTTCTCGCTTCCCGTTTCCTAAGGTTTTTTGGAGTCTCGCTTCCCGCTTCTTACTTTTGCTTTGCTACTCGTTTTTGCTTCTCGCTCTGGTAACTATGAGTTAGAATCTTTTGGCCTTTATGGTGGGTAACAACTTATCCATCACAGAAGACAGTTTCATCCAAATAGTCCCTTTTGGTCTCAATTTTAATTTGTTCATTTCCTTGGCAATTCACTGTATCTATGGAGATATGTCCCTAGCCACTCTCAAGTCTCGTACCTATACGATATACCTACTAGATGCTCTAAAAAAAAAAATTCTTCCTATTTATCGCTCTTAACCTTAATAACCAATACTATACTTCGCATACCTAGGGTCCAAAACTCCTCCATTAGTCAGGGTCTTTTGGACTGAGTGCGTAATCTTTGGACACCTTGACACCTTGGCGGTTACCTGAGGTCTGATCGTGTATGTTTAGTATTTCTTTACCTATACCCAAAAAAAAAAACACATAGTAACCAAAATCGTACAATACTTTTATGCACTTGCCCTCAAACTTCGATCTTGCTCCAAAATAGATTTGTACTCTCTCTCTCTTTCTCTTCCTCTTTCTCTTTCTCTTTCTCTTTCTCTTTGCACTTTGGTTACTTAGTTCTAACTATCCAAGTGTTTGGTATTGAATAGTTTTGTAATTTTAATTTCATTATTTTCTAAATCAAAATTGGATGCTTTGGGTTGTCAAACTAAATTCTTCCACGTGGCATTGACTGATTTGATTTCATTAACTCTCGTTCGACATTAAATCTATATCGATAAATTATAGTGGGAAATGGTCAGCTATGGTGCCATTGTAATTGCGCCAAATGGAAACTAATACAAGTGGTGAGAATTTATTTAGGAGATAGATATCCATTCAGATAATGCCAATTCATTTTTAGTTGGGCTGATTTTTTACCATGTGTTAGGGAAGGGGTACATGCATCATTTTTTTTTTGTAAGCCCAAAAGAGTGTTACATGTTACTCAAACACGTGACGAATAAAAAAAATGGGCAGCACTCACTAGAGTTTCAAGTGAGTTGGCGTCTACAAATTAAATTGAGACATAGCATGTATTTTAGGAAACTGGTTGTTTGATGCTAATGTAGGCCCTTTCGTAGACACGTGGCCGACGTTAAGGGTAGTTTGTAGAGACCCGAATCTGAATTTCCGTTTCTATCTTGTTTAATGGGGGTAGAATGGTCTTTGGTTATGTTATTATGCATGTTTAAATTTATCTAAGCAGTGTGAAGTGTTTTAAAATAATTAAGCAAATAAAAAGGGTGGAAAATAGAGCATAGGATTGATTGCAGGGGACCTACGATCAATCGCACTTATTCAAAAACTGGGGAAATTCTCTGTTTTGATTACAATCGATCGCAGGGGACCTACGACCAATCGCACTCAGTCGAAATTTTGGAAAAAATTTCTGGGTAATATGCAACTGATCCTCATAGATGCAATTGATCACACTGGGGAGCTATGATTGATCGCAATGTTTGAGCGATCGATCGCTGGGTGTGCACCAGGTTTTTAAAAAGTTATGGAAATAAGGGTTTTAAACCCCTAGACTATAAATAACACTTCTATTTCGAGGGTTTTAGAGTTTCTAACTTTTCTAAACCTAATTCGGCAAAGGAGAGGAGAAAAATTACGGTTAGCAAGAAGAAATTGCTTGGGGAAGAAGGAGATTGCTCGAAGGGAAAGATCCCTAAGGTCGATATATTTTCCAACCTAACTCTATTAAAGATGTATTGTATGTTATAGAAATATGAAAATGAAGATCTATGTATGTTTTTCATGTTTTATGCTTAGATTATGGATATTGGAGTATGAAATGAGAATTTTAGGTGATTTAGGGATTTTTATTAACTATGTTTTGTTATTATGGAATTGGAAATGTTGTTGATGGTTATGGATATGATGAATGGAGGATGAGAAACACTATCGAGGAAGGGGTGGATGTATGGCTATGTGTTGTGGATGATGTATGTGGTGAATGGGCTATAATTATGGATGAAATGATGAATTATGGGTGAATGGTGAAATGAATGGAATTATAGAAGTGAATCATGATGTCTATGTTATTATTATGTCTTGGAAAAATGCATAAATATGATAACGAAGTATTAAACTATGCCCTATCTACTTGCATGGTGACTGGTGTTCGGGTAGGCCAAAACTTAGAAGAAGTGTAACGACCCCAAATCCTACCTTGACCAAAATAGGACCCTGGGGTCGCCACATTTCTTTAACTTGCTTAAATCTCATGACATACAACACTAGTCTTCAAAAATGAGAGTAATAAAATTCGATATATAAAACGCAACCATCGTGTACAACTGTAATCTACCCAACATTACCCACTATGATTAAAATCCACAAAGTATAAACTCTATGCAACATCATCTAAAACTATTATAATTCTCTTAAAACGAAAAATAAGGAACCTAATAGTAAGGAGACCGGCCGAGGTCCCTCACTTCCTCGGTGAAGAGATCACCTTCTTCCTCTTCTCCCTACGCCTCTTCTATGCAAGGCTCCGCTATCTGTTCTAGCTGTAAACCTGCCGATAATAGCAGGTCGACTAAGTATTCTAAACACTCAGTGGATAAGCAGTCTAACCCATAACATGATATCATTAAAACATATTCAATAACATAATCATTTCGTAAATATATAATCAGAGTGAGTAAGAACATGTGAGACATATCATATTTTCATGTTGACTCGTGTAGACTTATGAGCGTGAGAGACTCTTCGACTTGATCTTACATGATGCATGTTTTTATGAGCTTGCGAGATCGTTCTTATGAGCTTGCGAGATATTTCTTATGAGATTCTGTGTCTCTTCTACGGACCAATACTTATGAGTTTGTGAGATATTCCTTATGCATGTATGCTTGTGAGACATGTGAGACGTATGAGACTTATAAACTAATTACCATGCAAGTGAACGTGTGCTTGAGTGTCGTAATTGACATTCGAGTTGGTCATCGCTTATATTCCGATCTCTCACTATGGAAACTCCACTATACTGTCACATACCATATAATTAGAGAATTCTCAGTTTGGAAGATTTTCCTCTAAGTATTGGCCTACCCAAATACCAACCACCATTTAATATAAATAGGGCATAGTTTAACATGAGAAACATCATTAACAGTTTTAGCATAAGAATTATATCCAACATTCTTAGCATAATTTACCCATTTCCATATTCCATTCCATAATATTAAATTCATCTCACTCTCATTCATACATAAAAACAAACACCCTTCCTCCATTTCATCTAGCCCATCCTCCATTCAAACTTACATCACCATAAACATATATCCAATCTCATCATCGTCCATTCAAACCCAATACATCATCATTTTCCTTCTACCATTTTCAATAATTCATTAATTAACAAAGCATAGAGCATAAACTACTAATTCTTATAATCTTAAATACATGCCAAAATCCCCATTTCATGAATAGAATCCCCCATTCATCATTATATACCAATTTCCATGAAAATCATGTAAGAAAACTCTTAATCAACATACTTAAGCTTAGAAATTGCTGAATAGAGTAAGTTAGAAAGCATATCAACCTTTGGGATCCTTCCCTTAGATTCAAATCGCAAGATAAAGCTCCTTAAAGCTTTGAGGTTGATCTCCATGCAAATCTTCTTCTTCTCCAAGCAAAACTTTCCTTTTTGAGCAATCTCCCTATAAAACCTTAGGTTTTCTCTCCCCTTTTTGCTAAATTAGGTTAGAAACCCTTTAGAGTCTAAAACCCTCGAATTAGAATCTCTATTTATAGCATAGGGGTTTAAAACCCTGATTTCCGTAACTCTTTTAAAAACATGAATTGTAACTTGTGATCGATTGTCGCTCGCCTGGCGATCGATCGTCGCTTTTGCTGCGATCGATCGTCTAAGAAACCGAAGCTTCCCAAATTTTCTAGTTTAGGACGATCGATCATCACATTAGTGCAATCAATCATCTCACAAAATAGGGGCTTACCTAGATTTCAGGTTTTGGGCGATCGATCGTCGGTTCTCCTACAATCGATCATCGGCTCTGATTTCTCACCCTATTAAGAATTAAACATTTAAACCACTCCCTCTGCTTAGATATAATTAAATATGCATAAAAATATAACAAAAGAATAATCTACCCTTATTAATTGTATTAAGGGCAACAAAGAAAGTTCGGGTCTTTACATCCTCTCCCCCTTAAGTGAATTTCGTTACCGAAATTTATGCACCTTTGTTAAACAAGTGCGGGTAATTTTCGGGAACTTCATCCTCTCGCTCCCATGTAACTTCCTCATGAGAGTGATGCTCCCATTACAAGAGTAAAAGAAGTATGACTTTAGTGTGCAAGACTTGCTCTTTCCGGTCCAAGATTTGAGTCGGTCACTCTACATGAGTCAAATCTTCTCGGACTTCCAATGAATCCAAATTAATGACGTGTTGAGATATACTTTTTCAACATAAAGATGTGAAAAAAAATATGCACACTTTCCATGTGAGGTGGCAAGGTGATCCGGCAAGCAACTTCCCCAACTCTAGTAGTGATCTCAAAAGGTCCCACGTACCTTGGACTGAATTCACCTCACTTGCCGAATCTCATTATGCCCTTTGTAGGCAAGATTTTGACAAATACAAAGTATCCAACTTAGAACTCAAGATCCCTCCTACGAGTATCGACATAGCTCTTCTGCCTACTCTGAGTCGTCTTCAACATCTCCTTAGTCAACTGAACCCTATCTACCATCTGACTAACGAGTTCGAGACCCAAAAGTTTCCTCTCGCCAACTTCGTCCCAACACAAAGGTGAACAAAAAATTCTCCCATAGAGTGCCTCAAAAGGTGTCATTTGAATGTTAGCTTGATAGCTATTGTTGTAGGCAAATTCAACCAACAACAGGTGATCATCCCAACTACCCTGGAAGTCTAACATGCAAGCTCGTGGCATGTCCTCAATGATCTGGTTCACCCTCTCAGTTTGTCCATTTGTCTGCGGATAAAACGTTGAGCTAAAATCTAAATGGGAACCCATAGCCTGCTGAGAACTCTTCCAAAAACTAGAAGTACATCTCGGGTCTCGATCAGATACAATGCTGACTGGCACTCCATGCAAACAGACTATCTATTTGATGTATAGATTCGCAAGCCGGTTGCGATTGTATGTGGTCTGATATGGAAGGAAATGAGCTGAGATGGTCAACCTGTCAACTATGACCCATATAACATCAAAGTTCTTCACTGTCCTTGACATACCAATAATAAAGTCAATGGAGATATTTTCCCACTTCCACTCGGGAATAGGAAGTGACTGAAGGAGTCTTGCCGGTCTCCGGTGTTCGGCTTTTACTTGCTGACAAACCAAACACATGGACACATAGGTATCCACGTCCTTTTTAACACCTTTCCACCAGAAATATTTCTTGATGGTCTAGTATATCTTGGTACCTCTCGGATGAACAGTGTACTTAGACTTGTGTGCTTCGTCTAGAATATCCCTACTAAATTTCTCATTATTCGTAACACAAAGTCTATCATTGAAAGAGATCCCACTATTTCTCCAGGATAAATCCTCAAACCCACTGTTAATCGACTTATTCATAGTGCCGTGCAATTCTTCATCGCCCCATTGCAAGTCTTTAATCTCGTCCAAGATGGTTGGCCTAACCATAATGTTGGCCATCAAAGCTCGAGATGTTCCAACACTGAAACCCGCATCAAATCTAGACACCTCTTCAAGCAGCTTCAATTCTTGGACTATCAAGTGTGCCAAGAATCCAAAGTGCATCTGTCACCACATTTTCTTTCACCGGGTCGTACTGAATAGAGCATTAATCATAGTCCTTGAGAAATTCCACTTAACGGCGTTGCCTCAAATTCAGCTTATTCTATGAGAATAGATACTTCAGACTCTTGTGATCGGTGAATACTTCAAATTGCTCACCATACAAGTAGTGTCTCCAGATCTTGAGAGTAAAGACTACTACTGCCAACTCCAAATCATGGGTAGGATATTCTTCCCGTGTTACATAAGAACACAACCTAACCCAATGAGTAAGGCGTCAATGTACACCACGAAACCTCCACCAGCAGATGGTACTATCAAGATGGGAGTGGTAGTGAGACACTTCTTCAACTCAAGGAAACTCTTCTCACATTTCTCATTCTACTCGAACTTGGCATTCTTTCGAGTTAGATGAGTAAACGGTGCTGCCATACTGGAGAAACCTTTCACATATCTCCGATAGTACCCAGCGAGGCCTAAGAAACTTTGGATTTCCGTGACGCTCTTTGGTCTTCCCCAACTTGACACTGCTTCTATTTTTGCGGGGTTCACTGAAATCCCTTCAGCTAACACCACATGGCCTAGGAACGCAACTTTCTCAAGCCAAAACTCACATTTACTTAATTTGGCGTACAACTGATACTCTCTTAGCATCTTTAGAGTAGTCCAAAAATGTCTTTCATGCTCCTTTTGTGTCTGAGATTATATAAGGATCTCATCCCCAAACACTATCATAGAGAGTCAAGAGCTGGCCTGAATATCCAGTTCATAAGATCCATAAAGGTTGTCGTTGCATTTGTTAGACCAAATGACATGACTAAAAACTCATAACGCCCATATTTGGTTCTAAATGCCGGCTTAGGAATATCCTCAACCTTTATCTTCAGCTGATGGTAACCCGACCTTAGATCAATCTTTGAGAAATACTTAGCTCCCCACAACTGATCAAACAAATCATTGATCCTTGGCAGTGGATACTTGTTCTTGATGGTGACCTTGTTCAGTTGTTGATAGTCGATGCACATCCTCATCGAACCATCTTTCTCCTTCCCGAATAAAACAGAAGCTCCCCAATGTGATACACTTGGGTGAATAAATCCAAGACTAGGCAACTCTTCAATCTACTCCTTTAGCTCTTTCAACTCTGCTGGAGCCATTCTGTACGGCACCTTAGAGATGGGTGTCGTGCCTGGAGTTAATTCAATAACAAACTCTATCTCCCTATTCGGTGGTAAACCCGATAAGTCTTTAGAAAAGACATCTAAGAATTCCTTCACCACTGGGATATTAGATGAGTCTAGTACTTCCAAGATAGAAATACTGAAAGTTGCAAATCGAGCTAGATCTCTCTTCCTCAATCCATGGTGAAATATCCCTGTTCAATGATTCCTTTGACCTAGAGTGGGGGTGAATAGGTCTTCCTAGTAATGTTTACCAATTTTTAATTTATTGATTAATAATCAGAGTTATGACAAACAAAGCAAACAAGTGCGAAAAGTAAAGAAAACAAGCAATCCACCACACACAAGATTTTTACATGCAAAACCCTTCTGGGAAAAACCATGGGACCTAGTCCAGCACAAAATCCACTATGAGAATAAGTTATCATATACAAGACCAAATATTACCCAACCAGACACCAAACATTGTTCCTCAGTACAGATTCTCTATCTAGTAGAACAACCACGAACTCCTCGTTCATTCTCTGCAACAGCAGCTCCGGTTCCTCACCGGCCAACTTTTCTCAAAGTTTCAATCCACGATCCAACAATCGATCTCCATCCTCGACGGCTTTGGCAATGCCAATCAACACTCACACAGAGTTTAAACTAATATGAAGGAATGATATACTGCTCCAGTGGGATCTCAAACGATAATGGAGATCAACCGATGCAACTTAAGATAAAACAATTCGATCTTGCATCAACTAGAGCATGAGAGAGGAGAACTAAGGGTATACACCAAGTGGGGATTTAAGAACCCTAAAATCTTCAGAGTAGTCTCTAAATTCTCTCTCAAATTCCTTAGAATGAGCTAAGGGATCATTCAATAAATAACCAAGGCAATATCACTTACCAAAATAGAGTTCAGATGAAATTAGAAAGCAAAAATATGAGGTTCGATCGAATGGCCATGAGGAGTGTTCGAACGACCTTGAAATTGGTTGAAAACAGGCAAAAACGGGGGGCCAGACAAGCTACTATTTTTTATCTCAATTGCCTGTTTGAACGGCCAGCCAGCCATTCTTGGGTGTTCGAACAGCCAGGCTGGGCGTTTGCAAATTTTGATTGTTTTTCACCGTCACCCCTGTTTCAACATCCAAAACCTAATTAAGACCATCCGAAGGCTATTAACATTACATGGGTCAATTTCTAATCACCTAGAGTATATGCTTAAGGTGTTCTAAGTCAATTCCACCTATGGTAACCACTAGGTATCTAGGTCACTTATCATCCTAAGAGTGTGAGCAAAGCTTGAAACCGGAATGTAATTCTCTTGAATCTTTGGAGCTTCATCTTTACCAATCTTCACCAACCAAAGGAACAACGACACTACACTTACATTGACACCATTTTGACATCAGAATTAAGCCAATACAAAATATGATCTTACAATCTCCCCCTTTGACAATTCTGTGACAAAGTACCAACTGAACTACATGACTCGATACAAACTCCCAAACATGGAGAGTTAATCATTTACATAACTCAGAATTACAATTTTGACATACAAAATCAGCACACCCTTTTTTAACTCAAACCACTTAATCTTTTCATGTCAACTTGTTCTGAACACCTGCACATGCTAAAACTCATAACCAATGAAGCATGAGAAATATAAAGTGGGAAAAACACCATGTGGAACAGAATCAATGTATATACAAACTAAGCAATGGAGTACTTCAATATTTCTCCCCTTTTTTGACACAAATGCCAAAGCATCGCACAATGAAACAATAAGTGAGGAAACAATTACAATATCATTCAAAATATTTTAAAAGTACATTCATTTAAGACATGCTATCAAACAAGATATGACAATATCACCAAAAGTAGATAGCATTAAGACATAGTTTCCGGAAAATAAAATGACAAAAAGGAACTAGTCATGTATCACAAGCCAACAAAGAGCTGAACATCACAACTAATTCATGGAAACCAGAATCCATACAATCCATATCCATAAAACATTGTGATATAACATGATAGGAAAGTAGGAAATAACAAAAAGTGATCCATAGTCAAACTACTCCCCCTGAATTCAAAACACTTTTGAAACCATTATTCATTTGTACAACATAGTTAAGTCCAATTTCAAATTAGTCAAAAGCAAAAACTCTCATTCAAAACAAGTTTGCATTAGCCACAACATAATCACATATGTATGCACAAATTTCCAAGGAGCCAAAAGATTGATCACCCAAGATTTAATATCATTAAGTTTTGACTAAATGAGGATATGTCCACCTATACTAGTCACATGGGCGATCAATAACACACACAACAACCAAGACACTTTTAGCGAAAAGTTTCACTTTGAAGCATAGTGTGTGTAGTGAGGTTTCTGACTTGACTCTTTTGGAGGTTTCAACCCATGGTTAAGGTTATGACATTATTGCATTTCAGGGACTCCAGGTGACTCATACCCTAGAGTCAAACCTGTTAAATCCTGAATTTAAGCATTTGAAAAATATGTGCTAATTTTCACCATTGTTCATCTTTTATGCAATGTGTCTTTTCTTTTCTTTTCATGATAACCATAGCCATATTTTGGAGATATTTTCTTGGCTTTTTCACATTTTTCCATACAATGGCAGCTTTCACACTGATTGAATAGGTAGTCCTAGCTATTGGTAGTAGGGGCTTTCACACTAGCAACCCAAATAGATAACTATTGTCCACATAGGTAGCCATTACATACTGTTTGCATCCAACAGTGACTTTCACACTATCCCAAAGGTAGCCCTTTCCATTGTCTCAATTTTTTTCTTAAAGCAGGGGCACAAGCAAATATGATATTTAACATAATGGTCAATCCAGATTTGGTCAACCAAAAAGAACATCACAAATAATAGCATTACCTTTACTCAGGAATTTGGAGCCTCTTCTAGAGTAAGTCAGAGTGCATGTGCATAACACTTTAGCAACATTGCTTAACCCTTTAGCAACATTGCTTAACCAACTCTAACTGTGATTTAGAAGCTTTGTCTATTTTTCTATTTTCCAAAAGACTTTGTAAGGTATAATATCCTCATGAACTCAATCTTATTCAATATTTTTGCATTGGCATGAAATAAGATTTATGAATGCAAGGAAATTAAAACAAGCATAATATGATAGGAGAGTAAGCCCAAGCAACATCTTTTTGATTTTTTTGATTTTTTTTTATTTTTTAATGTTTTTTAGATTTTTCAATGTATGAAGGAAAAACAGCCTATCTAAAAGAACCACAAAATCTTTTTGGAGTTTTTCTTTTAATCAATCAAAAACAAAATCAAAGAGTGAAACAAATAAGAAAGTGCAAAACCTACTAATATCCATCACATAGATAGCACTGAGATATAATAGGTTTGAAGAAAAACCTAGTCTATCAAACAACACACAATCAATCAACCTCGCAATCGCCAATGGATTTATTAAGGAATTCAAACCGAAGGGAATCTAGAGGTTTTGTTAGAATGTCCGCAAATTGGTTCTCATTTTGGACATATTTCAAAGACACAACATTTTGCTCAACAAGCTCACGAATAAAATGATGTCTAATGTCTATGTGCTTTGTGCGAGAGTGTTGAACGGGATTCTTGGAAATATTTATGGCCCTTTTATTGTCACAATACACAATCATGGTGCCCTGATTTATCCAATAATCCAGCAACATCTGTTTCATCCATAGAAGTTGGGTGCAACAAGTACCAGCTGGAATGTACTTAGCCTCTGCAGTAGACAAGGATATGGAGTTCTGCTTCTTGCTAAGCCAAGCAACTAAGCAGTTTCCAATGTAGAAACACCCTCTAGTGGTGCTTTTTCTGTCATCGACATTTTCGGCCTAGTCGGCATCAGAATACCCAACAACCATGCCATTTGTATCAAAGGGATATCAAAGGCCAAAAGATAAAGTTTCACTCACATAACGAATAATATGTTTAACAACAAGTAAGTGAGACTCTTTGGGGCTCACTTAATAACGGGCACATGCTCCTACACTAAAAGAGATGTCAGGACGACTGGTAGTCAGATAAAGTAAAATAGCAATCATACTTCTGTATGTGGTTTGATCAACACTTTTCCCTGAAGCATCCTTGGTAAGCTTTGTGGTGGTGCTCATGGGAGTATGAGCATGTTTAGCTGAGCTCATACCAAATTTCTTAACAAGATCCTTGGCATATTTTGTTTGGGAAATGGAAATCGCAGTTGCTATTTGCTTTACCTGAAGACCAAGGAAGAAATTCAATTCACCAACTATACTCATTTCAAACTCATTAGCCATAAGATCAGCAAATTGATTAGCATGCAAGACAGATGTGGAGCCAAAAACAATGTCATCGACATACATCTGAGCAATAACAATATCATCCTTGACACTTTTAATGAATAACATCTTATCTACTCCCCCTCTCAAAAATCCATTTTCTAAGAGATAAGTGGTTAATCTATCATACCAAGCTCGTGGAGCTTGCTTTAACCCATAGAGAGCCCTTTTTAACTGATAGACATGATCAAGGTGATTTGGTTCTTCAAACCCTTTAGGTTATTCCACATAAACCTCTTGAAGAATGCCATTCAGAAAGGCACTCTTCATATCCATCTAAAATAATTTGAATTTTAGATGACAAGCAACAGCTAACAAAATTCTGATTGATTCTAGCCGAGCAACATAAGCGAAGGTTTCATCAAAATCGATGCCTTCAATTTAAGTGTAGCCCTGAGCAACCAACCTGACTTTGTTTCTCACAATGGTACCATTTTCATCTGATTTATTCTTGAAATTCCACTTGGTACCTATCACATTAGTACTAGTAGGCCTAGGCACCAAGAACCAGACATCATTTCTGGTAAACTGATTTAGCTCTTCCTGCATGGCATTTATCCAATTTTCATCTGCAAGAGCTTCAGTTACATTTTTGGGTTCAAAAGTAGAAGTATAGCAATGATAACTAACTTCATTTTCAGTTTGATTCCTTGTTCTTACCCCACTTTAAAGGTTTCCAATTATTTCAGTGGGCAAGTGAGGTTTCATAACCCTAGGATGTGCAGATTTGTTAGGGGATGATGCTACCTCAACTTGAGGTGTAGGAACCTCTTCAACCATTTCAGCATTATCATCATCCAGATGCTCAGTCTCACCACCAAAGTCATCCCCAACAACATTTATGGACTCCATTACAGTAGAGGTTCGCAAGTTGTACACTCGATATGCTCTACTGTTGGTAGAATACCCAAGAAAAACCCCTTCATCACTACGGGAGTCAAACTTTCCTAATTGCTCTCTATCCCTTAGGATATAGCACTAAATTCCGAATACTCAAAAGTACTTGGCATTTCGTTTCTTGTCATTCCATAACTCATATGGGGGTTTCCTAGTTTTGGGCATAATATATACTTTGTTAGCAGTATAGCAAGCTATACTAACTGCTTCGGCCCAAAAGTGAGCAACTAGGTTGTTGCTGTGGAGCATAACTCTAACCATCTCTTGGACAACCCTATTCTTCCTTTCTACAACTCCATATTTCTGAGGAGTGATAAGGCTAGAGAATTCATGTTTTATCCCAGCTTCATCACAAAATTCATTGTACTTGGAGTTTTCAAACTCCTTTCCATGGTCACTTCGAATCCGAATGACCTGACAAACTTTTTTATTTTAGATTCTCTTACAAATATGTTTGAAACTCTCAAATCCATCAGACTTCTCTCTTAGGAATGCAACCCATGCCATGCTAAAGAAATCATCCACCATTATTAGGATATATCGCTTACCTCCTAGACTTTCAATTCTATTAGAACCCATAAGATCCATGTGAATTAGTTCTAGAGGATGTGAGGTAGCAATATTTGAAGTCTTCTTGTATGGGCTTTTAATTTGTTTGCCAATTTGACATGGTCCACACACAGCAGGGGAAGACTTTCCTAGTTTGGGCTCTCCATTTACCCGCTCAAGTCTTGAGAGCTTGCTTAAATCTTTGAAATTCATGTGAACAAGCCTCCTATGCCACAAGTTGATTTCCTCAATTTTAGTCACATTGCAGACTTTGGAGACGCACTCACCTGAGGTTAAGCTATAACAGTTGTCAGTAGTTCTCAACCCTTCTAAAACACCTTTACTATCAATAACATAACATTTATTTTGAGTAAAGTGCACAACATGGTTATCATCACACAATTGACTTATGCTAATTTAATTAGCTTTCAGCACATCAACAAATAGAACATTCTTGAGTTTGGGAATGCCAGGAGCTTGAATGTTACCTTTCCCTTTCACAAGAGATTTGCTTCCATAACCAAAAGTGACTACCATCTGAGCATTCATCAAATTGAGTGAATAGGGGCTTGTTACCAGTCATATACTTAGAACGGCCGCTGTCGAAGTACCACATGTTAGTAAGTTGGGCTTTTTGGGCCACATGAATGACCAAGCATTTTAGATCATCCTTTCTTACATAAATGGATTTAACCTTCTGACTGACCTTTTTAACATTATCCATTTATTGTAACTTGGTAGGGGCAACATTCTCTCTTTTGGTCCTTTTCTTTTTCCGTTGAGAAATCTTAGCATTTTGGTTTATCCCGTTACCTTCCTCATGTTAAGCGTAGAAAGTGTCCAACCCATATCTAGTACTAGAAAGTTAAGCAATTTTCATCACTTCTTCGCTCAAACTTCTAGACTTTTCAGCCAAGACTTAAATTTTCCTTTGAAGATTCCCTTGATTTTAATTTTGATTTTGGTTCCAAGAAATATTTTGGGGACTTCTTCTAAGAGCAGGACAGTTAGGATGAATGTAACCCTTTACACCACATTAAAAGCAAGTGGGAGTGAATCTGGGATGAGTCCTATTTGTGGGAATTTGATTTCTCAACCTTCTTTTCTTAGAGTGAGAAGAGTCACCCATTATAGACTCATCATCAATGTGATTACTCACATATTTAGCCTTAGTTCCAACTGCTTTAGGACCAAGGGGTCTCTCTACATGTCCTATTCCAGTCCTGTTACTGTTTGAACCATTCCTTTTTACCAATTCATGTAGACATTGAGTGCTACCAAACATCTTAATTTCTTTTTCAAGAGACACCACCTTATTGATTAAGTTTATCTTATATTTTTAAGTTCATTTTTCAGGAAAGCAACCTTATCAACAAAAGAAATTTTTTCAGTTTTCGGCTCTAAAATGAAGTCCTTGACTCCTCAATTTCTTCTATAAAATCATCTCTCTCATTTGTTAATGTTCTGACCACATTGGTCGAAGAATCATTTTCCTCCATAAGAGAGTTTTTCTCTTTTTCAAAGCTGAGTAGCTAGAGCAATATTCCCTTCTGCTTCTAGTGTACAAGCCTCTTCTCTTGTTGGACTGTTTTGATTCTTTTATTCAGCAGAATCTTAGCCCTTTTTAGTTTTAGACTCTCAGAGTACAACTTCCCATAGGCTGTGTCCACATTCTCATAAGTTTCAGAGTCACTGAGACTCTTCTCACTATTTTCAATGGACATGGTCTCTTTAACATTCTTCTCATTCTTCTCTTCATAACTTTGAGAAAAGTTACTACCTTCATCACCCAATGGGAGATGAAAGCCTGAATCTCCCTCTCTCATAGTAGTCATTGATCAAGGATTTTTTAACAAGATCACACTTAAGGGTTTAGCCTTGTGAGTGAACCCGCTCTGATTCTAATTGAAATATCCCTGTTCAATGATTACTTTGACCTAGAGGGGGGGGGGGGGTGAATAGGTCTTCCTAGCAATGTCTACCAATTTTTAATTTATCAATTAATAATCAGATTTATGGCGAACAAAGCAAACAAGTGCGGAAAGTAAAGAAGACAAACAATCCACCACACAAGATTTTTACGTGGAAAACCCTTCCAGGAAAAACCACGGGACCTACTCCAGCATAAAATCCACTATGAGAATAAGTTATCAAACACAAGACCGAATCTTACCCAACCAGACACCAAACACTGTTCCTTGGTATAGATTCTCTATCTTGTAAAACAACCATGAACTCCTCATTCGATCTCTACAGCAACAGCTCCGGTTCCTCACCGGCCAACTTTTACCAAAGTTTCAATCTACGATCCAACAATCAATTCCGTCCTCGACGGCTTTGGCAATGCCAACCAACACTCACACAGAGTTCAAACTAATATAAAGGAATGAAATATTGCTCCAGTGGGATCTCTAATGATAATGGAGATCAATCGATGCAACTTAAGATAGAACAATTTGATCTTGCATCAACTAGAGCATGAGAGAAGAGAACTAAGGGTATACACCAAGTGGGGATTTAAGAACCCTAAAATATTCAGAGTAGTCTCTAAAATCTCTCTCAAATTCCTTAGAATGAGCTAAGGGATCATCGAATAAATAGCCAAGGCAATAGCACTTGCCAAAACAGAGTTCAGATGAAATTAGAAAGCAAAAATACGAGGTCCGTTCGAACGGCCATGAGGGGTGTTCGAATGGCCTTGAAATTGGTTGAAAATGGACAAAAATGGGGGCCAGAAAAGCTACTATTTTTTATTTCAATTGCCCATTCGAACGGTCAGCCAGTCGTTTTTGGGCGTTCAAACGGCTAGGCAGGGCGTTCGAACGGCCTGTGCAAATTTTGATTGTTTTGCACTACTACCCTTATTTCAACATCCAAAACCTAATTAAGACCATCTGAAGGCTATTAACAATACATAGGTCAATTTCTAATCACCTAGGGTACATGCTTAAGGTGTTCTAAGTCAATTCCACCTACGGTAATCACTAGGTATCTAGGTCACTTACCATCCTAAGAGTGTGAGCGAAGCTTGAAACTGTAATGTGCTTCTCTTAAATCTTTGGAGCTTCATCTTCACCAATGTTCATTATCCAAAGGAATAGCGATAGTAGACTTACATTGACACCATTTTGACATCGAAATTAAGCCAATACAAAATATGACCTTACACATGGAAACGGAAAGAAGACTCACCAATCGGCTTAAAGTTGACAAATTTTCCGAAATAGTCTACATGACCATGATAGGTAGAAAGTCAATCCATGCCAAGATGACGTCAAAATCCAGGAATTCGAGGATAATAAGATCAGTTGCCATCTCTTGTTGTCCAATGCGAATATCGCAAGAGCGATAGATCTTGTTGGTGATGACTAAACTACCCACAGGAGTGGCGATAGATAGTTCATGGTCTAATAGACTTGGCTTTGACTGGAAAGCTTGTGCGAAGCTAGGGGTCACGAAAGAATGAGTCGATCTGGTGTCAATCAACACATGAGCTAAACATTAATTTATCAATAGAGTGCTTGAATTGGATACATAACTAAGTGTGTCAAATCATGTGCACAAATAATTATCATATATTTAGCATGTTTATACACAGTGGCAAACATCATAGTTACCTGAAGAGAATAATATTATACATAATTGAATTTCAAACTAAATGTACCTTGCACAACGTCGTTGGACACCTGTGCATCTTGCTCTGAGGTAACAAACACCCGACCCTAAACTGGCTGGCGGGGCTACTAGGGTCTGGACCCCTGAGGTAGCCTCTACTGCGTAGGCTACCTAACTGGGGGTCTCGCTCCCTAGGGCTAAGTCTGAGGAGGCATCTGCTGATTGCGAAATTGACACTCCTTAATCCGATGTGTGACATCCCCACAATGGAAACATCCTCTTGTAACTACTCGACATTCCCCTGCCTTATGCCTCTTACCACAATGGATTCAAGTTTCAAACATCTGGGCCCAAACTGTAGGTGGAGCAACTCTGGGTGCCTGTGGAGTTATTAGTGCAGGCCTCTGATAAGGGTTAGGGCTACTAGCACTCGCCCTGACATCCTTGGCCTCTTGTCTTGCGGGCCATACTTGCCTTCATGCATCCTCCTCTTCCTCAAAAACTTAGCCGATCTTCTCTTGGAAATCAAAGCTTGCTAACTTACCTCCCGACATGTTCCAAGATGTAGGATCTCGACCTTGTCTCAGATGCAATCTCTCAAACCTCCCTCGAATCTCCTCGCCTTCATACTCTCCATAGTGATCAAATGAGGAACAAACCTGGACAGCTCTACAAATTTGGCCTCACACTCGATCATAGACATAATCCCTTGTCAAAGAGTAGAGAACTCGATCTCTTTTTGTTCCCTCATAGATGTCGAAAAATAATACTCATAAAAGACATCGAGGAACTCCCCATATTCACGCCTAACCAACTTGTACCTCATTCCTCTTCCTGGCAACTACCCTCCACCAATGTTCTATCTCACCTTTTATAACAAATGAGGTCCATCTCACTATTTGCTCATTTGTAGCCTCAAGCACAGGGAATATCTTCTCAAATTGTATGATCCATAACTCCGCCACTGACAGATCCGTGCTCCCATAGAAGGTTGGAGGACCCATCCTCCTAAAAGCTTTCACTTCATTATGTCGGGGTCGGTGGATCTCAACTGGCCTCTCTTGCCTAGCTTGCCCAACTGCTAGTAAGGTGTTGCCCAGATATTGACCCTAGAGGGGGGTGATTAGGGTCTATGCAAATAAAAACTAATTTTTCCCTTTGAATTCGGAATTAAATTAAAAATGGGAATGTAACTTAACAGTTCTAAAATATATGCAATAGAGAGAGTAAAGTAGAGAGTTAGAGAGAACAAACACCAAGTCTTTGTTCACGAGGTTCGACAACTTGTCTACGTCCCTGCCTTTCAGCTTCCCGCTTCAAGGATTCCCACGATTTTATTTTCAAATCGATTAGAGTTCTTCCAGGTGAGTCCTAACCTTTACAATCTCTCTTCACTGGTCGAGATCAAAACTTTCTTTGCAAGAGCACAACCCTCTCTTGACTTCTTTGAAGCTACAACTTCAGTTGCAACAATCCAATGATTCTTGACTTTCTTTACAAAAGTATATTTGGATTAGCAATCCAAGATAAAAGCTCCTGATATAAGCTAGATAAGAGTTGAATACTACTCTAATGAAATCTCTCAATGAATGGAGTTGAATAGCTCAAATGAGATTTTTGGGATTTCTAAATGTGTGATCGATGCTGAAATCAATGTGAGTGTAGGAGTAGATGATAAGAGTTATTGCACTGATCTAGAAGCTTATTTGGTTCATAAATGAACTCCTTTTATAGTTCATCTTCTAATATGGCCGTTGCTGGAACATTAAATGCGAAAAAAGCCGTTGAAAACTAGTTGTTACAGCGTTTTCAGGATCCAGCTTCATTTCATCGACAAAATTGGGTTACCCAATTCATTTTGTCGCCAAATTCAAAAATAGTGATGATAGTGTGTTTACCGTCTCCATTTCGTCACCGAATTCAGAACTACCTTGTGAATTCGTCGACAAAATCAGACTAAAAACTTTGATTTCACTTTGGAACAAGACCTTAATGATGGGAATAAATTCGTAGGTCATTTGTCTTTCCTTTAACATGATTTTTATGAATTCCTAGGGCCTTAGAATGATATCCAATATATGTCTTAGGCTCCTATAGTTAAACTAAGTATTTAAGCATTCAACTAACCATACTTTGAGGACTTCTTATATAAGTCCTAGACACTCTCATAAAAATAAAGAATACATTCTTAGGTTTCTTGAGAGTAGTTCTTTGACTTATTTTTAGATCATCTGATTGGCTTTGAATTCAAGAGATCCTCTTCTTGTTTGAGATCCGACTTGGACTTTGGATATAATCATGAATCTTCATTTTTACTTGAGTCCAATAGCTTGAGTTGATCAATCTCTTTGATAACTTGGATATGGTTGAAGGACTTGCTTGAGTTGATCAATCTTTTTTGATATTCCTTAAATAATTTTCATTCTCTTTGCCTTAAGTGATGTGCTAATGTTCTTATAATTTGAATTTTTTAAACACTTAACAGAATCATTAGTACCACAGATTTCATTTCATTATTGTGTTATTTTCAAAATTATTAAGGGTACCCAAGATTGTAACCTTGAGGCTAACAATCTCCCTCCTTTTGATGATGACATAATAATGTAATGAAATAGAACTGAGCTCCCCCTTAGTATATATTTTTAATAAAGCTTTGCAGTTAGCTCCCCCTAAAATATGCACTCATATAAATTTTAGCAATTTTAAACTTACATGCATATTTTAGATCATTCATAGTTATTCAAGAATATATAGTATATTTCAAAAAGGTATTAAGCATGAAATAATTTCAACGTCCAACTTTCAGTCAAGAATATCCAAATAGAAATTTTCATTCATATCATAAGGAAATGTCAAGTACAACCATATAAAGACAATCAAGAGATGTTCCATAAATGTTATACCAAGAGAAGTTCCACAAAAAAGAATTATAAGCTTCTTTCATTACATTACATTACATTATACTTTTCTCTTCTCCCCCCTTGGCATCATGAAAAAAAGAGAACAGAAAAAAAAAACTACATCTCCTTGTCTTGCTTCTCCCTAAGCTTCTACAGAAGATCTCTCACTTTGGTCATCTCACTATCACTAGAGTCACTGGAGTCGTTGGAGCAGGAGTCTAAAGAAGTAATGATTGGGACTTTTGATCCAGATGCCTTTGGGTCTTCAGGCTTAGACTTTCCTAGCTTCTTGATTTCAAACACATGTTGAGTCTTGATTTTTACTGCCTCGAGAGCCAAATCTATTTGAAAGGCCATTTGGTGAATAATGGAGGACTGGTTGCCTAGAAGAGAAGACATTTGCTGAATGATTGGACCTTGAGTCCTAAGCTACTTTTCTGTGAACTCAGTCTTTCCTCTAATAAGTGACCCCACATCACTCAACTGTAGTCCTTGCTCCATAGCATCCAATGCTTTTCTCTCAATCAGGGATATAATGGAATCTACCTTGCTCTTTGTTACTTCTCCAGTGATGCTAATCTCATCCAAGCGAGGATCAATACTGTCAAATTTCTCTTGTATCTCAAATTGAATGATGCCTATTCTAGCTTCAAGAGAGTCCAATCTCTCTCTAGTCTCAACTTGAGTCTCATCAAGCTCTCCCTGGTCTCAGTCTAAAAGCTAATTATACTGGAGCCCATGCAATCTATCTTCCCCATCAATAATCTCATAAAATCCTCATCTAAAGCAGATCTCTGAGGGGTTAACATAGATGGTCCAACATCATCGAAAATCCTGTGAGGAGACAGGGATTGAGAAGATGGTCCAGGATGGACATCTCTATGATATGAATCCTCTCCCTGAGGTGAATCCTCTCGTAGGGGTGAAGGCATAGGAGACTGAGAGGAGTGAAGCACTAAGGCTGGAATCTCAAGAGTCCCTGATGGAAGGGCTGAGGAGGATGGAATATCAGATGGTCTTGGAGCTATAGAAGGAGAGATAGGAGGCCAGTAGTAGGAACAGACTTTGAAGGAGGAGGTACGGAGGATGGCTAACTGAAGGGCTAGATAGAGGAAGGTTTAGGGATCCAAGCTTTCATGACATCTTGCCATATGTAACCCATCCTTTGGATAGTAGCCTTACTGTAAATGGTGAAGTCATCAACATTTAGTTGATCTGAGTAAGAGGAGAGAGGAATTTTGAAATATTTGAAGATTGTGGTCAAGGCTTGACCAAAAGAAAGATACCCTGATTTCCTTCTTTGGGCATCATCCATGCAGTGTACTATGATGTATGAGAGGTCAATGGGTTGGGAAGTAAGAATGCACCACATCAGAAATACATCAAAGTAGGTCAAGTACTCCCTACCACCTGCTCTAGGGACTAAATCATAGGTGATTATATGATGGATAAGCCTAGAGGTGAGGGTGAGTTCTTTGACTATGGGTTGGAAGGGTGAGGAGATGTCTTGGTTTACACACATAAGTTTGAGTGCATCGATTACATCAAACCCATCATGCTTAGTCCATTGCCCATTAACAAAAGATTGGAGAGACCATTTAGGAATGCTAAGAATGGTTGGGAGATTTTCCAAGTGAAAAGCAATTTCCTTCCCATGGACATAGGAGGATACGATTTGGGTGGATTGATTGAACTTAAAATGAGTGTAAGAAATCCGAAAAAGTTCGGGATATATGTGCTCATTAGAAGCAATGAAAGAATCTCACTTAAGGGCTTGAAAAAGAGTTTTAATGATACCTAGCCCATGAAGTTCTAGAATACCGAAATCTACAACCTCACCGTATAGTGGAGATCGAGTAAGGAATTTCTCATTGAATATCTTCTCGTACTTAGATGATTTGAACTTCGACGGAGCAAACGAGGAGGAAGCAACCTCTTTTCCTTTTGAGGTACGGGCTCTCTTCATTGGAGGTTCCACATTGGCATTCTTCATGCAAGGAGGCATTATGATTGAGTAGAAGAATAAAAATTAGGTTAAGAAATTATTTAGGATGATTTGGGACTGATTTGAATCACAAGGGAAGGATTTTGGATGAATGATAAATGGAATAGTGAAAGAGGAGGGAAAAACCTAGCTTGGGGGTTTTGAGGAATGATTTGAAAAAATTCGGTTTTGGGGGTTTTATTTATACCCACGATCAATTTCGTAGCCAAAATGAAGACAGGTTACTTACTATTTTCAAGGTGGAATGAATTTGTCATCGAAATTGAATAGTGATTTCATTTCGTCACCAAAATGAGTATATGAAACATTCTGTTTCCATTAAATCCAAGATTTGTCACCAAAAACAAAAAGATCTCCTAATTTTGTCACCGAAATCAGTATAAACTTTGAGAAAAAAATTTATTTTTGATTTATGAGCACAAATTTTTACCCACTGCTTCGACTGAGAGTCGCCACCTATTTATTTTGAGGGATAGGCCCGGGTTTAGATCACGGTTGATAGTCTCGATTAGAGTTAGGGTAAGCGGTTCGATTAAGCCCTAGAGAAGGTGTTAGGTACCTTGAGACCCCTATCTAAAATGATTATCTTCTCCCTAGGATTAAGCCAAATTAAAGTCAAGATTAAAGAAAATGCCTAAGTATTTAGAGTGATGCTAATCCAAGAAAGAAAAAATCTTAGACTAGGGTCGAACCCGAGTTGGGTTGCCTATGTAATCACCGAGGTGAGATTAGACTGAGCGAAGTTCTAGTACATGAACCCATGCTAGGGTTCAAGGGGGTGTGTGTGTGCACCGGAGTGGTTTAGGGATTAGCCCGGAGGCTAGGGTTGTTTAGCCGAGGAGGCCAAGGGTGAATCAGAGTGGCTAAGGGGGGATTAACCATGGTTAAGGTTGTTAACCATGGGTAAAGGTGTGCATCGGAGTGGCTATGTTTTTTGTATTTTTGCATTTTGCATTGTTTTTGTGTTTTTGAATATTTTTTTGGACTTTTTGGATAGTAGTTTAGGCTCGTTGCGGAGCAACCGGCCAAAACTAACTATGGTTATTTAAGGTTGTCCTAGAGTTAATCTAATTCACAAAGGGTTGATTAGCCAAGGAGGCTAAAGGTGAGTTAACTATGGGCCAAGACTAATTGAGGTCAAGAACAAACCTAGGGGTTACTTAAAACCAATATAAAGAGCTAATTTAAAAGAATTTAAAGCTAGGTTAATATAATCTTAAAAAAACCAAATTTTATACAAGACAGCTCACCTAAAAAAAGTCAAAAATCAGATTTTTATAGGTAAAGACTAACCTAAAAGAAATCTAAAAATGGAATTTATACAAGTAAGAAAAGCTAACCTCAAGATTTGTTTAAGAAAAATAGAATTTAAAATAGCTTAAAACTTCCTTAATGTATACATTAACATAAGATTTAAACAAATTAACATAACTAACAATCAATAGAATTTAATCAAATTGAACTAATATTAACTAATCCTAGTTACATCTACTTAACCAATAGCTATTATAAACAGATAAGGAAAAGAATGGGTAATGAAGAAAAGGGATTTACCTGTAGTGGTTGTCGTGAAGGTTGGCAGCTACTGCAGCTGGTCTGGCCGTGGAGATGGCTGGCCAGAGGAGAAGATGGATGAAAGTGGTGGAGGTGATTGCTGTGGTTGCTGGGTGCTGAGAAGGGGCAGCAGCTCTCTTGTGATAAAGAGGTGGGAATGGAGCTGGTCGGAGAAGAAGAGAGGTGTGGTTGAGGAGAGGGCTGATGTGCATCTCTGGAGCAGCATCAAGGGCCGGAGAAGATGATTAGATCTGGGTGGTGGGGTGGTTGCCATGGCTGGTACTTCCACTACCGGCGAGTGTGATAAAAAAATGAGGATAAAAGCTATTGTTGATGCCCAAGCTCGCTAGAGAGATGTTGGCATGAATTGGAGATGGCTTGGATCTACTGTTCTGGAAATGGAGGATTGGATCTAGCGATCATGGCTGCTTGCGTGAAGAACATCAATGGTTGCTTTGTCGCATCCGGTGCTATCTCGTTGAGCTAGAGAAGAGGGTTACAGCTGTCGTGAGTAGCTACTATAAATTGCTCACTGCCTCTTTTGCTGGCCAAACCAGAGATTTGAGATGAGAGAATGAGATTGGGGTTTTTCTAAACCTCATCTCTTGCTTTAAATAGGCAACATGATTAGGGTTTGAGCTTGGGCCTCAAGATACACGGGCTTAGGTGGAACTTTTGAGTTTAAAGATGGTCTTGGGCCTAGATTGGGTTTAGACATAACTTTGGGGTTTTGGATAGAGTGTTTTGGGGTTTGGGCTTCTAGAGAATGGGTCTTGGGCCTTGCGGTCACAGACTTAGTTAATGGGCCTAGATTTGGCATTTAGCTCGAGTGATGGGTTAGACCTAGGGTTGGCTAGGTCTAGGGTTTGGCCTAGGGCTATGGCTAAGTTTATGACTAGACCTAGGGTTAGACTAAGGTTGGACCTAGGGTTTGACCTAGAGTTTGACTTGGGTTTAACCTAGGGTTAGACTAGGGTTTGACCTAGGATTAGACTATGGTTTGACCTAGGGTTTGACTGGGATTTGACCTAGGGTTGGATGTAGGGTAAGTCTAGGGTAGGGTCATTATTTATGGTTAATGATGGGGTGTAAAAATTGGGTGCTTACAGCTACCCCTCTTTGTCGGAGAGTGCTAAACTAGCAATTGAACGACAAAGACTGAAATCATCTTATTTTTATACCAAATAGATGGATTTGAGAAAGTGATATAGGTTTGACGGCAGTTAGCCCGATAGCAATGCTGTGATAAGATTCAATTGTTGTCAGCCCGATCGCGATAATGTGATAGAATTCAAGGGTAGTCAACCCGATAAAGCTGAGGTGACTGTATTCGAGGGCTGTCGGCCTGATAACGCTGAGCTGACTGAATTCAAGGGTTATCGACTTGATAACGATGAGATGACAGAAGTCAAGGGTTATCAACCCGATAATGTTTAGCTGACTGGATTCAAGGGTTGTCGACTTGATAACAATGAGATGATAGGATTCGAGCGATGTTGACCCAATAACGATGAGATGACAGGATTCAAGGGCTATCAGCCCGATAACAATGAGAAAACAGGATTCGAGGGTTGTCAGCTTGATAATGATGAGTTGACAGGAATCGAGGGCTATCGACCCGATAACGATGACAAAAAACAGGATTCGAGGGTTGTCAACCCAATAATGATGAGAAGACAAGATTCGAGGGTTGTCGGCCCAAAAATTTTGGGGATATGCAATAGGAACACAATCGGGGTTGGGCAGAAATGCACTTGAGATAGGTCAAGGGACACATTCAGGATTGGTCAACGATACACGCAGGATCTGTAGAGCCCCAGACTTTTTCATGCTTAATACATGGCACTTTCGTTGCCATTTTGCCTTTAAAGAGGTATAATTAATAAATAAGGAAGAAATTGGAAATTCTGAAACATCAAAAATTTTCCTTTTCGAAGTACGAACCCAACGGAAGTTGAATCGTCAAAATCAGACGAACGAGTCAAAAGATATGGCCAAAACAGTCTGGGCCTGCAGGCAATCGGTAGCTCGGAAGGCGCTAAGGATGTAGCTCGGTTATGCGTTAAGGACGTAGCTCGGTTATGCGCTAAGGACGTAGCTCGGTTATACGCTAAGGACGTAGCTCGGTTATGCGCTAAGGAGGTAGCTCGGTTATGCGCTAAGGACGTAGCTCGGAAGGCGCTAAGGTCGTGCTCTGATAAGGCATAGACAACGTACTCTGAGAACGTAGCTCGAGCTCTAATAACGTATACGTTGTGCATCTGTTGTGCAACAGCAACAACGGGTACGTTGTACAGCTACAACGGGTACGTTGTGCAGCACGTCGGGCATGTTGTACATAAGACAACAGCACAACGTGTTCAGCACTGTTCACAGCACAACGTGTTCAGCACTGTTCACAGCACAACATGTTCGGCACTGTTCACAGCACAACGTGTTCAGCACTGTTCACAGCACAACGTGTTCGGCACCGTTCACAGCACAACGTGTTCAGCACTGTTCACAGCACAACGTGTTCGGCACTGTTCACAGCACAACGTGTTCGGCACTGTTCACAGCACAACGTGTTGGGTGTTCGTGTGTTTGCAGAAACTTCAGTAAGGGTGTTATGGTCTTTTGGTCGGTTCACTCTTACCTTAAGAGTTTAACTCGAGCCTTTAGGGCTTCATTTCGACACTTAGAGAGATTGGGAGATAAGAAGAGGAGAAAGGGCGATTCCTAAACCTAGGGTTTCCATTTTGGAGAGAAATCAAAGGGTTTTGAGACCCTAGATCACTTCCAGTCCGGGTTTTCTCCAAGATCTCGGCTCAAGCACTCGTGGAGAGCGTTCTCCAAGCTAGGGCAGAAGCTATACAGTCGTTTTGGAAAGGGGATTTCTTCCTCACTTGATTAAGGTCGGTACTTCTTACTACCCTCCTAGTTATAGTTCCTCTTTCCCCTTTATTTCTCTTTATTTTCCTTTATTACACGTGTTATGAGATGGATGGTTGTGAATGGCGAATGGAGATGGAATGGGTGACTGGATGCCAATGGTTGTGTTGTGATGATTATAATGGGGAGGGCATTGTTCCAATAATGAACATACATGTATGATTTGAGAAAAACCCATCTAGAAAAGCATGTTGTAGGGTAAATCGATAATGAACATACCATGTTTGATGAAATGCCAAGGTGAATAAAGTGAGTTGTAATTTAGGAAATGCATGCCTAATAAATTCTGAATATTGCTAGGGCCTATGATAGTGTGTTTTCTTGCTTTCCCTAAATGATATGAATATTACATTGCTCAATCATTGATGTTATATGTATTGTGAAATTACCCAATGTCATATTTAAATTTAAATGCAAGTATGTACACGGTTCCCACGAGCATGGCATGCATGACATGATTTATCGAGGTTTTCAAGAACATGGTTAGAGGTGGGACATATCCTATGATATGTTTTACCTCGCTTTTCACAAGAAGACAAGAACCAACATTACACGAGGGGTCTCCCCTCACTCACAAGTGCATATCATGAAGAAGGGCCTCCCTTCCCTCGCAAGTACATACATATCATGAAGAAGGGTCTCCCTTCCCTCGCAAGGCATCTCTCAAGCGCATCTCATAAGGATAGCTCACAAGTGTATCTCACAAGTCACATGATCACAAGCAAGCACGCATGACATGCATGACATGACATGTACGACACAAGCAAGATAGACAAGACAAGCTTTCAAGTACGAAAAGATACTTCAAGCCAAGTCAAGTGCACGATGTTTTCAAGAGGTTTTATCGGTTTTCTACGAAATACAAGCATGATTATAAATTGCTTTACTTCCTTGTATGATATGAATTGCTTCTGTCTGACATATATGAATTGCTCCTGATTATGTATTGCCATTGTTATGCTATAATTGTTGGTTAGTATTTAGTACCCGCTGAGTATTCCATGCTCAGCCGTACTTCTTATGTCGGTAGGTTATGAGGGAGCTGCTGCTCCATTTGATGTTTGTGCTCCTGGTCCATGGGTGGAGGAGGGGTACGTCGAGGAGCCTTTGGAGGAATCTCCAGTAGAGGGTTACCATTAGGTGGTTGTAGATTCTGAGTGAATAGCTGCGGGTGAGATGAGAGATATACCTTCATGTATTTTGGCGGGTTTTTCAGAAGGCTTTTCTGTGGAGCCTACTCAGCTAGAACCGGAGTTAGCCATTTCGACTCCTCTCGGCAAAACAGTGTTGGCAGATAAAGTGTATAGAAATAGTGGGGTCCAAGTTGGAAGCCACGAGTTTGCGGTTGATCTCATCGTCCTTGGATTCCAAGACTTTGATGTTATATTGGGAATGGATTGGTTAGCAGCACATCATGGGCATGTAGCTTGCTTTGAGAAAATGGTACTCTTCATGCCGGTAGAAGGAAAACCATTTCACTTTCGTGGGTTGAAAAGTAGAGATATTGCTCGTTTTGCGGCGTTGAGCTTAGCTAACCCCGAGGCAAAGGACTCATCGACTATTCCGGTTGTGAGTGGATTCCTGGATGTATTTCCAGAGGAGTTGCCAGGATTGCCTCCAGATAGGGAGATTGAGTTTGTGATCGAGCTTGCACCAGGCACAGCTCCTGTTTTCAGGGCTCCATATAGAATGACCCCTATTGAACTCAAGGAGTTGAAGACTCAGTTGGAGGAATTGCAAGGCCTTGGCTTCATTCGACCAAGTGTCTCACCGTGGGGTGCCCCGGTGTTGTTTGTTAAGAAGAAAGTCACTATAAAGAATAGGTATCCCTTGCCTAGGATTGATGACTTGTTCGATCAGTTGAAGGGAGCGATATTTTTCTCAAAGATAGATCTTTGATCGGGCTATCACCAGTTGAAGATTAAGGCGGAAGATATTCCCAAAACGGCTTTCCGGACTCGATACGGACACTACGAGTTCTTGGTAATGCCTTTTGGTCTCACAAACGCGCCAGCAGCCTTTATGGATTCGATGAACCGGGTGTTCCGGCCGTATCTTGATAGGTGCGTGATTGTATTTGTTGATGACATTTTGGTCAATTCCCAGACACGGGAAGATCACACACGCGACCTATGCCTTGCTTTGGAAATGCTAAGGGAACACAAGCTATACGCCAAACTTAGCAAGTGTGAGTTTTGGTTGGAAGAGGTGGCATTCCTAGGCCACGTTATTTCTGTAGAAGGCATCTCGGTTGATCCAAAGAAGATAGATGCAGTCATGAGTTGGGCGAGGCCCAAGAGTGTCACAGAGATACGTAGTTTCCTTGGATTGGCAGGCTACTACAGGAGATTTGTAGAGGGTTTCTCTAGCCTTGCGGCACCGCTCACTTACCTGACAAGGAAGAACGCCAAGTTTGTATGGAGTGATAAGTGCGAGACCAGTTTCACGGAACTGAAGAAGAGGCTTACTACAGCCCCTGTCCTTATTGTGCCATCCGGACCTTATGGGTATGAGGTGTATAGTGATGCCTCACACATTGGACTTGGGTGCGTACTCATGCAGCACAAGAAGATCATTGCCTATGCATCAAGGCAATTGAAGGAGCATGAGAAGAATTATCCCACGCATGACTTGGAGCTTGCGGCGGTCGTGTTTGCACTTAAGATTTGGCGTCATTACCTTTATGGGGTGGAGTTCTATGTGTTCACTGATCACAAGAGTCTCAAGTATCTCTTTTCCCAAAAGGAGCTGAATCTAAGGCAACGGCGTTGGATGGAATTTTTGAAAGACTATGATTGTACCATTCAATACCACCCGGGTAAAGCAAATGTAGTGGCCGATGCTTTGAGTAGAAGACCTCAGGGGTTGTTAGCACACATGTTGGTCCAAGAATGGAAGCTACTAGAAGATTTGGCAAATCTGGACATTAGTGTGAATAACTCTGTCCGTAGTCCTATCTTGGCAAATGTCACGGTTCGGCCATACATTATAGATTTGATCCAAGAATACCAAGCCACGGATGCTGAATTGTTGGATTATCGGGACAAGGAAGTTGCTAAGGGTAGTGAGGACTTCTCTCTCACTAGCTGAGGTGCTATCACATTCAAGGGAAGGCTGTGTGTTCCAGCCAATGCAAATCTTCGGAGAGAGATTTTGGATGAAGCACACCGTTCGAAGTACACAGTACATCTAGGGGGTACAAAGATGTACCGGAACCTCAAGAGTCACTTTTGGTGGCGGAATATGAAGAGGGATGTTGCTGAATATGTGGCATGGTGCTTAGTGTGCTAACAGGTGAAAGCAGAACACATGCGACCTGCCGGTCTATTACAGTCCCTTCCGATTCCTGAGTGGAAATGGGAGAACATATCCATGGATTTCATAGTTGGCTTGCCAAAGACGGCAAGGGGCTCAGATGCGATATGGGTAGTAGTGGATCATTTGACGAAGTCCGCTCACTTCTTACCTTACCGAACTACTTTCAACTCTAGTCAGTTAGCCACTTTGTACATCAAGGAACTGGTGAGGTTGCACGGAGTGCCCGTTAGTATTGTGTCGGATCGGGATCCTAGATTCACGTCAAGATTTTGGAAAAGCTTCCAGGAGGCTATGGGTTCTCGACTTGATTTCAGCACCGCTTTTCATCCACAGACGGATGGACAAACCGAGAGAGTGAACCAAGTCATTGAAGACATGCTTCGGGCTTGTATGTTGGATTTCAGAGGCAGTTGGGAAGAGCACTTGCCTTTGGTTGAATTCGCCTACAATAACAGCTATCAGGCAAGTATCCAAATGGCTCCATTTGAGGCCTTGTATGGGCGAAGTTGTAGGTCTCCTCTCTATTGGGATGAGGTAGGAGAAAGGAAATTACTTGGTCCAGAATTAATTGAGCAAACTGCAAACACAGTTAAGATCATTCGGGATCGATTAAAAGCCGCTCAAGATCGCCAGAAAAGTTATGTGGACACGCGCCATAGGGACTTGGAATTTCAAGTAGGGGATCAAGTTTTTGTGAAAGTATCTCCTAGCAAAGGGATCATGAGATTTAGAAGGCGAGGCAAGCTCAGTCCTCGGTATGTTGGGCCTTTTGAGATTATCACACGAGTTGGTGAGGTTGCTTACAGGGTAGCTCTCCCACCTCACATGGCCGCAGTTCACAACGTCTTCCATGTGTCTATGTTTCGGAAGTACATTGCGGATCCTTCGCATGTCATGGACTTGGAACCGTTGGAGATTCGAGAGGACCTCACCTTGATTGAAAAGCTGGTTCAGATTTTGGATCGGAGAGATCAGGTGCTTCGCAACAAAACAATCCCTTTGGTTCTGGTGCAATGGCAACACCATGCTCGGGAAGAAGCTACATGGGAGCGTGAAGCTGAAGTCAAAGCAAATTACCCAGAATTAATTGTATGAGTTTTGTATAGGTTTTGTATATGTGGCTTGTATTTTTGTTTTGATTCTGTAATGCATGTCCCGTCCAAATTTTGAGGATGAAATTTTTGTAAGGGGGGAGGATGTAGAGCCCCAGACTTTTTCATGCTTAATACATGGCACTTTCGTTGCCATTTTTCTTTTAAAGAGGTATAATTAATAAATAAGAAAGAAATTGGAAATTTTGAAACGTCAGAAATTTTCCTTTTCGAAGTACGAACCCAACGCAAGTTGAATCGTCAAAATCAGACGAACGAGTCAAAAGATATGGCCAAAACAGTCTGGGCCTGCAGGCAATCGGTAGCTCGGAAGGCGCTAAGGACGTAGCTCGGTTATGCGCTAAGGACGTAGCTCGGTTATGCGCTAAGGACGTAGCTCGGAAGGCGCTAAGGTCGTGCTCTGATAAGGCACAGACAACGCATAGACAACGTACTCTGAGAACGTAGCTCGAGCTCTGATAACGTATACGTTGTGCATCCGTTGTGCAATAGCAACAACGGGTACGTTGTACAACAACAACGGGTACGTTGTACAACAACAACGGGTACGTTGTACAACAACAATGGGTACGTTGTATAGCTACAACGGGTACGTTGTACATAAGACAACAACACAACGTGTTCAGCACTGTTCACAGCACAACGTGTTCGGCACTGTTCACAGCACAACGTGTTCAGCACTGTTCACAGCACAACGTGTTCGGCACTGTTCACAGCACAACGTGTTCAGCACTGTTCACAGCACAACGTGTTCGGCACTGTTCACAACACAACGTGTTCAGCACTGTTCACAGCACAACGTGTTGGGTGTTCGTGTGTTTGCAGAAACGTCAGTAAGGGTGTTATGGTCTTTTGGTCGGTTCACTCTTACCTTAAGAGTTTAACTCGAGCCTTTAGGGCTTCATTTCGACACTTAGAGAGATTGGGAGATAAGAAGAGGAGAAAGGGCGATTCCTAAACCTAGGGTTTCCATTTTGGAGAGAAATCAAAGGGTTTTGAGACCCTAGATCACTTCCAGTCCGGGTTTTCTCCAAGATCTCGGCTCAAGCACTCGTGGAGAGCGTTCTCCAAGCTAGGGCAGAAGCTACACAGTCGTTTTGGAAAGGGGATTTCTTCCTCACTTGATCAAGGTCGGTACTTCTTACTACCCTCCTAGTTATAGTTCCTCTTTCCCCTTTATTTCTCTTTATTTTCCTTTATTACACGTGTTATGAGATGGATGGTTGTGAATGGCGAATGGAGATGGAATGGGCGACTGGATGCCAATGGTTGTGTTGTGATGATTATAATGGGGAGGGCATTGTTCCAATAATGAACATACATGTATGATTTGAGAAAAACCCATCTAGAAAAGCATGTTGTAGGGTAAATCGATAATGAACATACCATGTTTGATGAAATGCCAAGGTGAATAAAGTGAGTTGTAATTTAGGAAATGCATGCCTAATAAATTCTGAATATTGCTAGGGCCTATGATAGTGTGTTTTCTTGCTTTCCCTAAATGATATGAATATTACATTGCTCAATCATTGATGTTATATGTATTGTGAAATTACCCAATGTCATATTTAAATTTAAATGCAAGTATGTACACGGTTCCCACGAGCATGGCATGCATGACATGATTTATCGAGGTTTTCAAGAACATGGTTAGAGGTGGGACATATCCTATGATATGTTTTACCTCGCTTTTCACAAGAAGACAAGAACCAACATTACACGAGGGGTCTCCCCTCACTCACAAGTGCATATCATGAAGAAGGGCCTCCCTTCCCTCGCAAGTACATACATATCATGAAGAAGGGTCTCCCTTCCCTCGCAAGTACATACATATCATGAAGAAGGGTCTCCCTTCCCTCGCAAGGCATCTCTCAAGCGCATCTCACAAGGATAGCTCACAAGTGTATCTCACAAGTCACATGATCACAAGCAAGCACGCATGACATGCATGACATGACATGTACGACACAAGCAAGATAGACAAGCCAAGCTTTCAAGTACGAAAAGATACTTCAAGCCAAGTCAAGTGCACGATGTTTTCAAGAGGTTTTATCGGTTTTCTACGAAATACAAGCATGATTATAAATTGCTTTACTTCCTTGTATGATATGAATTGCTTCTGTCTGACATATATGAATTGCTCCTGATTATGTATTGCCATTGTTATGCTATAATTGTTGGTTAGTATTTAGTACCCGCTGAGTATTCCATGCTCAGCCGTACTTCTTATGTCGGCAGGTTATGAGGGAGCTGCTGCTCCATTTGATGTTTGTGCTCCTGGTCCATGGGTGGAGGAGGAGTACGTCGAGGAGCCTTTGGAGGAACCTCCAGTAGAGGGTTACCATTAGGTGGTTGTAGATTCTGAGTGAGTAGCTGCGGGTGAGATGAGAGATACACCTTCATGTATTTTGGCGGGTCTGTCTGCACTTTCTTTTGGATTCCTTTTGTGTAAACTTGGATTCGTATATACATAGAGGTTGTTCAGGCTTCCGCTGTACTATGTTGGAGCATGTTTCCGCTGTTTATATCCTCTATTGTATATGCTCTGTGGGTTTTTTTGCAGGTTGTTTGTCAAGTAAGTCATGTAAGCCATGATTAGTCGTCCAAAGTTCACTCTAACTCCTAGGGTGGGTTTTGGGTCGCGACAGGATCGATCGAGGGCACACTCAAGATCGGTCAGGGATCAGAATTTTGATAGGGACACACTCAAGATTGGTCAAGGACATAATCAAGGTCGGTCAGAGATCAGAATTTTGATAGGGATACACTCTGGATTGGTCGAGACACACTCAAGATTGGTCAAAAGATACACTCGGGATTGATCAAAAGACACATTCAAGGTTGGTCAAGGACACGCAGGGTGTTGGGGATGCACTCAAAATTGGTCGAAGGATGCTCTCGGATTAGGTCAAAGAACACAAGGGGTTGGAAGATGCTCTCAGATTAGGTCGAAGTAAACTCTCAAATTAAGTCGAGGGACGTATGAGGGCATCGAGGACAATCTCAGATTAGGACGAATGACGCACGGGGGCATTGAGGATGCTCTCAGATTAGGTCTAGGGGACACGCAGGGGTTTCGAAAGATGCTCTCAAATTAGATCAGAGGGACACACGAGGGTGTCGAATGATGCTCTCATATTAGGTCGAAGGGACACATAAGGTGTCGAATGACACTCTCAGATTAGGTCGAAGGGGCGGATGCTCTTAGATTAGGTCGAAGGGACACATGGGGTGTCAAAGGACGCTCTCAAATTAGGTCAGAGGGACACACGGATGTGTTGAAAGACACTCTCAGATTAGGTCGAAGGGACACACGGGGTGTCCAATGACGCTCTCAAATTAGCTCAAAGGATGCACGGGGGCATTGCGGATGCTCTCGGATTAGGTCGAAGGGACATACGGGGTGTCGAATAACGCTCTCAGATTAGGTAAACGGATGCACGGGGGCATCGTGGACGCTCTCGGATTAGGTCGAAGGGACACACGAGGGTGTCGAGGGCGCATTGAAAAGTATCCAAGGGAATGTCCCAGAGGCACTAGCCGATTGATTGCTGTGGCATCACCTGGAGGCACTAGCCAAATCGATTGAGGGGGCATCACCTAGAGGCGCTAGCTGATTGATTACTATGGCATCACCCAGAGGCACTAGCCAAATTGATCAAAGGGCACACGGGGGAGTCAAGGTCGCACTTAAAAGTGGTGAAAGGGGACACACGTGGGTGTCAAGGGCGCACTGAAAAGTGGCCAAGGGCATGTCCCGGAAGCACTAACCGATCGATTGTTGTGGCATCACCCGGAGGCGCTAGCTAAATCGATAGAGGGGGCATCACCCAGAGGCGCTAGCCGATCGATTGTTGTGGCATCACCCAAAGGCGCTAGCCAAATCGATCAAAGGACACACAGGGGTGTCATGGACATACTGAAGAGTGGTTAGGGAGAAACACGGGGGTGTCAATGGGATATGTGGGTGTATCGGATGTTGACAAGGTGCGGCATTAGCCAACAAGTTGTCAATGGTATACACGGTGATGTTGGAGACACACGGGGGTGTCAGAAGGGGGACATGCAAGTGTGTCGGCATATTGACAAAGATGTGGCATTAGCCGGCGGTTTGTCAATGGTACACACAATGATGTCAAGGACACACGGGGGTGTCGAGAGTTTGCGGTATGTCCTGAAGGCACTAGCCGGATTGATATTAAAATGGCATATCCCAAAGGTACTAGCCGAATTGAAATTGAAATGGCATATCCCAGAGGCACTAGCCGGATTGGTTTGAAGTGCAGAATGCAATTGGGGTGCAACTGAAATACAGTTATAGTTTGTATGTCTTGATAAAGTGCATGAGACTAAAGTGCAATGTGTTGTGCAACTGGAATGCAGTGGATGAGGCTTGTACGTTAGAGTGTGGTATTGTGCAACTTAAGTGCAATTTGTGTGTAGCTTGATTGTGTGCAGCTAGAGTGCAATGTGAAACTTGCATGAAATTAACTAGAATGCAGTGAGTGACTCGATTGAATGTGTGCAGCTAGTGTGCAGCTTGACTGGATTTGTCTAGCTATAGGGCATTATATACGACTCGATTGAGTGTGTACAACTAGTGTGCAGCTTGGTTTAATGTATTCAGCTTGACTGGATTTATGTAGCTGTGTGCTAGATGTGTACTGACTAGGTAAGATAGCAGGCATGTATGGTATGTGTGGCATGACATATGGGTGACTAGGCTCGTCCTGATTAACTTGATGGTATACTGACTAATAAAGGATTGGGTATATAACTCGCTCTTAGAAACCGGTTCCTTGCTTGTTGAAGATTTCAGAGGTGCTTGACCGTGCTCTTGTTTTTTGCTAGACCTGTATTGTATCCTGGGCAGTTGCTTAATTCTTATTGATCTGACCAAACCGATGGACTGATAGACACTGTGATGACAAAACTGAAGGTCATCTTAGGATTCGAAAGTGATTGATTTGATGAGTATCAAGACTCTGGTTGTGGTTAGAAGATTACCTAGAATTGATAGGACTGTAGGGTACCTTAGGGTGTGAGTGCCAAGACTGGTAATGGTTGGAAGTCGACTTAGGATTGACAGAATTGAAGGACACCTTGGGATTAATGGATATGAGTATTCTGGTAGTAGTCAGAAGATGACTCAAGATTTGAAGTCAAATGCTTCCTATGCTTATTTGATTTAATAGGGAGATCACTCTCACAAGGTGAATGGATTTTGTCCTTAGGAGTAGAGTATGACGCTAAGCAGATTTCTCCTGTTGTGACATTGATAAAGTTGGGCATTGACCCTTGCAGTGTGCGGAGTCAAGCTTTGCTTGAAGTCAGGGAGCCGGGGTCGCTTTGCCAATAAGATTTTGCTCTGCCTTGATCTAGGGGTACTCCTGTCGAGTGTTTTCAACATATCCTTTTTTTGCCCTTGGAATAACCAAGTCTGGGTTCGCATAACTTTTGCGCAATTAGGTCATTTCTGATTTTCACTCATGCTTGCAAAGTTGATGGGGTTTCCTCCCTTTTTTGCCCCTGGTCTCGAGACTAGGATTGGGGTTCACGTAATTTTACGCACTAGTGCCATTTTTGGTTTTCACTGGGCCCGCGATGGATTTGAATAAAACCAAACACGATGGGATGAGATTCTTCTCGAGGTCACTTCTGTTGGGTGTTTACTGCTTTCAACTTTTAACCCTTTTGGCCCTTGGAATGACCAAGTCAGGGGTTGCATAATTTTTACGCAATGAGGCTGTTTCTGGTTTTCGCTCATGCCTCCGAAGTTGATAAAGATTCTTTCCCTTTTTTGCTCCTGGTCTCGAGAACAGGTCTGGGGTTCACATAATTTTTGCGCACCAGTGCTGTTTCTGGTTTTCACTAGGCCCGTAATGGATTGAGGGATCTGGATTCTTCTCTTGTAATTACCTTAGATGTCAGTATCTCGCCTTCGGATGCTTGTCTAATAAGTTGCCTGCACTCCTAGTTTCTAGGGGATCTAGGAGGACTTACGATAGGACGAAATATAGATTGGGGGGACCGAAGTTTGGGCACCCTGGGGATTGCTTTATTTTGAGCGCTTCCTGAATTTGTGCTTTATTTTTTTCACCAGCCTTTTTCTTTTGACTTAACCCTACCTTTTGATTTGGTCCTGCTTTTGATTTAGGCCTTGCTTTTTTTTTGTATTTGGCATTGCTTTTTGTTATCTGGCCTTGCCCCCGCCTTTTTTTTATCGAGTCTTGCACTTTATTAGGCTAATTTCTGAGCTTAATTGATTGAGCAATTTTGCTTTTCCTCCTGGTGAGACTGAATGTTTTGGCTCAACTGCTTGAGCGTTTTGGCTGCACCTGATTTTCAGGTTGCCTACGTACCCTTTGCAAGATCAGGTGTCCCATTGAAAGTGGTTTTTGAAAGAAAGGTTGTTAGGCTCGAGGGCCTAACTAGCGGATTTCATTGATTTTATTGGGGGTTAAATAGTTCTCGGGGAAATAAGGTGTCAAGGATGGCCTCTTGTCATTTCCCAAAGTGGCTAATAATGCAAGCATTTATCAGACAGGAACCTAAGCATGATGCTCTGACTTTGCCCATTTTTATTGGCTCAAGGGCTGACAAACAGATCGAGCCTACCCTTAGCATTGGATGTTTGATGATACTTCTGTGAATGGGAGACATTTTACCCCAGCTTGTTGATCTGTACAGCTTGCCTGCTTCTGGTCTGAGTCTTCTGCAGCCGAACGGTCTTGCCCCTCGGCTTGGGCGAAGGAATCTTTAGTGATTGCTCTATTGTATTCAGGATTTCTCTAATCTGATTCTGGAGTAGACAAGATACCTCCTGTTCTCATATCGATGAGGGCGATGTGGCAACAGTGCTTCAGTTTGCATTGTGAGAACTCTTGAATTGCAGGATTCGACCCCTTGTATCTGTATTTCATGTCTCGGCTGAATCCAGAAATGATAATGGATGACTAGAGATGGGTCAGCCCCTTGCTCTTGATCGTCATTTGCCCCTGTGTAGTGAGGTTCTGATTTGTGCACATTGAGTACCCTGCTTTAGTGGGTTCTGCTTTTCATTATATTCTACCCTGGGAGGTGCGGGTCTGATTATCTGTTTGAGTAATCTCTTGTTGAACCGATAAGCTTAGGCAACATTCTGCTAGAGAGATTTTTCTGGGTTTTTGGCGACTTTAGATTACTAGGCCTTTTGAGAAGCGCTAGGTCATACCTTTATTGCCTGGTTTTGTCACAGATGGGATATGAGACTCTTGAGGAACTGGTGATCGGAAAATGGAATATAATTCTATTAGTGCGGGACCGAGAGTGCGATACTCTGGATATGTACATGGGCCATTGTGGCCAACTCTTATGGAAATAGGAAGTCTAACTGACTCAGACTTGGCTTGGTTTTGATCAACCTCGTTCAGCATTTTTCTCTAGATTGCTTCTAGGCTTGATTCGAGTACTGGATGCATAGAGTGAGTCACTACCGAGGTGAGACAGGCTAATTAACGATGCATGAACATGCTTGAGTGGAAATCCATGACTAAGGTGAGTGCTTATGTGAGAATCAAAATGGAAAAGGATTTGGCTCTAAGCGGCTCCCTTCATGGATTGGGTTAGACTGGACTCTACGAGTGCATGAATGGTGCAAGTGCAGTGAACTGGTAGTGTAAATGCAGAAGATGCAAGTGTCAATGCAGTGTAGTGCAATCCTGATTGATGCAAGTGCAAGTGTGTGGTGGTGCAGGTGCATGGAAAATGCAGTGCCAGTGCCTGGGTGATGCAAGTGCAGTGCAATGGCGGTGGTGCTTGGATTGGGGTAGACTGGACTTTACGAATGCAGTGCATGGTTGTTACAAGTACAGTGTACTGGTGGTGCAAATGCCCAGGTAGGGTAAGTGCAATGGAATTGAGTGGGATCTACCTTGATGGCATATGCAAGCTATGAATGATGCAAATGCAGTGAGGATGCAGTGTAATGGCGGTGCAAGTGTGAAAATGTAGTGCATAGGCAATGTAATGCAGAAGGAGGAGTGTAGTGTAAGTGTTGTGCTCGCATAACATGAGGGTAGTGACTGTGAGTGATGGACAGTGTAATGAGAGTGCTTAGTGTAATGGAATTATAGTGGTAATATGTGCAGTGTAGTGATGGAGTACTGACATGCTAATGAATTTGGTTTTTCTAATTTTTATATTTTTTTCCTGGAATCTTGACTGGATTCAGAATGTAGAATTTTGACTTTATTGAATTCGGAATTTAATCAATTGAATATAGAACCTGGATTTGAATTTGAATTTAGAATCTAAAAGTTGAAATTTGAAATTTGAAATTGATTTGAGTTTGAATTTGAATTTGAATTTTGGAATTTGATTTGATTTTGAATTTGAATTTGAATTTTGGAATTTGATTTGAGTTTGAATTTGAATTTGGACATGAATTCAATTTTGAATTGAATTTGATTTTCAATCTAATTTTTGAAATTGGAATTTAATTTGAACTTTGAATTGAATGAATTGAATCTGAATTTGATCAGAATTTGAATGTCGAATTTGATTATTGATTTGAATTGAATTTGAATTTTGAATTTTGAATAGTGATTTGAATTGAATCTGAATTTTATTGGAAATTTTAATTGAATGAATTGAATCTGAATTTGATCAAAATTTGAATTTTGAAGTTTGAATTTGATTATTTTAGTTGAATGTTATTTGAATTGAATTTGGATTGAATTTGGAATTTGAATTGAATTGAGATTGAATTTTGAATTGAATTCAATGTTATTTGAATTGAATTTGGATTGAATTTGAACTTTAAATTTTAAATTTTAAATTTTGAATTTTAAAATGAATTTGAACTTCGATTTTGAATTGAATTTTGAATTTGGGTTGAATTTGAATTTGAACTTGAATTGAATTTGACTTTGAATTTGAATTATAAATTGAATTTGAATTTGAGTTTGAATTTTGAATTTTGAATTTTGAATTTGATTGGGTGTGACGAGGCACATGCGATCCGATAGGGCAGACGAACAGAAGTCCAACATGCTAACCCGGGTTGTTGGCAATCGGGCCATATCAGGCCAAAGCTAGGATAGGTCTATCAAGAACTATATAAACCTGGGATTTGAATGTCATATGCGGTGTCTAGAAACATGGTAGGTGTGTCTTAGTGCAAACACAAACATGGCTCAGTACATGCCCCTAGATGGGTGCTTATCTGGGTAAATGTGCCATGATAGTCAGCCATGACTAGAACAGGTATTGGGTACAAGCAGATTAGGGTTTAGAGTATCCCTTCAGATAGGCTACTTGTAGACTATACCCTAACCTAGCTATAGGCAAAATACTGGGGGATATAGGTGTTCTTAAAGGGATTAGGGTTACTTAACACCGTATATGCGACTCCTCGGTATAGAACATACCTGAAAAAGGACGATTGGCGTAAGTTGGAGCGTTCCAAGTCCTTCCCAGAGGATAATCATCCAACAGGTGTGACGTGGCTGGCCTCTAAGACTGTTAAGCTTCTGACACTGAGGATAGTCATCTAACAGTCGTAAGCATAATAAGTCTGACTATAGGTTTAAGTGGGTCATTACACTATTATGCTATGCATGAAATGCACATTACAGAAAACACCCAAAGAAATAAAAGAATTAGCATTAGGCTAAATACTTAGGCATTTTGATTAATTTAGTTTAAACCTAGGTTCCGGGTTAAACCAAAAAGTCACCAGTAGAGTCGTTAGAGCTGTGAGCACGGATTTTTACCCACTGGTTTGACTGAGAGTCGCCACCTATTTATTTTGAGGGATAGGTCCCGAGTTTAAATCAAGGTTGATGGTCTTGATTAGAGTTAGGGTTAGCGGTTTGATTAAGCTCCGGGGAAGGTGTTAGGCACCTCGAGACCCCGTCTAAGACGGTTACCTACTCCATAGGTTTAAGCCAAATTAAAGTCAAGAGTAAAGAAAATGCCTAAGTATTTTTAGAGTGATGCTAATCTAAGAAAGAAAAAATCCTAAACTAGGGTTGAATCCGAGTTGGGTTGCCTACGTACTCACTAAGGTGAGATCAGACCGAGCGTAGTTCTGGCACATGAACTCGTGTCAGGGTTCAGGGGTGTGTGTGTGTGCACCAGAGTGGCTTAGGGATTAGCCCGGAAGCTAGGTTTGTTTGGCCGAGGAGGCCAAGGGTTGCACCGGAGTGGCTAAGGGGGGATTAACCATGGTTAAGGTTGTTAACCATGGTTAAGGGTGTGCACCGGAGTGGCAATGTTTTTGGTATTTTCGTATTTTGTAATTTTTTTGTGTTTTTGAATATTTTTTCTATTTTTTTGGACTTTTTGGATAGTAGTTTAGGCTCGTTGTGGAGTAACGGGCTAAAACTAACTATGGTTATTTAAGATTGTCCTAGAGTTAATCTAATTGACAAAGGGTTGATTAGCCGAGGAGGCTAAGGGTGAGTTAACTATGGGTCAGGACTAACTGAGGTCAAGAACAAATCTAGGGGTTACTTAAAACCAATATAAAGAGCCGATTTAAAAGAATTTTAAGCTAGGTTAAGATATTCTTAAAAAAAAACAGATTTGATACAAGACAACTCACCTAAAAAAAAGTCAAAAATCAAATTTATACAGGCAAAGACTAACCTAAAAGAAATCTAAAAATGGAATTTATACAAGTAAGAAAAACTAACCTCAAGATTTGTTTTAGAAAAACAGAATCTAAAATAGCTTAAAACTTCCTTTATGTATACACTAACATCAGATTTAGACAAATTAACATAACTAACAATCAATAGAATTTAATCAAACAGAACTAATATTAACCAATCCTAGTTACATCTACTTAACCAATAGCTATTGTAAATAGATAAGGAAAAGAATGGGTAATGAAGAAAAGGGATTTAACTGTAGTGGTTGTAATGAAGGGTGGCAGCTACTGTAGCTGGTCTAGCTGTGGAGATGGCTAGCCAGAGGAGAAGATGGATGAAAGTGGTGGAGGTCATGGCCGTGGCTGCTGGACGTTGAGAAGGGGGCTGCAACTCTCTTGTGACAAAGAGGTGGGAATGGAGCTGGCCAAAGAAGAAGAGAGGTGTGGTTGAGGAGAGGGCTGATGTGTATCTCTAGAGCGGCATCATGGGCCGGAGAAGATGATCAGATCTGGGTGGTGGGGTGTTAGCCATGGCTGGTGCTTCTACTACTGGCGAGTGTGATAAAAAAAAATGAGGATAAAAGCTATTGTTGATGTCCAAGCTCACCAGAGAGATGTTGTCGTGAACTGGAGACGGCTTGGAGCTGCTATTCTGGAAATGGAGGACTAGATCTAGCGGTCGTGGCTGCTTGCGTGAAGAACATCAACGGTTGCTACGTCGCATCCGGTGCTGTCTCGCCGAGCTAGAGAAGAGGGTTACAGTTGTCGTGACTGCTACTATAAACTGCTTAGGGCCTCTTTTGCTAGCCAAACCAGAGTTTGAGATGAGAGAGGGGAGATTCGGTGGTGGCCAAGAGATTGAAAGGTATTGAGAGGGATAAATGATGAAGAGGTGGGAGAAATGAGAGAGGGGAGCTCTCTACTACCAAAACCAAAGTGAAAGAAGATGGGAGAAAGCTTGGGAGATGAAAGCTTGCGGCTCAGGAAATGAGAGAATGAGATTGGGGTTTTTCTAAACCCCATCTCTTGCTTTAAATAGGCAACATGATTAGGGTTTGAGCTTAGGCCTCAAGATACACTGGCTTAGGTGGAACTTTTGAGTTTAAAGATGGTCTTGGGCCTAGATTGGGTTTAGACATAACTTTAGGGTTTTGGATAGAGAGTTTTGGGGTTTGGGCTTCTAGAGAATGGGCCTTGGGCCTTAGGGTCACGGACTTAGTTAATGGGCCTAGATTTGGCATTTATCTCGAGTGATGGGTTAGACCTAGGGTTAGCTAGGTCTAGGGTTTGGCCTAGGGCTAGGGCTAGGTTTATGACTAGACCTAAGAACCTAGGGTTAGACTAGAGTTTGACTAGGATTTGACCTACAGTTGGATGTAGGGTAAGTCTAGGGTAGGGTCATTATCCATGGTTAATGATGGGGTGTAAAAATTGGGTGCTTACATGATTTTAAACTCATTTTTTCCAAATTCATTGATTTTTTTTAACATCCAAATACTGTATAAATCATTCAAGTCATACACATAACATAATCAAATAATTTTAATTCATTTTTAAATATCAAGGCATAAGCTTTCATCAAAGAGCAATTTTGGCATAAATGTGATCATTTAAGTTTATTTAGGCTAGTCATTCCCAATTCTCTTCTTAATGTAATAAATCTTTTAGATTGTAGGGGTTTTGTAAATATGTCTACAAGTTGTTTGTTTGTATCCACAAACTCCAATTGAACATCCTCATTTTGTACATGATCTCTTATGAAGTGATAACTAATTTCAATGTGTTTTGTTCTTAAGCATTGAATGAGATTTTTAGTCATGCAAATAGCACTGGTGTTATCACATTTGATTGGAATTTTTGTATAGAAAAGTTTGAAGTCTTTCAATTTTTGTTTTGTATATAAGGTTTGAGCACAACAACTTCCAACTGCTACATACTCAACTTCAGCTGTAGATAGAGCAACTGAGTTTTGTTTCTTGCTAAACCATGAAACAAGAAATTGTCATAAGAAGTGGCAAGTACCATTTGTGTTTTTCCTATCAACTTTCCACCCAGCAAAGTCAGCATCTGAGTAACTAACTAGGTCTAATGATGTATTCTTTAGATACTATTAATCTAAATCAATTGTGCATAGAAGGTACCTAAAAATCCTTTTCACGGCTATCATATGTGATTCTTTTGGACATGATTGAAATCTTGCACATATGCATACACTAAACATAATATCTGGTCTACTAGCAGTTAAATATTGAAGACTACCTATCATGCCTATATATTTCTTTTTTTCAAATATTTTTGCCTTTTTCATCTTTATCAAACTTAGTTGATGGACTCATTGGTGTATCTATTTCCTTTGAATTGTCCATTCCAAATTTCTTAAGAAGTTCTCTTGTATACATGACTTGATTTATGAAAGTTCTATCTTTAGTTTGCTTAATTTGGAGACCAAGAAAGAAATGTAACTCTCTCATCATACTCATCTCAAACTCATCTTACATGCTCTTAGCAAATTCATGACAAATTGGTTCATTTTTTGATCCAAATATGATATCATCTACATATATTTGAATTATTAGCATGTCATCATTTTTTATTTTCACAAATAAAGTTGTATCTATCTTTTCTCTTATAAATCCATTTTCAAGTAGAAAACAACTTAGCCTATCATACCAAGTTTTAGAAGCTTGCTTTAATCCATATAATACTTTAGTGAGTTTGAACACATGATTTGACATTAAATGATCTTCAACGTATAGGGGTTGTTCTACATAAACTTCCTTTGAAATATAACAATTTAAGAAGACACTCTTAGCATCCATTTGATAAAGTTTGAAGTCTTTATGACTTGTAAAGACAAGTAACATTCTTATGGCTTCAAGTCTAGCAACTGAGGTAAATGTTTTCTCATAATTTATACCCTCTTCTTGGTTGTAACCTTGAACTACCAATCTTTTCTTATTCTTAATTATAAATCTTTTTTATTTCTGAATACCCATTTAGTAACAATGGTTGATTTATTCTTTGGTCTAGGTACTAATTCTCATACTTAATTCCTTTCAAATTGAGTTAATTCTTCTTGCATTGTTATACCCCCAAGATTCATCTTCAATTGCTTCTAAGGCATTCTTGGGTTCAATTTGAGATAGAAAGGCAAGGTTATTACATATATTCCTTCTAGTCCTAACTTCTTGTCCTATATCACCAAGAATGAGATCCTTAGGGTGATCTTTTACTAATCTCTAAGCTTTAGGAAGTTGATACTCATTTTCGTGATCATTTCCTTCCTCAAATTCAGTTTCAATGAATTTTTCATTATTGTTAGATTCTTCTTGTTCAATTTCCTTGTTAATTTCTATTGATGAGATTTCTTTTGATAGAATATTAACTTTATCATTTATTTCATCTTTATCACATTAGTTTTGTTAAAAGGGTTTGATTCATCAAATACTACATGAATTGAATCTTCTACAACTAAGGAAGATTTATTAAATACCCTATAGGCTTTGCTATTCACTGAGTATCCTAAGAAATTCCTTCATTAGACTTAGGTTCAAATTTTCTTGGGTGATTTTTATCATTAGTATGAAACATTTACAACCAAAAACCTTGAAATAACCTATATTGGAGATTTTCCATTCCAAAACTCATATGGGGTTTTGTTTAATTTGTTTCTAATGACTACCTTATTAATCACATAGCAAGATGTATTAATAGCTTCTGTCCAAAAATAGTTAGGTAATTTATGTTCATTTAGTATAGTTCTACCTATCTCTTGTAGAGATGTATTCTTCTTTACAACTACTTCATTTTGTTGAGGAGTTCTAGGGGTAGAGAAATTATGGCTAAAATCATTTTCTTTACAAAATAACTCAAGTTCTTTATTCTCGAACTCTCCTCCCTTATCACTTCTTACACTATTAATGGTGTAGCATTTTTCATTTTGAACTCTTTTACAAAATTTAGTAAATAGATTTGGAGTTTCACTTTTGTGTAACAGAAATAATATCTATGTATATCTTGAGTAGTCACTACTACAGTAAAGGCATATAACTTACCACCTAGGCTAGCTACCTCATTTGGTCCAAATAAGTCCATATGTAAGAGTTCCAAAGGTCTAGTAGTTGAAATTTTTTTCTTATTTTTAAAAAATATTTTGATTTGTTTGCCTAGTTGACATGCATCACATACTTTATCTTTTGTGAACTTAGTTTTAGGTAGACCTTTTATAAGTTCCTGTCTAGACAATTTTGAAAGAAGATCTATATTAGCATGTCCTATTCTTCTATGCCAAGGCCAACTTACTTCATTTAAAGCAGAAAAGCATATCAAGTTGTGAAGTTAATTCATCAAAATCAATAGTATATACATTCTCATTTCTATATGCAACAAATAGAGTATTGACGTTATTTTTATCTTTTATCATGCATACATTTGATTTAAAGGATATACTAAGTCCCTTATCATATAGTTGACTTATGCTAATAAGATTATGTTTTAAACCATCAACTAGCAATACATTTTCAATAAAGGTAGTATTATTCTTACCAACGTTACCTATGCTTATCATCCTTCCTTTTGCTTTGTCCCCGAAGGTCACATGTCCTTCATCCTTAGGAGTGATTGATTTGAAAAGATTTTTATTCCCGGTCATGTGCCTTGAACATCATCCGCTATCCAAGAACCATGTTGACTTGGAGCTACTTGTCTTTAGACATACCTACAAGACAAAATCAAGTAACTCTCTTTGATACCCAAACCATCTTGGGTCCTCTATGGTTAGTCCTGATAGGTGAAGTTTCTTTAGGAACCCACACTTTCTTAACTATCTTCTTTCCATTAAAGGTATAAAAGACACTAGAAGGTGTAGTTAAGTTATTAGATGGTTTGATAAAGAAGTTTTGATACTCATTTTGCTTTAATGAAGAGTTATAGCCAAGTCCGGCTTTACTAAACAACTTCTTTGTTGGCCCAATAATCTTTCTAATTTCTTTTGGCCATTAATGAATGTGAGAATGGTGCTCATCAAATCTTTGACTTTGGCTTTAAGCTCACCACATTCACTTGATGAGTCTTGAGCTAGAAATTGAATATCCTTGATTTTCATATTCAATACCTCATTCTCTTTCTGAAAATTTTCTTTCTCTTTATGTAATAATTCATTTAAATTTGTAAGAGAGAGATTTATTTCTTCAGCATTTTATTTTTGGAGGCAATTTTTTAAAATTCTCTATAGAACTCATCAAAACCATCTCTTAGTTCATCAAAAGTAAGAGATTCATTGGTGGAAGAATTTATCTCATCCTCATTTATCATGAGGCACAAGTTAGCTGTTTCCTCATCACTTGAGCCTTCTGAGCCTTTTTCCTTAGAATCATCCCATGTGACCTTCATAACTTTCTTTTTGAATTTGTTGCTCTTTTTGAGTTGAGGACATTCTATCCTTATGTGTCCAGGTTTTTTGCACTCGTAGCAAGTGAGAGGTTCATTCTTGCTTGTTTCACCCTTGGCAGTTTCCTTGATGAATTCTTTCTTGTATGGTCTCTTTTTGAAGTTCCTTCTA